>OU015500.1:97981257-98581257 GCA_907164885.2 Dolomedes plantarius
TTCCGGAAGATGGCCGAAGGGCTGGGGCGTTAGCCTTCGGTACGCCCAAAGTCTGTGGGTTCGAATCCCACTATTGGCATGGACGTTTGCAGCCGTTCGGAATCGACTTTAAGCGGTAGGTCCCGGTATAATTTGCCCTCGTATAGCGAAAAAAAAGTAGCGCTCCAGAGCAAAAAAGAATGCATTTAGAGACTTGCAATATCCTCCATTGACATATATAAAATGTCTAAATGATTCATTTTTTGTTGAAGAATTTGTTTGTCCCGAATTAGGTTCAAAAACAAATCCCGAATAAGGTTTGGTCCTTTCCATTGTCGTCTCCCTCCTAGGGAGCAATGTTGGCTCACTTATATGGGGCTCATATTATAAAGTAGCCAGCAGACTAGTGCCTGCCGCTTTAAATAAAAAATTAAACAGTACTGAATAGTTTTTTAATAACGTGATCTATACCTAGATAAAAGTGGTTTTAGAAAACCAAGTTAATGACTTCCCAGGTTAATTCAGCCTGTATTTTTTAGGGAAACCGGTAAAATGTTTTTAGAAAAGAGGAAACATTTCCAATAATGTTGTGTTTACAAAACAATTCTTTAGTTTTCCTCAGATTAAAAAAACTGAAAAGGCAGTGGAATAAAAGCATACTTGGCGAAAAAAAGTGTTTTTTCCTGAAAAGTAGAGTAAATAGATAAATTTGGACTTAGAAGAGGAAGATGTCTTAATTGGAAGATGTCTTAATTGGAAGATTTACTGCTATTATTTACTGTAACATAGCCAGCACAGTTGATATGTTTTTCAAGTAAACACAATTTATAAAATAATTTAGTTATCAGTTGCAGTTTAGAAACACTCCAAAATACTCCACTATATAACTCTATATATATATATATATATATTATATATATATATATATATATATATATATACTAGCATTATTGCCCGGCGATGCCCGGGTAGATATATAGATATAAAAATTTTGATGCATTCCATCAAAAATATACTGGGCTGCAACCCCCGCTCTTCATGTTCATCTGGCCAGACAGAATGCGCTTAGCGCGTTTCTACTGAAATGATGTACAAACAATAAGAAAGAAAGAAACTTTGAGGCTGCGGACCTTCGTCTGATTATACGTCTGATTTTATTGAGAAATAATAACACGGTGTTGCGTGATTCGCAGGTTTGGATTGAATAAGTTTACTGTTTAATTAGATTTAATTAGATTTGTTTGATCCACTGTTTAATTAGAAATAAGTTTTATAATTTACATTTGCCTATATTATTTATTTTTCCCTTAAAAGCTCAGTTTGTTCCACATCACCCAAGAGACGCACTTTTTTCCACAGTTCACCCCTCCAGTATAAACTCCACTATAGAAGAATCACCATGCACAATTTTAGCTCTTTATGTCCAACGGTTTGGACAGAGCGTTATCTGTCAGTTAGTCAGTCAGTTAGCAAGGCCAAAGGTTATTACCATGAAGCTCTCACCCCCCGCGCACCCCTCTTCTCCCGCGCGGGGAAAGAGGGATAGGTTCGGATTTCACTAAACGTCTGTATCCACAGGGGGTCTCGCACCTCTTACGAGCACAAAAAATCATTAAAACATTAATTTTAAAAAAACTAATTGAGCCCCAAACTTCGTTTTTGCTGGTTTAAGTTTCTCGGGTCCTAAACATTAACTGTGCCGAATTTGGTCCCGGTGGGTGAAACAGTCTATGATTCTATAGCGGACAAACAAACAGACAAGCTCTTTTATATATATAGATATATAAAATAAATACAACGATCAATGTATGCAATTGATGTAAAAAAAATTAAAAAATATATTTATAAAAAATCGTAAAGGATATTTTTATAGACAAAATAATGAAGAAGAAAATATTCAAATTGAATCTAATAGAACATATAAAAGAATAAAGTACAGTTTGAGGAACATTTCTTTTACTGTATTTTAATATTTTTTTTGGATAATGTCCATTCGTCTGCAGCATTAGCAAGAAAAAAAATTTTTTAGACTATTTCATTGTTGTGCAAGACGCAAAATTAGTTTAAAGTATCACAAAAAGAAAAGAAAAAAAGCGATCAGCATTTAATAAATTAAATTCTAAAAATTAATCTTTAAAAATTCACCAAAAATCAGAAAAAGGAGGCAAAGATTCGAAAAAGATTTCATTTTAAAGGAATTTTTATAATCTTTCTCGTGATATAAATTTTATAACCCTTAAATTATTATTTTAAATGCAAACTTTAAAGAATGCTACAAAAACAGCTTAAAAATTTAATTTAAAAAAATCAAAGAAGAATTTTTGAAAAATCTCTCTTAGTGCAACTCTACACTATAAGAAGAATCGCTATGCAAAATTTCAGCCCTTTAGGTCCAGCGGTTTGGTCTGTACGTTATATGTCTGTCAGTCAGTCAATTACAAATCTGTTTTATATATATAGATAAAAAAAATAAGATTGCAATGCATTATCACATAGAAATCACTGAAGACAGTGTTAAAACAATTTTCTACAAAGTACACTTAAAAAATAAGAAGAAATTGATAAACTTAATTCAAATTTCTTTAGCAATAGTTTGAATTAAAAATATTTCAATTTATCAAAACTTTTGAATTTTGATGAAGTAATATATATCAGTAAATCATATTCTTTAAAATTTTACAATTGAATAAATTATTAATAAACAGTCTCTTCTTATTTACCTTTATCTTTTATAATGTGTTACAACTCATTTTGAAATTTATAATTTTAAATTTAGTTCGTAGTAAGATCGTGATGACACGTTAAAATTTACTTTATAAAGTAATAAATCATTTTTCCTCATTTTTTAAATGTAACTGATAATCTGATAAATTAAAGTTAATTTAACATTATACAGAGTGAAATCTCATTTATAATTTTAACAACTCAATAGCATATTAACCATTTATTAAAACCCTTTACATTTAAATGCGATAAAACTATTTTTCTATAAATTATATATCTCAAATATATCTAAAATAATATTAATCTATAAACTGATAAATCTTTTTTATCTTAAGTGTTACGAAATACTGAATATATATGATTTTTCTATGAAATCATAAATATTCAGTAGTAGTTGCTAGTATTTCATACTAGTTAAACTTATTTAACAAAGCTTATTTAACATTGTGTATTATACCGAGTGAAATCTCATTTATAATTTCAACAACTCAGTAACATATTAATTATTTATTAAAACCCTTTATAGAAAAATTGTTTTATCGAATTTAAATGTAAATTATATACCTGAAATATATCTAAAATAATATTAGTCTATAAACTGATAAATCTTTTTTTATCTTACGTACTTTTTATCTTAAGTGTTACGAAATACTGAATATTTATAATTTTTCTATCATACGAGTTCAAATTCAAAGGCCGTAGATCAAAAGAAATAAATGTTCCCAAGATGCCGCTGATTATTCATCAAAACAAATTCTTCCCGTTTCCTCTAGAGCTAGCAACATTCTTTTGCAGCGTTCGATGTCTAACCATATCGACCAGCTTATTGATCCAACGCTATTATCGGATGCGAGGGAGCACTGGGCACCAAGCAATTTGGATAACCTCAGAAAAAAAAAACTGGTCTGCTTTCTCATTCTCTGCCTCATCAGTCAGTTGCTTGAAAGGAATTTAAATACTCTAAATAAGATATTTTTTTCACAAGAATCTCGCATAATGATGCAATTAGCAAACAATGTAACAATCAAGCAGACAAATAATAACACAGATGTAAGTCATTTGGGGAACTTTTTTTGAGCTGTTTCAAGACCTTGAACATCATTTCCTTTAACGTTGTATCCACCCGCAGAGATTCTCCTATTTCTTTTAACACTAAAATTCTGAGTCTTTCTCTATTTTTGCTTATATTTAAACACAAAAACATTTCACTCCGTACATGTATCACACATTTTTTTTTCTCTGTATTGAGTTATAACGAGTGGCATATTAGAATTAGTTTCTTTGAAATAGGGTCGTGTTTTTTGGTGTTTTTATTTTTGTTGCTCTGTGTATGCAACATTAACTTTAGGTTTTCATGGCAAAAATTAAAATTCTTGTGGTTTGAGAATTGTCGACCATATACTGCAATGTAAGAGTTTACTTTGCAAGTTTGTCTACATCAGAGCTAGCATGGCTTCAAAAGTTTAAGGCTGTGATTTCATAAAGGATATTTTCAGGTGAAAAATGTTGAATCAGAGACGAAGGTTGGCCAAACCTAAGACATCGTGCCAACGTGTTCGAAAAATTCTTGCAAGAGAAGAGTGCGGACATTATACAAACATTCAATTTGGCTACAGTTCAGCGGGAGGAAGAAAGAAAACAGGATAGTTTAATATTAAACTTACTTACAAACACACACATATATATATACAGTGGAATCTCGATCGATCGTTTTTCCGTATGTGTCGTTCATTTTATCCTGTCCCAACGATCATATTGCTTTGTTATGTTTCCGCATCTATCGTTTTCCCGCATATATCGTTCATTTCAATAGGTCCCTTGCAAAACGATAGATCGAGACTCCACTGTATATATATATATATATATATATATATATATATATATATATATATATATATATATATATATATATATATATATATATATATATATATATATTCACTGGCCAATGAATTAGGAACATAAGATTGATATTTTATTGGACCTAATTTTGCACGAATAACAGCCCGAATTCGTGAAGGCATCGATTCTACAAGCTTCTGGAGTGCATTTACGTCTAGAGAATACCATGCATTGGCTACACAGACCTTAAGACCCATAATCTTGTAAATTGGATGGAAGAGGAGACTGCTGTCGGATGCGCCTTTCCATTATGTCCCAAACATTTTCTGTTGGATTAAGATCCGGCCTTTGAGGCGGCAGACAAGCTGTTGGAAGTCTGATTGATGTTCAATGAAACAATATCGAACGATTCTGGCATGACTTATAGTTGCATTATGGTCCATGAAGTATCCGTCATCTGCGGAGAAAAAATGTAACATTGCAGGATGCACTTGATGTGCCAGTATATCCAGGTATTGCATGGATGTATGTTTACCCTTGTCGATCACCAGGGGACCACTTCCATACCAACGAACAGAACATACCCCACACCATGATACTCCAACCAGACCCTTGCACAGTGCGAACAAGGATATGGGTTCATGTCTTGATAGGGTTCTCGCCAAAATCGACATCTTCCATCAGTGCGCCTGTATTTTATTCCCTAAATCACTCCTGACCTGCAAATTACCATTTCACTTAACGTATTCATTTCCCTTTAAGTTCTGTTTCTGGAACGCACGTGTAAAGGAATTCTCTTAAAATGGGAGAAATGGTATTCATCAGTGACTGAAAGGCTGCTACGGAGTCACTTTGGGTCAATCCATTTTCTAAAACCTACCGGACTTCCTTCATTAATTGCAATTTTCAACGATATAGTGACTCGGGAGGGTAAATGTTAGGGTGCAAGTCTGACGAGCATTTGAAGTGTCCAGAGAATAAGAAAAAATAACCGATATAGAAAAGACTTATAAAGGATTATTGACAGTGGTCTTGATTGAGTGGAAATCTGTTTACTGTCATGATTACAACCACGACCACCGTGAAGGTCTATGAGCATTGCAGAACTATAATGAAAAGTACGATCGCGAAGCGTAACATGTATATTTATATACGTATATGTATAAATAAATGTGAATATATATATATATATATATATATATATATATATAATAGCCGTTGTCTCTGTATAACACTTCCGGGCTGTACTCATCTTTCAATTGAAGCCCTCAGTAAACAATCAGCCGGTTAGGCTTAATTTCAATTTCAGATGTGGATCAGAATTTTTTCTTACCTAAAAACTACTATCTTCTCCATCAAATCATGTTTGTTCAGCCTATTTTTCTATAAAACATTCAGAACAAAAAAAATTGGATGTTTTTAGCTGTATATTTAACAGTTTTTAAAAATCTGTTTACTTTTGCGATGAATTCTGAAAGTAAACAACTTGAATGTGAATGAATCAAGTAGCTCAAGTATTCATATCACGTAGTGAGCTGTAAAAAACTGGATGGCAGTCTACTACTCCAATCGCATAAAAACTAAATAAATAAAAAATAATCAAAGGGTTTGCTTTTACAAGGTGTGGATTAAATGCAATATTGTTAGATAATTCGGGATATTTTTAAACTTTCATATACTTTTCCATTATGACGTCATTATTAGTATTATGACGTCAAAATGACGGATTACCTTCTAGTATATATATATATATATATATATATATATATATATACACAGGTGACCCTCCTATAACACGGTAGATAGGTTCCTAGAAAATGCCGTGTTGTGTGAAACCGTGTTATATGAGACCCAGAGCCAATACAAAAAGGGGGGTTACGCTCCGAAAACTTATTAAAAGCAGGCTTTTTTTTAAAAAAATTCCATATAAACAACTTAATAAATTTCTTCCTCATCACAGCTCAATGCAATCAAACGAGAACGTTTTTTCGGTTGAACGATATCACCTTCCCTCTCAGAACCTTTTTCTTCATTTAGAGTTTTTGCACCTTCTATCCTATAAAAAATCTGTAATTTTGGTTTGTTTGTTGGTTCTTACAAAGTCATTGTAGATTTCACGGTATGGACATAGACAATTTTGCAGCTCCCTTTTGAATTTTCGGCTTCTTTCGGCGGAAGGGTCTGCATTCAAGAAAAATGATTCGAGATTCTCGGCAAAGCTCGGGCCTTCTTGTAATTTTATAGAGTTACAAAGAAATAATTTATAATTTGTTTATACATTTTTATATAGAGCCACTGATAGTTCATTATTACTTACCGCCATTATTTTAAGGTAATTTATTTTTTAAATGTGTTAAAGAAAAATCATGTTATCTAGTGCTGTAGAAGTACAGTGTTGTACAAAGGGTTTCGCAATTTTTTTATCGTGTTAGAGCGAAACCGTGTTACAGCTTGCAGTGTTATACGAGGGTTCCCGCAATTTATCCTATCGTGTTAGAGTGAAACCGCGTTGTAATATGCCGTGCTGTAGGAGGGCTACCTGTATGTATATATATATATATATATATATATATATATATATATATATATATATATATATATACACAGTGGAATCTCGATCTATGGTTTTTCAAGGGACCGATTGAAATGAACGACAAATGCGGGAAAACGATAGATGCTGAAACATAACAAAGCAATATGATCGTTGGGACTGGATAAAATGAACGACACATACGGAAAAACGATGAATCCGAAAACAATCGATCGAGATTCCACTGTATATATATATATATATATATATATATATATATATATATAATATGCGGGACTACTCCGAGTGTTCTATATTTAAATAACTGCTCTGTAATTTCCCTTCAGTGTATCTTAAATTTACTATAATAAAGAATTTTTTCGTCAAATATCTAATAAGGCCTTTTTCTGTCTGTCAGCCTTTTTTCCTAAATTATCTCCCCTCCCCTTTCTCAAATGGAGCTATTAGCTGATAACATAAAGACAGGAAGAAAAAAAGACTGTAGATGGAGCCAGACAAGAAAATAACTCATATAGAGGTAATTTCTTTGTCAAGGCGATTGACAGGCACTGCCTAAAAATAAAAGGCTTCATATTTCAGATAATGGCTTAGCTTGATTGGTTCGGTGACTGTCAATGCGTTAGGCTTCTTTTATTGCATAGTAAAATTTAATTATTGGAAGCGATATCTCTGTGTTACCACAGATAATGTTGAAATGCTGAGAAGAATATATGCAATTCATGCAAAAAATAAGAAAGGTAGCACAACCACATCCTATGATGCTGATTGATTGCTTTTATTCAAGTAGAGTTAAGGCTGAAAAAAAAAAAACCTCTAGCGTTTATTGAACAGTCGAGTTACGTTACCACACATCGTTGCCAGTCTTCTAAATTATAACTCTTTCTAAAACTCTCCCAACAAGGGATTTTCCTGTCATAAGTTTTTTTTATAGCATACAAGACCTCTTAATAACCTCTCTATATAAAACTGTTCCGTGACTGACTGACTGTCTGACAGATAACGCACAGACCAAACCCCTGTACCTAAAGGGCTGAAATTTTGTTTGGCGATTCTTCTTGTAGTGTAGAGGTGTACTAAGAAAGATTTTTGAAACATTATTCTTAGATTTTTTTAATTAAATTTTTACGCTGTTTTTGTAACTTTTTTTAAGTTTGCATTTTAAATAATAATCTGAGGGTTGTAAAATTTATATCATGAGAAAGAACTTAAAAATCCCTTTAAAATGAAATCATTTTTCGAATCTTTACCTTCATTTTCTGATTTTTGGTGAATTTTTAAAGATTAATTTTTAGAATTTAATTTATTAAATGCTGATCTCAAGATTACTTTTGTTTTTGTGATACTTTAAATTAATTTTGCGTCACGTGCATAACAACGAAATAAATTGGCAAAAAAAAATTAAAACACAGTAAAAGATAAAATTTAACTACTAAACTAATTGAGATGGAACTCTTTTAATAATTTAATTCAAATTAGTATGTTTTATGGATATTAAATTAAATCTATATATAAAACAGTTCCGTGACCAAACTTTAAAATACGCTGCCGTAGATTTAAGCGAAAATTGTTTCTCCCATGGTAAGTTTTACGTAGCTTGCTCACGCGTAAGTTCGCGGACAAGCCTGATAATATTAGTTCAGACTAATGAAGAAACAAAATATATTGTTTATAAGGAAATCCTCTAAAAAGCAGTTTCATTATTTTTTCACTGTAATTATTCTAAAATGTACTCCGTAGCGAAGCACAGGTATTCAGCTAGTTTATTTTATAAAATAAATCTCTGCTTTAAAAATTCTCAAAACTGTTTGTAATACAGGGACTTCATAGAAAATCTAATATTTCTTTATAGTGTTGAAGGGAATTTAATTCTTTTAATGAAATGAACATATAAAAAAGTTTCAATCTGTACTACAATAATAAATTAAACATTCAGGTGAATTCATCCCTCAATTTAGTTTAAAACTAACCAGACAAAATTGTGGAAATACTGTGTGCAAAATTTAACTATAATAAAATTTAACATAAATATTTCTTGAACATCAAAAGCATTCTAAAAGAAACGTTTCCCAAATCAAGTACATGATGGGAACAAATTTATGGTACTTCAATCATCTCCCCTTTGAAGACTATTTTGAAAAGCATTTATTTAAAAACCATGTAATATACATAGTTTAAAACTCAAGCAATTTACGAAGTAAATTTTACAAAACAATTCCTTTTTAAGGAAAAACCTTAAGGCTCTGTCTTTTTCATTCAAGTTTTTTTTTTCTTTTTTTTTATTTATAACTGGACTTGGGGAAAAAAGAATACTATAAGAAATTTTATCATCGAATTTTCTGAAAATGATGAATAGCCCTTTAGACGTTCAGGGTAACTGTTTTATTCCTATTTGTGTTTCTAGATTTAGTTATTACCTGACGTTAATATAATAACAGCAGTATAAAAGAAGAAAGCAACAGAATACAGAGAAACAACAATTCTGCATGGATGTGATTATTTTCTTTCTCCTGAAATATACGTTGCCTTGAGTCGTATAAAGTTAGTACTTTGAGTAGCTTATGTTATGAGTCCAGTAAATAGACTACCTTGAATTTTAAATTTGCACTTTATATATTAAATAGTAAAAAAATGGTCAAAATAAGGATCGAACATATAATGTTTAATCCCTTAAAAATAAAAAAAAATTGTCTATAATATTTCTAATTGGTCGGTGTACGATTACTGTCTGAATCACAGCTATATAGGGCTTTCATTCAAATAAGATTTATTTACATGTCATATTTCCAGATTGTTTAGTGAAAAAGGTTGTCTGAAGCCGCCTGAGTTGTAATCGGTACGGAAAACGCAGTGTCTTACAAAAGCGATCGAGCCCTTATGCCCTTATTAAAGATATTCCGATAAAATTATTGAAACGAAAAAACGGGAAAGAAATTTGCAGGTATTTTTGTACAAAAATTTGATTTTTTAAAAATAAATCATAAAATATGATTACCAAATTCTCTGACTTTTATATAGTAATACAGGATAAGTATAAAATACCGTAGGAATTAAAAATCATAATAATACAGTATGAACTACAAAATAATATAGTATGGATTGCATATTATATATATAATAGCCGTTGTCTCTGAATAACACTTCCGGGCTGTACTCATCTTTCAGTTGAAGCCCTCAGTAAACAAACAGCCGGTTAGGCTTAATTTCAATTTCAGATATGGATCAGAATTTTTTCTTTCCTAAAAACTAATATCTTCTCCATCAAATCACGTTTGTTCAGCCTATTTTTCTATAAAACATTCAGAACTAAAAAAAAGTGATGCTTTTAGCTGTATATTTAACAGTTTTTAAAAATCTGTTTACTTTTACGATGAATTCTGAAAGTAAACAAACTTGAATGTGAATGAATCAAGTAGCTCAAGTATTCATATCGCGTAGTGAGCTGTAAAAAACTAGATGTCAGTCTACTACTCCAATCGCATGAAAAACTAAATAAATAAAAAATAATGAAAGGGTTTGCTTTTACAAGGTGTGGATTAAATGCAATATTGTTAGATAATTCGGGATATTTTTTGACTTTCATATACTTTTTCCATTATGACGTCATTATTAGTATTATGACGTCAAAATGACGGGTTGGATGTCAGTCTACTACTCCAATCGCATGAACTAAATAAATAAAAAATAATGAAAGGGTTTGCTTTTACAAGGTGTGGATTAAATGCAATATTGTTAGATAATTCGGGATATTTTTTAACTTGCATATACTTTTTCCATTATGACGTCATTATTAGTATTATGACGTCAAAATGACGGGTTACCTTCTAGTATAGTATAATACACATAATGGTAAAAAATGCTTTTACTTCAATATCACTTTAAGAACTATTATGTTTTTGAATTTTAGATTCTAGATCTTATTTAATAAATAATATGGAGCTTGTATCACGAAATTAAGAAGATATTCCTATGCATTGAAGTAATTATACAGTAACCAGAAATCGCACGTTCAAGCACTATGCTTTGGGTCATTGTCATTGCTAGAATTTGAAAGGATTTTACTAGTTAAACTTTTATGCAAGTAGGCATCAAATTAGATTTTAAAATGCTAAGGTATTAGAACTGACTCTCTTTACTTCATCAATAAATTCAAGTTTACAGATTTCTGGAGTTATTATCTTTCAGTTTCACTGTTGTAGTTCCCTTTTCGGGATTCTTCTGTATACCATTCTAAAGGCCTAAAAACAAAATGCAATGAACTTGCTTTCGTCCGTAAATATGACCCCCATTCCAACATTCATAGATAAAAATGTTTCGAGAAAATTTTGGCACTTTTAACTAATCGAGAATATTTTCCTTGCATTCCGGTCGTGATATGCAGCCGCATAGGATTACTTTTCTACCAGTCATTGGCTTAACAGAAATTCATATGACTTACGTTGCGCTGCTACGTGTTTAAGAGCACTCAACCAAGGAATTTTCAAAAATAATTTTGGCGATAATGCGCTTTATTCCAAAGAGCAGATTCGGTGGTCTCACGGGTCCTATATTTTGAATTCCGAAATGCGTATCAAGTTTCATAACATTAGGAACTGTAACTGTTTAAAGGCTTAAACTATCTCTTTTTTGTATTTTTTTCTGACAGATTTTGCTTTCCATAAATATAGATTTAAATCTAATACACGAATTTCTTACATCGTTTCCCTTTTATGGACTCAGCCATGACAACGAAACATTGAAATAGTGAAACTTCTAAGAATATTTTATTGAATAAACTGAAATAGACGATTTCTTTACGACCCATTGTATTTGTACCAGAAATAATATCGTTTATAAACGTTTTGTATTTATTGCTGTCGAATCTATTTGCGGTCTCATTAGAGTCTGGAGATTTTTGTGGGAATGTTTTCCCCTCTTGCACAGAAGATATTAATTTATAAGTGTATTATTTATGTCAAAAATAACTTTTTCGAAAATTGGACTTAGCACACGCACGCTTCAAAGAAAAAATATTTCGTACAGTTTCAGTTTAACGCATTCCGTCTGATTCCCATCCTCATTTCAAACTATAAAAGTCACGTCACTTTTTTACATTTTTAATTTCTGATGCACATCTCAAGCGTAACTAAGACAATAAATCCCATAAATATATACCAACTAGCTGAATACCAGTGCAGTTATTTGAAGTGGTTATATGTGGATACAGTTATAATAAAGTGATAAGTCTAAATATTTTAAAAAATTATTATATGATGCATTGTTTATAGGTGCAGAGAATATATGGGGTTGCTGCAATGTTTTAGTGAATTGACAAATTGTTTTGAAATACTTTAGTACTGATGATGTAATTTAACCCAGGTTTTTAATGTACGTTGTTCCAGTTCCTTTATTATTTTATTTCATCGCTCCTTGCTTTGTTTTGACTTTACGTCAGGTTGCAGATGAAGAATGACTTCCAGGAGTGTTGCCTAGGCAAAAACATGTTTAACCGGAGTGTTGGGGGTCACAACTCCCCCGGTCATTTATATTCTTCATCTTTCAGGTTGATGAATTGTGCTGGTGTTGTCAGGTTTAATAATGTTTTTATTTAAAATATTGCAGCTTACAGTTGAGCAGCGTAGCGCCATAGTAAGTTTGCCATTGTTCAATAGTTTGATTTCTTGTTATACTTTTGTAAACATATATATATATATATATACTAACTGAAAACCCGTACTTCGCTACGGAGTACATTCAAATTAAATACAACGGTCAATGTATGCAATTAATGCCAAATATATATATATATATATATATATATTATTATGATAAATACGACGATCAATGTATACAATTGATGTAATATATATATATATATATATATATATATATATATATATATATATATATATAAGAAAATCGCAAAAGATAATTTTATAGACAAAATAATGTAGAATAAAATATTTAAATTAAATCTAATATAAAGAATACTAAAGAATATAGTACAGTTTGTAGAACATTTCTTTTACTGTATTTCAATATTTTTTTGGATAATGTCCAATCGTCTGCCGCATTAGCAAGGAAAAAAATATTTTTTGACTATTTAGTTTTTATGCACGTGACGATAAATTTATTTAAAGTACCAGAAAAAGAAATCACGTGATCAGCATTTAATAAATTAAATTATAAAATTTAATCTTTAAAAATTCACCAAAAATCAGGATATGGAGGTAAAGATTCGAAAAAAATTTTATTTTAAAGTAATTTTTATGATCTTTCTCGTGATATAAATTTTATAACCCTCAAATTATTATTTTAAATGCAAACGTAAAAAAAGTTAAAAAAACAGCTTAAAAATTTAATTTTAAAAAATCTAAGAAGAATTTTTGAAAAATCTTTCATAGTGCACCCCTACACTATAAGAAGAATCGCTATGCAAAATTGCAGCCCTTTAGGTCCAGAGGTTTGGTCTGTGCGTTGTATGTCAGTCAGTGAGTCAGTTACGGAACTGTTTTATATACGTATATAGATATATATATAAATCGTAACGGATATTTTTATAGACAAAATAATGTAGAAGAAAATATTCAAATTAATTACAACGGTCAATGTATGTTGTATTGTAACGTTCAATGTATGTTAATTAATTTGTATGTTTAATATCCATAAAACATGCTAATTTGAATTAAATTTTTAAGAAATTCTCTCTCAATTAGTCTAGTGGTTAAATTTTATCTTTTATCGTATTTTAATTTTTTTCAATTTATTTCGTTGTTATGCACGTGACGCAAAATTAGTTTGAAGTATCTCAAAAAGAAAAGAAACCACGTGATCATCATTTAACAAATTAAATCTAAGAATTAATCTTTAAAAATTCACCAAAAATTAAAAATGAAGGTAAAAATTCGAAAAAAATTTCATTTTAAAGGAATTTTTATGATCTTGATTTAAATTTTATAACCCTCAAATTATTATTTAAAATGAAAAATTTAAAGAATGTTGCAAAAGCAGCTTAAAAAATTTAATTTTAAAAAATCTAAGAAGAATTTTTCAAAAATCTCCCTTAGTGCACCCCCACACTATAAGAAGAATCCCCAAGCAAAATTTCCTCCATTTAGGTCCAGCGGTTTGGTCTGTGCGATATCTGTCAGTCAGTCTCGGAACTCTTTTATGTATATAGATTATTTCCTTTATGTCAAAAATAATGTTTACAAAAATTGGACTTAGCAAAGGCACGCTTCAAAGAAAAAAATATTTCGTACAATTTCAGTTTAACGCATTCCATCTGCTGGACATCATTATTTGAAAACTGTGAAAGTCACGTCACTTTTTTACATTTTTAATATCTGATGCGCACCTCAAGTGTAGTCAAGACAACGAATCCCATAAATGTATAACAATTCGTATGCAAGTCTGCTTGTATGTATTTATGGGGATAGGTTTAGGGTTTTATATGCTATGTTTTAAAACAATACTACACACGTTAGTATTTTTCAAAAGGCTTGTGGCGGTCCAGTGGTACAGCGCGCCGGTTTTCGGTGCTGAGGGTGCTCAGATCGAATCCCGGCGTTGCGCCACGAAAAATGCCTCCGTTCGTGTCGTCCCTTCATAGGGGGTAATGCTGTCCGCCTATAGGGTGCCCCCATAATAAAATGGACAGTAAAACTGCGACGTAGTAAGGGCGAATGTTTGATTACAAGTGCCTCCGTATTAGAAAAGAAAGATTTTTCAAAAAATCCTCATCTTGATACTAAACTACACTCTAGATCAGGGGTTCCTAATCTTTACCTACATCGACGCCTTTTAAAAGAATTATTTTCTTCATTGACCCCTTACATTTTTCTCTATACAGCATACAAAATAATTACTTTACTATTAGCTTTATACATTTGTCCATAAAAACGGTTCGAATTGTCGTATCGAGTTCATTTTTTTTAAGATTCCTTACATCCCATTCTTTAAAATTAAATAATAATAAAAAAATTGAGTGTTTTGAAGGGTTTAAAGTGATATCTCCTCTTAAGGTCTAGTGGATTTCCCCAGTTCTGCATAGTGTTAGTACACAAATAAAAGCCGACGGCGGCATTCTACACATACAGGTATACAAAAGCGTCATGACATTCAAATTTAGATGCGTAGATCATACCTCCCTATGCAGATCTGTATTTATACATATTAAAACGGATATTAGCTAATAATTACATTCCTAAAAAATAAATTAAATTTTAAAATAGAAAATTTATCATTGACCCTCAATAGATCCCTGGAATACTATAGATCCTTTTTTAAACTTCCATCGACCCCCCAAGGGGTCCACCTGAACCCCGTTGGGAATCCTTGCTCTAGATCCTAAACTACACTCTGTGCATCTTTCCAACCTTTTTAAATAATCAAGAAAATTCTACATCAAGGATATCCCAAAACCATGCTTTCGATTATTATTCAGAAGCAAATTTAAATTTGAAATAAAATGTCTTTTCCGTAGGAGAAATGATTTACTGATTTCTTCCATTTACTGATCGGTAATAAAACAGTTTATGAATAACTTTCGAGAATATATTTTTATTTCCGAGCTCATTTGAGGATGTTTTTCCTAAGAGGGAAAACTGGAATAACAATTTACGTTATTATCAAGTTTATCATTCTCGCAATTTTAGAGGTATGAGCGAAAAGCATGGTCGGGCGTTTATTTTACATCGCCCGAATAAAGCATCTGTATGCAGATGCTCGAAAAAGCTCATTCCAGTAACTTAATCAGGAAGCAACAACGCGTTCGACGCCTAACGCCATTTCCGCTCTTTTATTGAAGACCACGGTCAATTCTTTATGAAGTGGGATTTTCCTCCTCGTGGCAGTTTGTGTAATGAAAGGTCTCTCTAAAAAGAAAGCGCTGGCAGATCTGAATAATTAAACTTCCAGAATTTCTCCGCTAGATGCGAATTTCAAAACCGTTCAATCTCGATGGTATTGCATTAAGGGAAAAATTATATCTGAATGTCAATTAGCTTCAATAATGTTGCACCGTTTCAATCAATTTGTCATTTTGAAGCTGTTTGCATATCCGAAACATAATGAAGTTCGTGGCCTATATTAAAACACAACTACTTTAACATAATTAATCTCGGAACGCTGTTACCAAACTTTGTTACCTAACTTCCCTTTTACGGTCGTCATCATGCTGAATTTTTATGCTATCTGAGAAAAGTATCATTTTATTTTGTACTGCTAATCTTAAAACACAATTATTTTATAATTATTTCATATTATAGTAACACAATCTGCCATTTTAATGAAAGGAGTTTAACAAAAAGTTGACAAAAGCAATCAAAACTACGAAAAAAAATTGAAAAAGGACATCAACTCGTGAGCACTTAAATGGTAAGTTAGTGGTTCGTCAGGAACCACTAACTTACCATTAACCAAGTTATAGAATGGCGTCAGGGATTTGAAAATAACATTATTTGAACTACAGTTACCTCTGTGTAGGTGTATTTTGTTACGAATTTTGCGAGTCTGTGGTAATATTGCCAAATATGAGAGTTATTGCCAAATTGGCGATGGATTTGGTGACTTATTTTGGTCGCCAAATTTGGCGATATGGCGCCAAATGGTCGCCAACCTTCTAGACCTTTCTAAAAGCTTCTAGAGCTTTCTTGCTGGCCAACCGATAGGGAGCGCTTTGGAAGTCTATGATTATACCTGACATTGGCGTTGGAACTCAGTGTTATTTTCTGCTGAGAATTGAATGTATTGAAAGTGCGTTAGGCGTGTATTGTAAATATCCATTACGGGATGTCTGATTTCCGTGAGTTGCTGATAGGCATTATTCTTAAAGCGCGTCAAGTAAGGGCCACTGTAAGTAGAACCGAGGAAATGCGAGGATGCAGAATAAGGAACAGTATCGAAAACCACGGCCAAATCAGCTGAATAATATCGTGTTCCCTTAAAATGTAAGAACGGGGGACAAAATAAAATAACCTGCGGTAGGAACCGGCGAGTTTCAGTGATTCGAATTGTACCGAGAAACTAAAAGCTATAGCACAAGTTGCAATCATCAGAAGCGATCGATATCATTTAGAGCAGTCGGTCTCTATGATCGTTTTCAAGATGTAAACCACTCATCAAAGGCAACTCAGACAAGTAGCGAACAGAATGGTAAAGAGAGCGGAGTAACTGTCAATCTTTTATTTTGACAGATGAATATCTCTCACATTCTTCTCCACCCCCGACGTGTTATATGAATAGAGACATTAAGCAGTCTACATACTGATTTTTTTTTCTAAGGATAAAAAAACTGGATATACTTTGCGAATTTGATTAGAGTGGCTTACGATCCGCTCAGCTCCTCTACGTAACAAGTCAAGCCAATGAGGAACTAAAACTCGCGATTAGGAAAGCATAAAGCCAAGTGTGGGAATTAATTAGGGGAAGTTATAGAATGGTGTCGGAGATTTGAAATTTACATTATTTGAACTACAGTTACCTCCGTGTAGGAGTATATTATTACGAATTTTAAGAGTCTATGGGTAATCTTGCCAAATATGAGAGTTATTGCCAAATTGGTGATGGATTTGGTGATTTATTTTGGTCACCAAATTCGGCGATATGGCGCCAAATTGTCGCCAACCTTCTAGACTTTTCTAAAAGCTTCTAAAGATTTCTAGCTGGCCGACCGATAGGGGCACTTTGGAAGTCTATAAATATATCTGACATTGGCATTGGATCTCAGTGTTCATTTCTGCTAAGAATTGAATGTATTGAAAGTACGTTAGGCGTGTATTGTATTGAAGACTCTGTTATCCTGACTTGCATTTTTAGAGTTTTCTGCTGTATAGAAGACAGTTGTTACGTGTTTTCTGTTTGAATTTGTATATGCGCCTGAACAATGTAAAGAATAAAAAAAAAATTTATTTGGTGTACACTTTCCGAAGAGATTTTATTCAATCCTATCGAACCCAGGCAAACGGAACAATATTTTGTAAACAATACTATTTGCTGTTCTCCATTTTCGATTGTAAGATCGAGTCGTGCAAAATAAACTCTAGTTTGTTATTGAATAGTCTATAAGCATACACTCGACCCTAATCTTCAATTAAGTAATAGAAATTATCCCCTCCTGAACTTTCAAAGAAATAGTGCTCCCCGAAAATGATTAATCAATACATCGTACCCCTCAAATTAGCACAAATTGCGATTCATTTTGTAAAAGGAAATAATCCCTGTGGAAAATTTAAACAATCAGTCGAACTTCTTCCATTTACCGTCCTCGGCGTAAATTAAATTCGCTTTCCCTCGGCATTTTTCCCGTAACGACTCGCATCTCATTATACCCTAATCAGCGAAAAGAAACAGTAAGGAAGCGGGCGGAGAGCTCTTTCCCAGATCGTATATATTGCTGGGGTGCGTGTTTATGCGTCTGAAACCTTTTCCCCGCCAGGACTTCCATCCCAAAATTAGACCAAGAAAGTTCCTTAATGGCTGTTACTGGCTTGGCAAGCAGTGATAAATATTTATTTTTTCCCCCAAATTTACATCTCGTCAGACGGCAACTATGGCGAAAGATACCAGTTGCTCTCCACGGGTTATCCTTGAGGAATGTTTTCGTAATTTTCCCCTATGTGCCCAACATACAGAAAAGAATCTTTTCTGGGGATTTTTTTTCTTCTCTGTAGTAGTATTATGGTGGAATTACGTGATGACTGAGGTTGATCTAGAATAGTAGAGTAGTAAAAAGGTAATTATAATAGTAAGGAAGAGAAAACTGTTGTAAATACATTTTAACAGAACCAAATAAGGTAATTTATGGGGGTACATGGCACAAAATTCTCAATTAAGCTTTCCTTTTATTTGGATTGATACATATTTTTGAGCTTTGAAAGTAAAGTCACAAAAACCGCATGTTTTTTCCATGATTACAAATTATTAAGATACTTTTTTTGCTGTATTGTCAATATGTGCCCTGTATTAAATTTGTAAGTTTAGTCTAACTCTGATGGGAATTTTTCATTAATTTCTATCATTAAAAGGAAAAATATATTATATTTTCTAGGTAATTTGTGAAATCTCGAACAGTGTTCCTTTGTTCCATTGTCATTAAACGTACCTCAACATGTTTAATTTGCAATAAATATTCGCAAAAGGATTTCACTAAAGCAACAATTATCCCATGAACAAAGGTTTTATTCCTTTTAAAATGATTATTAATTTTATGAAGGAAATTTTTATTGATCCTTGGGACAAAAATATTTTGAAATATTTCCTATGTGCAAAAGGGGGGAAAATTATATCAAATGGAGCTATTATTTTGGTAGACATATCAAAGATTAAATGCGCTTTAAATTTTTAATTTAAATTTCTATGAAAACAAAATTTCCTATTGTTCAAGTATTTTTATTTTAAGTATAGTGATCACTTTGTGTAAAAGACTCATTTGATGAAAACAACAATCATTACAAAATGTGTGAGATCTGACAAAATATTTCTGTACCGAACTCTCTTAATTATCAATATAGATAGCGTTCGGTTGATGTGACAAATTTTGCACCCACTAAACTTTGATTTTTCTTTCAACTGGGGAATATCACTATCACCAGTGCTGGTTTCATAGGTGAGGCGGCGAGGCGACCGCCTCAGGTGCTGGAATTGAAATAGACGCCAAAATGAGACAGGAAAAAACGAAATATTTACGGTATCTTAAAAAATAAATTACTCAGATGTAATCAAGCAGTTTGATTCAATAAAAGCTCTAATAATGATTTAGTATTTATTTCTATGGCATAGCGTATATTCAAATTTATTTACTTTTTCTGCTTTCTTTAAGTTCAGTGTCATTTTTTTAAATAAACAATTTAACGTAGGATGACGTTCCTCCATAACGGTCCTGCGGAAAGGAAAATTTCAGACGCTAAAACTGTCCGTCCATCCGTCCTCGCGAGTTATAATTTTGGCAGCGCGCCAAACCCAGTCTATCACTTGGACGAGTTAAACACAGAAGTACCAAGATGCGTCAAAATTTTGACATTCATAATGTAATTATATATACATACGTACGTATATATAGATACATATATACATCCAAAAGAGGTAAGCAACGATAAGTAATCCTACGTTAATAACACCCCGGTAGTTTCATTATAAGGGACTACCTGAATTTTTTTTCTTTATTTAATGAATCTTTTTCTCAAAATGTCCTTTATTCTACTTAGTAGACTATTGTTAAGAGTGATACTTTCATTCCTTAGCGTCTCTCCAAAAATTTGAAAAAGGTGCCATTTTTAAAATTTTCCACAATGGATTGTTTCGACTCTGACTATCGCCCTTAATGTTAAAATAATAAAAGGCATCAATTATCCACAGTAATTACTAAGTGGATTGCTCGGTAAATCCGAAAACATGGATTATCTGAAAATGGCTCTTAAACCTAATAAATGAATTTTTCAATGTTTTTAAATGAACTGAATTAGTGGGTAGCTCAACTGATAATAAAGTTTGCATAAAGTTCTTGTTTTTCTTCTCTAAAACCCTTTACATCCCATTGTCTGCGATCACTGCGAACATTCTGTAGCACAATTTGTATATTATATCATCCTTTTCTCTTTAGCGATGCATGAAAAATTCGCAAAACGGATGATCAGAGTTCAACGTATCATAAATAATGTGCCATATTTTTGTTTTCATCCCAACGTACTCTAAACCTGAGATCTAACAAAAATATCGCAACGAATTTATTAATATGTTGCTTCCCCGTGTCAAACCCCATTACTTTAGTGTAATTATCATTATCATTATTATTATTATTATTATTATTACTATTATTATTCGTGAGTTAGCAAGGGGGAAAAATTATGCTTTTTAGTATCCTGAATATTAAACTTATGCATTAAGCATTTTGTTGCCCTATGTCACCAAATGAAAGTACAATTTTGATTTGACCTTTTAGAAGTGTTATTTTTCATATCAAGTTCTTTCTTATGCAGTCTCATTTGTAGAAACTACTGCTGCTGGATTTTGATTCTCTATTTTTGCGTTTTTTTACTGAAGTTTAATTAACTCTTACAATTGTCAACAGATGGCGAAACTTCTGAAATTTCGCCATCGCTACTCCCCCTTCGCGCGAAGTAACTCAGTATTCATGTAGTCTTGTAGGGAGGAGAGACGTGTCATTTTGCTCGCTGTTTTGTACGCGATACGCGGCTTCTAAAAGTATTAATATACCTCATTCAACTTGGATACTGTGAGCGCACGTATCGTGCCAATTTCTTTTTGAATGTATCTACAAGTTTTGAAGTAAAGACATGCCGGCATTCTGCTGCGTAAGTAGCTATTATTGCCTTGTATTCAGCTAATTTCCACATATCAATAAATTCAGTTCTACAACAAGCTTGTGATTATTTGAGTGTTATCAACCTGTTGAGCTTTTACATTCTTAGTGTTCAGAATACAGTCATAGAACAAACCCAGCGACTTTCTGAGCTATCATTGAATATTACAGCGCGTTTGGCAAGAAATGGAATACGACTTGACGTGTCATAGGCGGCACTCATATTGAAGACTTGTAAAATCATTCATGGAATCCACACGCATTTGTATTTCTCATTCACATTTTGGTTAATAAATATTTAATTACTCAACAGTAAGCCTTTTAAATTTTATTAGATTATCCAATTTAGTTGCTGAGAAATTTATATCTCAAATGATGTCAAATTTTCTGAAACACCCTCTACTCTCTAAAACATTTTTTATATAGCATGTAGCTTATTATCTTACAGAAAAAATTTATCAAATCTATAAATTAACCCAAAGAAAAAGTTTTTGATCGATGTTATTGTAAGCTAGCGACAAATCACCAACGAAGGTATTGCGTTGCCTATATTTTAGTGAGATTGGAAAAAAAAGATGACTAGACATGAGTTACCTTATATATATATATATAGGAGCTTTATGTGAAAGCGTAACATAGTTGTAACTAAGTGACGTTGCATTTAATATACCAATCAGATTGCGTTTGAAATGAAATCGATGTCTAAAATGAATAGCACTGTAGTACGAAATTTATCCCGTCTGGGAAAAAGGTAGGAAATATTGATAAAATCATCCATCACACTAACTATAATAACATGCTTCAAAACCGAGGCTGACTGAAAACATCACAGGCAATTAATTAGTTTTCATTTATGCTGTCAGACATGATAAATATACTGTAAATGCCATTATTATTTATCACATGCGCTGAAAAATGGAATATCCCACTCTTTATATTGAAAGCTTTCTCGTGGTATTCTGACATTATTAATAATCATTTGGTATCTTAATACATTCTACTTTACCAATAATGTAGAGATAAAAGTTGTCTTGTCTTTTTGTTGGTTGGCCTCTTGGTGTTTTTGACTAACACTGAGTTATCAATGTGCTGAGCCATGAGAGTAAAAAATAAAATAAAATACAAACTTAAAATGTAGACTGACCATGTAAAGCATGAAACAGTGTACGGAGCATTACAAAATCGTGTTGTTGTTGTTGCTTATGCCACTTACTGACAGCAATATCAGATCAAGTCCAGAAGGCTATGGGCGATGAAGGTGCGGCTCCTGTTTTGACTGGCACCACAAGGGTCGGAGTCCGACTTGGCCAAGGACCAGTCCCGTAATTTTGAACAGAGTCAAGTGACGAGACCAGAACACTTGACCCCGCATCTCCAGAGATAATTTTGAAAACCTGGAGGACATTGCAACCAAGACGGATTTTACTTGCACCACCCGGCATTAGTGTACACGGCAGTGGATTTGTCAGCGACGAGCATCGAAACAGTGACTTTCATATCACTAGCTTGCTGCCCTTGCCGACTGGGCCACTGCGCCCTAAATATCAAGGTCGCATATCTAAAATCGTAAATATACTTAAATCGTAAATATGCTTAGAAAATTATCAACAGCGCTGCTGCACACAACATGCCACATCTCAAAGCTTGCAAAAAACGAAGGGTAAATTGGTTGTTATACGAGGAATGTTACTTAAATTTATAGGAATACGCGTTCCCAAAACTTTGCGCCATTTTGAAAGCGAAAACGGGTGGCACCTATTTTCTGCCCTTGGTATATCATGTGGTTACATCCGTGACGTTGCATCAAACAGCCTTATAAAACAATGCACAATTGGCGTAACAAGTCAGACGACGCTGTCAAAATCATGTGTATATTCACATTTGATAACACGGTATGAACTGTTATTGTAAGATGACATAGCAGGTCACATGTTATCAGAACCACGTGGATACTCACATTAGACAACACAGGCTTATTACAATATTAAATGAGCCACTTATAGTAACAGAATGTACTGTACAAGACACCCGAATTTCTGACAAACCAAAATCATGGAGATACATATTTTAACCACGAATACTATTCATTCTGTAATAATTTTAGAGACACAACACTACGTAATCTTATGTTAATGATCGAGTGTATGGATTTGTTTATATTAGTTGAACATTGCTGGGGGCTTTCTTTTTCTCCCAGTGAAAATAGTCCAATTTTTAATTCTTTTTATTTGTAGAGTTCTAGTGTAAAGCCTCATATCATCATCAGAATACTTGTATTTCAAATGAACTGAGCTAATGGGACAAAAGAATTATCCCTATACAGTCGAACCCCGTTATAACGAACTTCAAGGGACCAAAGGTTTTTTTCGCTTTATCCGGCGGTTCGCTATATGCGAATCGTTAAAAAAATGCTAGAGTTCACAAAATGTATAACTCAGTAGTTGCAATGTGTATTCAATGATGATGTATTAAAAAATGATAAAATCTATTAAAAATGATCATTAATGAATTAAATCGACTAAAATCGATTACATTAAACCAGAGGTCCCCAAACTTGTTTGTCCCGTAGACCCCTTGCCGATTTTTTCTGTTTTGGGTAGACCCCATGCTATCCTAATACTGATTTTTTACAAATTCATCAACTTTAAAAGTGTTTTTGAAGCTGACACAGAGCTACTCACTTTGAGAGGGTTTACTGTAGAGTGAAAATTTTTAATATATATATATATATATATATATGTTAAGTTTTATATTTATACACTTATTAATTAAAATGACACAAAATTCAAATCTAGTAACATTTTTACATAGAATAAATACACAATAAGATCATTGCTTTTAATGGGAGGGATGAGCCTGATGCTTTGACAGCAAAATTTCAATATTCGGCTTCAATTTAATCAGGTTTCACCTTAAATCTCCTCGGCAAGTGATTTCCAATCTGTTTCTTTTTCTTTTCTTTTTTTTGGGGGGGGTGGGGGGGGGGAAGGAAATTGACAACCGCGCTGAAACTTCTTTCCCCGAGGTATGAACATGAAAAAGTTATCAAAAACTTTCTCGCGATAGTTCATAATGCAGGATAGTAACAGGTATGTCTCTTTGAAGCCAGAATTGTTGATATCCCTTTCTAAACTGCACCTTAAGTTCTTCGTTGGTGATTATACCGATCAGTTCTTCTTGTAACATGACATCCGTTTCTTCAATGTCACCGTATGGATTGATAATCCACTGTGGTATTTCCATAGTCAATACATCTTCAAACCTAATTTCAAAGTTTGTGTGAAGAACATTTAAATGTTGAACGTAGACTGAAAGGTCATCATCCTGGGAGTTTGTCTGTGCCAAATTGGGAAACAGGCAAGTTCAATATAACGGCCACCTGCTGGCCCTTTCTGTAACCGTTCTAGTTCAAAAGTCCATGATGTTGCAACACAAGTTACACGTACTGCGGCAGAAAAGTGAATAGATTTCTTACACAATTTTATGAAATATACATATAATTAGGAAATGTATCTATCTATTATAAGAAAGTACTCGTATTACGTAAATTCCTCCATAGGTTATATCTGTGTTAGGTGGATTATTATATTTACGGGAAACCAAAATTTTGGTGGCAGCCTGTCTAACTCATTTACATCTCATGCACCCCCAATTTTCTTTTTCACTGTCATGGACCCCTTGCAGGTCTATATCGACCCCTGGGGGTCGATACTTATTAAATTACGCACAACAGAAAAACTGCGGGACCAAAATTTTCGTTCTTTATGGCCGCGAGTTCGTTATATACCGAGTTCGCTATAACGGGGTTCGACTGTATTCAATGAAAAAGAGAAAGTGTTGAAAGTGGTTGTTGCAGAGCGACAAGTTGCTATTCGTAACATAGTTCCCCTATCATTTTCCAGTTTTCTTCAAATATAAATTTTGCCATGGAATCTGATGTTTTCTTTATAACCAGTTATCTTCGAAGATACGTTCGTAGCTAAGTAGCAGTTTGAAAATTTTAAATTATTATCAGCCCAATTCTTAAATAAAGATTCTGGAATGTTCTTTATAGACGATTGGTGTAAAATTTTAATACTTTTCTTGATTTTCAAGCATTTTCAAAATTTCTCTTCTCACTGATAATGATGCGACTCCCTATGTAATTTTCCTATTTTCATACTTAAAAGCTTAGTAAATTATTTAACTGGTGGTTTTAATTGTAAGTGCTAAGTTCTTTTTGTTATAAATATGACAGATCTGCTTTTCTGGCTTTTTTAAGTTCGCCAAAATTTCTAGTGAAACAAGTAATTCAGCAGTGCCTTGGCGACGTTCAACAGGAGAAGAAAAAATAATAAATTATATCATTTAAACCTTGATATGTATTTTAAATTTCGAACAAAGTAGTTTATAGTTTTTTCATAGTATATTTATGAATATTAAAATACTGGGCTTTCCAGTTCTTTAATAACATATTTAAGGGAATTCAAATCCAGACCTCCAACCTCAAGCTTCGAGTTATCCTGATCAACCTCAAATGAACATTTCTCTTGTAGATCCTTCATATTGATATATTGGTTTGTTCTTACTTGGCTCTATACACAATTTATGCATATTTCTTTTAGAAAATGTTTTGTCGTTAATACTAATTTGGCACAGTATATGCTTTGAAGTTTTTACGGCATAAAAACTAAATCAGCTGACCAACAAATCATACTTAAAGGCCGGCTTTCTACTAACTGAATTACCCTGTACTTGTATGAGTGGTGTAAGATCAAAACTGACAATCTACATCAGATCTTTTTCTTTCGCCAAAGGACAAAGAACTAATTCTTATGCATACTTGAAGATATAAATTTGAAATTACCTTTAGAAAAATTTCCACATTTTTTTTTCTAGCCGACCATTTACCGAAATTTTTCGGTTTTAGCGTTTATGAAATACTATGAGAAAGTATCCTTAAGCCAATTTTGAAAAAAAAAAGAATATGGAGATTTGATCCCACACCCCTCATATAAAGAAATCTCATTATGTAGTCCTTTAAAATACGCAGGTCTGTTGAAGATTTAAGAATGATATTTCAGAATCTTTGATAAAATTTCCAGATGCTGGGATTTTTGTAAATTACTGAGTAATCTATTTTAAATTTGTACATCCATTAAAGATATTTTAGAGGCAAAGCTTATGCCTTAAACATTTGCTTCAAGCTCCAGCCCCCTTTCTAGAAAAAAAAATCAGCTTTTTTACAAAGACTATAACCTCTCAAATGGCTTAGTGACTTAGCTATCCTATGCATTACTTTAACAGTGACCTTTGTTTCAATCTATGACACGAACTAGTTTTATTTCTGTTATCTTAAACACACTTAAATACACCATCTTTGTTTTGTTCAGTTCTGCGGAAACAATTCACTCCTGTTGGCGTAACCATCTGTGATCCCACCCTCAACACAATCGGATTACCCGTCTAGATCAATATTGGCAATTCCAGCTCTCTAGACTGGTCATAAACGACCCTCTAATTTATTTTAATCTCCCCGGGACACATTTCAAGCCCTTGTGGGGGTAAAGAAGGAGAAACGCCGTGAACATTGGCTGTAGAATTTTATGTTGATGACTACACAATGACGAAAGAATGTGTCTGGATGTAATAGAAATAAATAGAGGTGAAACGAAACACAAAACTCGTCTATTTTAATGTTTTATAATACAGTCGAACCCCGTTATAACGAACTTCAGGGGACCAAAGGTTTTGTTCGCTTTATCCGGTGATTCGCTATATCCGAACCGTTAAGAAAAATGCTAGAGTTGAAAAAATGTATAACACATTTGTTACAATGTGTATTCAATAATGATGTATTAAAAAATGATAAAATCCATTAAAAATTATCATTAATGGACTAAATCGACTAAAATCGATTACATTAAACTGACACAATACTAATTAAATTACGTACAACAGGAAAACGACGGGACCTAAATTTTTGTTCGTTATATCTGTGAGTTCGTTATATACTGGGTTCGCTATAACGGGGTTCATCTGTATTTTAATCTTATTTTAGAATTTCTTTCTCAGGGAGGCTCTAACTGCAATACACATAAATTCGTGTATAATAATCCACGATTTAGTGAACTTTTTCTCTGGTTCCAATTACTATTCGCAGAAATTTATGTAGAATAATTCACGAACTCATGAGATTTTATCTAGTACAGATCAAAAACATGGATATTCATGAAGAATAACCCTAGAATAATTGTATTTCAAAAGAAAATTTATGGCAAAATTATTTTTCTCAAAAACAAAATTCTAATCCTGACCAAAAAACATAGAAATCAATGAACAACAAACCTTGAATAAACGAATTGTTTAAGAGAATTAACGTATATGAGAATTTCTCGCTAAACCGATTTTGTACGGAAATTTTGTTACAAAATATTGCTTTGTGGTTACCTAAACCAAATGATCCGTCTTGAAAATATACCGGGCCCATGGTTATATACTTATTCTCTTTAATAGTAAAAAATTCCATAGTCCATAAAACTCCTTGAAAATTGTTGATAATATTTTTTGTTCCTATAAACCTTTGTTACTTCATGAAAATGTTTTTAAAAGTTCTTAAAAGTCTTGAAATTTTTAATCCCTGTAATTTCGTACTAAACAAATTCTTCTGTTTTTTTTACCGGGAACAGAGATGAACTATTAACATTTAAGCTTCCGATTTCAATTCAAATAACTGTATGAATCTGTCATTAGGAAACTTCTGGAGTGGTGTTATCATTTTAGTAATTTGAAGCAACCTTTGTTTTTCATTGATAAATAGCTGTGGCCAATGACCTGTTAACAGCTGTTGGTTTTGATACGTAACCCACAGCAGGACGAAAAAAGGTAGTAAATGGTAGAGCGAGAAGAAAAAAAATTTTTTACTACGTTTTGTCGTTAATCGATGGTGACCATTTTGCTTATAAAGTCACTTTTTTTAGGGCAGCCTGATTTAGTTTACTTTTGATAATGTGTAAATATTTTTGTAGGAGGCGTTTTAATAGTAATTCATTCAAGGTGGTGTCGAAATATCGTTGTGTAAGGAATTTTGTGTCGGGTCACATTTGCATAGTTTAAATATGAATAAATTTGCTATATCTAAGGTGATCTGTTTCGCCTCGATTAACATTTTCTGTAGAGTAGGTCATAAAATATGAGTGTTGTTAATAGGTCAAGTAAATTATAGGGAAACATTAAATAAATCTCACGACTCATGAAGGAAAAAAAGTATAAAATTATTTTCGAAAGAAAGGTTATAAAAAGGACCTTTTCAGAGGTCTAGAAATATTCTAATTCCCTAAATTTTATTTAATTTTTGAATGAGAAAAAGAGACAGAACAATAAAAAGAATGTAGTATCTAATGGAGACTTCATTCAATCTTGTAATTCGACTGAATTTTTCTCAGACTTTTAATACTTTATCCAAAAAATACCTTTCGGGAATCGAACCCTTCATCTTCTGTTCTATGGTTAGATATACATGCTCCTATATCAGCAATCACTGTCTTCTCGAATGCCTTTCTTCTGCTGAAACCTGATTAATATTGTGGTTCATCTGAAATATTACTTGTTTAACTTAGCTTACGGGGCCCATTTTTCCGATTCCCTCTTTAGAATGGGAAATTTCATGCCCCCTTTGTAAGAACGGCCACTAAAGGGGGTTACATACATATATATATATATATATGTGTGTGTGTGATATGTCCGGAGTGGACATCTCGTGAAAATACTGCAATCGAGGCCGTATCAAAGATTCCAAATCATAATTAATGAATATAGTTTATTCGACGTAAAGATTAACACATCTTACTCAGTTCGGAGCCAGCCTGCGTCTCTCGCTAAAAGCGCCAAAATAGCATTAGGAGAAAGAGGTTGCCAGAATTGGCGGAGGAAGTTAGTATGTGGAAGGCGGAGCGTTTACGTCAAGACGGGTTACCATGGCAGAGATGAAGTACAGAATGGGCGATTATAGATAGTTAGTAATATTATCACATATATATATATATATATATTCATTCTTGAACCCGTATTCTTGGGATACATGCTATCCCACCCCATGAGGAAAAGTTTAATCCCAATGTGTTAAAGATTAAAAACATAGAAATACATTAAAATTTCCCTTCCGATAATAATGTTGCTTTTTGTTTTTTAAAATTTCTTAATTGCAAGCCGACAGTCAATAAGGAACTTAATCACTGCTTCAGTTACTGATCCAGATAATCGAGAGAAATAGGTGTTCAGAATCAAGAGTTTTATGAAATACTAAACTGTATTATCTTTTAAATATATGTAACTTGTTTCTATTTTTGTTTTCCAGCGTATCGGCAGCGAACATATACAGAAATCTAACCGCGTTCGACGACAGAACAGGAAGAAAAAAATATTACTTCAACGAGCTTTCAAGAACCGGGAAGATGCATCTTACGCGATGTTAACAGCGTTCAAGGAGAGCGGAAAAGGTGTCTCAAAAAAAATGCAAGGTCAGTGATGTGTTTGCTATTATCTTCGCTTCTTTACCAGGAAATGCTAAAGAAAACAGATATGCTATTTATTTTTGACAGTGACCTCACACCAATGGTTTCAATACGTTCAGACACGGTTAATAATGATTTTTCACTCTATAAAGCTCATACACGTAGGGGTAAATACGGTATTTCGGCCTCGTGCTAACCGCCGATAAAGACTGAAATAGACTCCAACACGTAAGTAAATAAATAATTTAAAGCTAAAAAATTCTACAGATATAAGACAGTCTAACTGATTCAAAGGATTTGTACTCTTGTCTAGTCTATGATGTTCTGGGTTTTCATTTATCAGCAAAGCAAACCTGCTGTCGAACAGTAGGAGTGTTTACAAATAATCTACGAAATGCTTTTCAGCCGTATTAGTGATCATCCCCTTTAATGTTTTCTTCGTGAGAAGATATAGTACAGTGCACTGGGCTCCTGATTATTCGAAGTTGGATTAGTTAATGATAAAGGTTACGTATAAAATATAATATGCCCGAAATAAAGCGAATGTTTCTCGTAAACAAAGAGCTATAGAAGGTTTTCACAGAAGAACAATTAAAAATCTTTTAAATTTTGTTTATTACTTTAATAAAACCTTAATTTATGTCACGACATAAAGTTCATACAAAACTTATGAATAACTCCTTTTGTATGGTATTTAGGAAAACATGAAAACCCTTTTCAAATTATTCAAGTTTTCACAGTTATCTTTGCATGCATGATTGGTTGAGTGTACCATAAGTTCATTGAATCAAAAAACGAATTCCTCTAAATAAGCATATTACAAATTAACGGCTTCGAGTTCCTATTAAGAAAAATGCTTTAAAAACGAAAAAATAAAAATAAAAAGATGGAATCTATTCCTGTTCTTTAAATCTCTGCTTTTCTTATCAGTAATTCAATACAGCATACGGTAGTATATCACCCAATTAATTAAATATGGTTTCCTGAAAAAAGAGAAAAAAAATTCAGAAAAATCGGAAAAACCAAATTATAAAAAAATTAAATTATATTTCGATATAAATTCTTAATTAAACTTAGATGAAGTATGGCAGCACATTTCAAATTTTTTCTCTGACGGCGGACGAATCTCCTTTTATAATGGCAAAATTATTTCAAGAAAATGGATTTAATTCTGCATTTACGTGGCTCTTAGACAAGGAAAAGTATATAAAATTTCCGAGTATTATTGAAATATGGAAAATGTCACTGAGGGTACAAAGAACCTTCAACCTCGTTTTTTTTTTTAAATATTTCTATATTTTACACTATATACAAAATTAGAATAATTAATATTCTGTTTATCTACTTTGAAAACATTTAGAATTCAGTTAGAATTCAAAAATAAATATTTTGGGGAAGAATAATACCTGATTTTCAAAATATTCTTCAAAAATACTGGAATTTTTCAAATTGCTCATGCGCATTAATTTTCTTCGGATTTCTTCCAAATTTCTCAGGATTATTAAATGAAGTATTTGTCACAAAATACACACACACACACATATATATATATAGACAGGTAGATAAATAGATAGATAGATAAATAGATATATGGTGCCCGGTATAAAGGGCTTAAGTAAAAAAAAGTGTGATTTTTAGATATTTGTTAGAGTTGATTTTTTTTCAAAAATCTTTCGACTTGTATAAAAAGCTTAGGTCTATCAATTTTGCATAGAAAATTACACTTCTGTGTACAAAAGACTCGAGTCGAAATTATTGTTCTGCAATTGGTATAAAATTCAATAACTTATATTTAAATCACTGTTTTTGACTTAAGTCCTTTATACCGGGCACCATAATATTAATATTAATATATATATATATATATATATATATATATATATATAATGTCAAAATTTATATGCTATAGTTATATTAAAAAAAATTTAAGACTTTTCAATGATTCAATGATATGGAATGCGTATTGAACAGTTTAAAAGGCAAGCATTACTCTGCCAAAACAGATCCTTATTTTGAATTCTAAGTTTTCAATGTAGTAAAAAAGAATATTAATTATTCTCATATATATATATATATATATATATATATATATATATATATATATATATATATATATATATATATATATATATATATATATATAATAGTTCCGTAACTGACTGACTCACTGACTGGCTGACATATAACGCACAGACCAAATCGCTGGACCTAAAGGGCTGAAATTTTGCATGGTGATTCTTTTTATAGTGTAGGGGTGCAATAAGAAAGATTTTTAAAAAATCTTTCTTAGATTTTTTTAAATTAAATTTTTAAGCTGTTTTAACAACTTTTTTTAAGTTTGCATTTAAAATAATAATTTGAGGGTTATAAAATTTATATCACGAGAAAGATCATAAACATTCCTTTCAAATGAAATCTTTTTCGAATCTTTACATCCCTTTTCTGATTTTTGGTGAATTTTTAAAGATAAATTTTTAGAATTTAGTTAATTAAATGCTGTTCACGTGATTGCTTTTTCTGGTACTTTAAATAAATTTATCGTCACGTGCAAAACAACTAAATAGACGAAAAAAAATTTTCCTTCCTAATGCGGCAGACGATTGGACATTATCCAAAAAAATATTGAAATACATTAAAAGATATGATCCTCAAACTGTACTATATTAGCGTGTAGCTATAAATATAAACTGCTTAGAACATTGAGACCTTACATGTAAAAACAAACCATTCAAAATTACGAAAATGTTGCACTTTGTACACGGTCGCGCCCGCTGAAGGGTTGAGCAAAATTTTAAAACCTTAAATTGGAAAATTGAAAAATATATCTTGCATTAAAGTCGTTAGTTTTCTGGAATTTAAACCCTGAAAAGTTTCCTTAAAGTTCCAAAAATTAAATAGTTCACATTCGCGAGCGTTTCTTTTAAGTAGTGCCTCGAAAAATATATATATATATATATATGGAAGATTTCAACCTATTATCATCTCATCAGGGAGTGAAGCGAGATAACATGAAGATAGAACTCACCACTCGATGAGAGCTATTAAAGTTTTCGCTGAGTTCGCTATTTTCGGATTTCTTTAGAAAAAAACACGTTACTCTAGCAAACCTATTTCTTTCGAAATATCCCCGAAAGAATGGATGTATGTGACGGATTCAGTAAAGTGCATTTTCTAACGGGTTGTGTTTGTTATAGTTTACGTTACGGCACTATTGTCCCGTAATGAGAACTATTGTCCTGCATTTTTACATGGATGGTAACCATTTACTTTATAGAAATCTTTCTCTGGCGCTCCAAAAGCTAAGGAAAATTGTCAGGAGGAAATTGTTTCATTTCATGGGTGTCAGATAATGGGTGTTATAAAGGAATCATAAAGAAACTCGGTATTTTCAAATCAGGGCATACCAGGCATCAAATTTAAATCGGGTACTGCAGCCTAAATTAATCAAAATGGTCTGCATTCTATCTAAAAATTTCATAAACAAACAGAATAGTCTTTAATTTAACTTTTATGTTTCTATGTTCAGATTATTAAATAGAAAAAGTAAATGCGTTATAACCAAATATATTGAAGTCTCTACTAATTATTTTATGTAATTTTTTTTTGGTTAGTTATCAGTATATCCAACAATGTAGTGATCGCGGTGGAAGTCATCTATATATTTAAGTTGCTAAGCCGACTTTTTGGTCAGTCCGTGAGAGAAAACTACTGCATCAATTTACTTCATTTTGGTCTTAAACGAAAGATTGTAATCTGTAGATTTGTCAAATTTGGTTTTTGTAACCACAATTTCTTTCAATTAGCGATAATTGAGGGGTTCACAACCATAGTTGACCAAGTCCGTATTTTTTTTAAAAATGGAGATAGTTCATGTTGGAGTAACTTAAAAACATGTTCTATTCACTGCCATAGTGAATCAAGTGATTAATACGTTTTCACAAAAAACTCCGCTACACAAAACGTTACACTAACATTACAGATACGTTACACAAAAAACTTCAAACCTTGATTTCTCCAATTTAGTTTAGATGGACTTGGTTCACTATGGTTGTGACCCCTTCAATTTACAGTTAAAAATTGATTTCTGCGCATGCTCAGTGCCATGTTTTAATGATAAACATGTTTATTCCGAGGATTCTTTCTAGATCTCTCTCTCTCTCTCGCTCTCTCTGCCATTTATATTTCTATGATAATTATGTTTGTGGAATATAAGATTAAACCTGATGGAAATTGTTTATTTCCCGCTGTTTAAATTAGCGATAATTTACAATTAAAAAAATTGCTTTCCGCGCATACTCAGTGACATTTTTAAATCTGGCTTTAGATACTCACTAAGCACAAGGCAGCTTAATCACATTAATTTGTTTCTGCGCATTATTATTATTTTCAACATTTGGCAATGATGTGTTGGGAATAATTTGCGTATTAGTGCACTTATTTACTATCTAGCCGTCATGTTTTGACGGGTACCAACTAATAAACTATAATTTTAACTAGTTGAGGTATTCAATCGAAATGAGGGAATTTTATAATGAATGACTTTTTGTACAATGTCGCATAAACATCACTACTAGACCAGCCATAATCCGCTAGGTCACTACGTCATGATGATTTCCGCTAAATTGTAATATTGCGCCAAAGTTAAAGTTTATTTAAAAATATTTTAACTAAACACTTTATTTTATTCATGAAATGGAATTGAATAATACTCTTTATTTTGAGAAGGTACTTCCCAGTACTCAGAAAAATATTATTTTGGAGACACCTTTTTTTCTGATTTGCTATCTTTCAAAAATACTCCAACAATTCCTTTGCTTTTTCCTCGGTTTACAACCAGATAAAGCTACATTACATATAACTTGTCAAGTAATGCATAGAATTTATCATTCTGCAAACCCAGGAATGTTCTTTGCTTCATCCTAAAGAATGATATAAAGAAACAGGTATCAGACAGCACATGACTTCCATAGATAATAAAGGTGGCTTGATAAACGTCTTAGAGACATGAGATAGTTAAAAAAGATGCATTCATCAGAGACAAATACGATATCATTAATCTGTATTTTTTACGATAAAGAAAGAAAGCGTCTTGAAACATATTGTTTAATAACAATGCGCGTTGATTTCTAATGAAAGATTAGACTATCTATCTTTGTGTTTCAAACAAAAATGAAAGATGAGCTGCCAGTGTTAGTTTAGGCTTCAGAAGTGTTATCAATAAGGTTTCAGTTATGTAATCGAATGCTATAAATAGATATTACCAACTTTCTAAACTTAAGTAGTTTAACTTTGTTAACTCTTCATTTTTCATTAGATAAAATACAATTTATTCTAACAAATTCTATGTCTAGACAAAGCTAAAAAAAATTCAGCTCAATATATATGAAAATTTTGCTTCGTGTACACGTATATCATAGATATATCAAATATTATATCTCTATAAATATATATTAATATTAATTAAGTATATATAACTATTAAATTTTTAAATATCACCCCAAAAGAGAGTGAATTCAATAATTTTCCCTTTATATCTAAAATATTTATTTATTTATAAACCTAGATCTTAATATTAGTGTTATTTTCTTTATATAAATATGACTGTAACTTATTCTTTAATTTATCTAAGTTTGTCATTAATGACAAGCCTCATATAACCACCTTGTAAAATTAACAATATTATAGCCTTAGTTCTTTTCTAACTACTGCATAAACTTAGGGAACGTATTCATTAAGACATTGAACTCGGCTTTGTAGTGAAATGATCAGTTCATCTGTCCGAGAACAGAAAAATCTGAATTCTATTCGAGGCCTAGCTAGTCAGATTTTGAGTGAAAAAAAAAGGTGATGAAGGGGAAAATGTGGGGAAATAGTCATTTTTTAGACTGACCCCTTAGCAAATAAAAAAAATTAGTGATTTTCACGTACATACCCATTTTCTTACACTCTGGACGGGAAGAATCAAAAGTTTATTAGTGGATTCCATAGCATGTCTTAGTTAGGTAGAGGCGCTAAGGTATCTTTACAGAGTAACTTTGTAGAAACAACGCGCACTTAGCGTCTTGAAATCAAAAAGTACCGTATTCGATTTCCGGAATTGGCAGTTGTGTATTAAATGAAACAACAAACAAGTAGAAAAAAGTAGCATAGGGGTCATTATAAACATTTAAAACTGTACTGTAAAACCTGTAACTCTTACTAAAATTCTGTTTTAAGAAAAAACGTATTTACGTTAAGGTACTTGGCCTGTTCACTCCTTTGAGAAATCAGCGTAGATTATAAGGATCATTAAGACAGGATTTTTAGAATTATTAGGATTATTATCCAAATAATCCTCCTAATATATAGGATATTTCAGGATTAGTAGGATTAGTAGGATAGGGGTGTCATTATAAACTTTTCAAACTGTACTGTAAAACCTGTAACTCTTACTAAAAGTCTATTTTGAGGAAAAAATGTATTAACCGTTAAGGTATACACCCAGGAAGGTTTAACCTTTAGCTTACGAGACACATTTTTCAGATTTCCTCTTTAGAACGGGAAATTTCCCACCCCTATGTAAGGATGGCCATTAAGGGTATTATATATACAGTGGAATCTCGATCGATCGTTTTCCGAATCATCATTTTTCCGTATGTGTCGTTTATCTCATGGTGCATATACATTGGTGCAGAGTTCTCTGCCTGTGCCTTGGGGAATCCAGTGATTTATGTTCACTCTGTACTCTGTACTATGCGTGGATCGCCTCCTCTGGCGGTCCATCAAAGAAAGGGCGGGGGGTCAGCGGGTCAAATGGTGTCGAGCGGGGTCGGGGGAGACACCAGATCAAAGAGCGGGAATGGGGGTGGTTCTAAATACCGTGTCTAATGTTACCGTGACTAATGTGATGACAGGAGTCTGGGGTCTGCAGGCAGAGAACTCTGCACCAATCTATATGCGCTATCACCCAGTCCCGACGATCATATTGCTTTGCTATGTTCCCGGATCTATCGTTTTCCCGCATTTATCGTTCAGTTCAGTCGGTCCCTTGAGAAGCGATAGATCGAGATTCCACTGTGTGTATGTGTATATATATATATATATATATATATATGTGTGTGTGTGTGTGTGTGTGTGTGTGAATTTATATGTGTGTGTGTGTGTATTCATATAATCATTCTTGGGCCCGTATTCTTGGGATACATGCTATTCCACCCTTTAAGGAAAAGGTTAAGGAGTCAACATTGATAATTAGGATCCTTAAGATAGGATTGTTAGGATAATTAGGATTAATATCCTAATAATTCTAATAATCCTCTTAATATTACGATACGTGTCATAAGAATTTAATACTGTACTGTAAAACCTTTAACTCTCGCTAAAAATCTGTTATAAAGAAAAAATGTTTTTGCGTTAAGGTATTTGACCTATTCACCCATTTTAGGAATCAGTATAGATTATTTCCCACAATTTGTTTCTATTGAATAAATTCTCCTTGAATGGAAATCAAAAATAAGCTCGTCTTTCTAGCAGATAAGATCGTTTCATTTCCATATCTGTCAAACAAACAAAAACACTCGTGTCTACGTGGTTTCAGTGAGGTTAAATCAATAGATCTGCAAGTTTTGCCCCAAGAAAAAGTGCGCAGCTGTCTTCACTTTGTAAATCCCCAAAAAGTTGTTTTGTCAATATTAAAATATAATAAATTTAAATGATATGATAAATGTTATATTACATATAATATGATAAATGTTAAAATTTATTTTCTTTATACTTTTACAGTTAATCAGAAACATTGCGTTTAAAACAGCCGAAATAGCCAAATTTCATCTTATTGTTCCTGAAGTCTCAAGTGTCATAGAAAGTTTCTTATATAAACCAGCAAATAACTACAGCTACTGAAGAATACGCAATGACCCAAATATTTTTTATTTACAACAATATTTCGTCCCATGAAATTTTTGGAAACGTTTCAAATAGGGCTCTTTTGGGACGGGTTCCAAAGTTTGTAAACAAGCATCATTCTGCCTTAAATTACTGACGTATTTGTCTCAAAACAACGATATCAGTTTTTTCCCGGATTGTCTTTGCTATTGTAATATAAACTCAGATGAAGTATTCGGATTTTAAACTTTTTTTTACTTTGATGAAATAAAACATCATGAAACTGTGCTCACTGAATGTTTTGAGTCATTGGGGCAATATAAATAGCATTTTTCAAAATTAAAGAGACCACATGTAAAATAATGCTTCTTCTTAAATGGGTTTTTCTGAAGCAATAACTCTGGTAAATTAAACCCAAACCATGAAATTTTTCTTGAATGATAAACATTTGGATATTCGAAAAGCTATCGCAGTGAAATAAATTCCGATAAAAAATTTTTTGCAACTCTTTACCTTATGTTGAAAATTTCCTAAAATACCAACTAATTACATATTTAAACACATCTGTTTAACGAATTCTGTTTTATTTTCAAATTAACAAATTTATTTAATTCGTAATCTAAAAAAAAATTACCTGTTTCAGAATAATGAAGGAAGTTTTGAGTCCTTTCTGCACTATTTGTGAAAAACCACATGTTAAGGTGAGGTAAGGTAATGGGTTTTGTGAGTACCTAGCAGGATGGAACATACCCCCATTTTAACCTCTGATCGAAAAGAACAAAATCGGAACTAGAAATTTCGAAGCCAAATATAGCAGAGCCAAACTAGAATTTTGGAGGCGAACGACAAATTCCAATCGAAATGCCGCAGCTGGAGATATTTCCCCCTTCAAAGCCGGGAGAAACCCATCATATTGCTATCAACTCATAAGCTAACAGCGGTACCTTGCCTTTTCCTATGAGATATATAAATTATTGGGTGCAATATAAACCACAAGTTATGGGCATTTCCCACCCCCCATATCTGATTGACACTGTTGGCACGATATCTCTATAGCTGACATTGGAAGGCAAGAGCATTGAGCAATTAATACGTCCTGTTTCGTTCTCCGCTTTGCTTTTAATCTTGTTGTTTGTTTACTTGTTGTACCTTTTTTATTGTTGTTTTGGTTTATTGCTTTCCATTGTAAATTAAGAAAAAAATTATTCTTTTGGAAATTAGACTTGACGTCAGTTAGTTTTGTTTTGAAACTTTGTTGCTGTTTCCAATCCCCTTGGGGTAGGAAAGCTTACACCAAGTACAAAGGACCTAGGTCCTCAAATCCTAGGTCCCTGGCAAAGAGTAGTAAGCAGATTCACTTTAAGGCGAGGTACCAATAGGGCTGAAGTCTGACTTGACCTCGAAGAACATCGGTCCCGTAATTTTAAATCCAGTCAAGTGACGAGACCGGAACACTTGACCCCGCACCTCCAGAGGTATATTTCAGAACTTTGAGGACATTGTAGCCACGACCTATTTTACGTGCCCCGACCATCATTAATGAACACGGAGGTAGATTTGCAGAGACGAGCATCGAACCAGGGACGTTCAGATGAATGGCCCGATGCTCTTACTAACTGGGACACCACGCCCCCAGGAAAGTTTTGAAACTTTAGACAAGGAATATGAATGTTGCATTTTGTTGGTGATACCAAAATGAGCTAAAGTTTGATTCTGTAAAATCGGTTCAATGCATGCAGAAAATTCATCCGTTAGTTCTGTGGTCAGATGGCAAAATTTTATAAGAAATTTACATTACAGAAATTCTAAGATTCAAGGTGTCATGAAAAATCAGAAATTCGTTTTACATGATCAAAAGTGGTACAAATGTTTCAGAAAATTAGTTAGCTATTACTTACAGTAGTTAAAGTAAACAGAAAATATCGGTGAACGAGAATCAGGAATGTGAAAATCTCAATTTTTTTAAGAAAAGATTCTTATAATATTTTGCCATCTAAGCACAAAGTTGTAGACAGCATTTCTTGTTCACGCAAGGAAATGGGACAAGAGGTTACAAGATTTTATCTCCTCGATTGTTAAAATTGTTGAGATCACCCTTCCCCCATTTGGAATGACCCTCGTATCCACGCGTTTTTTATCGGTTCACTCTCACAAAGAATATTAATGCACGAAGGCCCAAAGGTAAGAAAGAGGGGATATATGACTAAGGATAGTATTTGCTGGGAACAATATAAAGTTTAACTGTGTGGATCTCTCTCTCATATATATATATATATATATATATATATATACTACCCTACAATAATGGACCGAACAGCAAACTGTGATGGTATAAGAGAAATAATACATGCTTTAATAGGGGATAGTTTCCCACGTGCTGAAATTGCACTAGCAATCCTTCTGGGCATACTTTCAACAAGGTTTTGATACACAGCTATGGGTATTTGTGTCCATTCCAGCTGCAAGAATGTCGCCTGCTCATCTGTAGATTTCGGACGTGGTTTCCTGGTCCTTAAGCGTTGCTCAAACTCGTCCCACAAAATTTCTGTGGGGTTTAGGTCGGGACTCTGAGCAATCCAGGGAAGATGTTTTATAACCATATCTTGCTACCACTGTTTGACATAGGCTGCAACATGACATGGAGCGTTGTCATCCTGGAAGTAACATTCGTCCATTCCATAAAATTGCCAGAGCGGAGGAAGAACGTGATTGTCCCAAATATTCATGTAGGCATCGGCGTTCAGTTTACCAGGAACAACATTCAAAGGTCCCAGGCCATACCACGAAAAAACACCACTAAACAAGTACACAACCACCACCGAACTTGAGAGTTGGAATGATGCACTAGGGTAACAGACGTTTGCTTGGCATTCACCAAATCCAAACACGCCAATCCGACAGGATTTGCGTGTAGCATGACTCGTCGCTCCATAAAGCAGTTTTCCAATGGTCCACAGTCCAGTTGCGACGTTGAAAACACCAAGTAAGTCTGCCAGCTTTGATAAATGGGGTGATTTTTGGTTTGTGTGTGGCAACACATCCCGGGATATTGAGGGCATGCAGTTCTTTCTGCAAAGTATTGGGGTGCACCGTAAACATTGCTGCCTGTTGACACTCACTTTTGATGGTTTTGAGTGGTTTCTTGCGGTTCTTACGAACCTCACGCTTCAGGACACGCCGATCCAGTTTGGTCAGTTTACGGGACAACCAACGTGTACATTTCATGTCCCAACTCCCGTAGTCTTCCACTTCTTCATGATATCAGCGACAGTTTTGACCATGGCTGTGATAATTCTACCGCAATTGCGCGAATAGATTTGCCACTAATGTGACAACCAACAATAACACCTCTTTCAAAGTCACTAAGTTCCTTTTGTTTCGACATATTGTCACAATTTCACACAGAACTAACGACGTTATCACTTCGATTATCGAATTTAACCTTAACAGGCCACGTGCGAGCACTGGATTTTCATAAAATCCGACATGCAGTCGGATTTTATGCAAGAGGAGGTCAAGACCCCGCCGAGTAGTTTAAGCTTCAGGCTGTGAAAATAAATAAAAAAGTATCAAAATTTGAAAAGACCCAAGCTCTTCTTATATAAACATATATATGGTAGTCTAGAATTTTATATTTTTTAATCAATTTCATTTTCGTAAAAACGTTATTTTTCTGTCTTATAAGACAAATAAAACTTTACTCAGTTTGTTTTCTGTATCCTAGAAGGAGAATATTTAGAACAAAATTAAAAAATTCTGTACTGTTTAGAAGTTTGATGAAAGGAAACTTACTTAAAAGAATAAAAAAAAGGCTTCAAATCTCTAATTTATTTCACTGTTTGACATTTTGCGTTCCCTTATATAACTAAAGTAATTAATATATTTTTTGTCGCCAAGAAGGCAAAATTAAATTAGCTGTTTTTGGAACTACTTTCTACGACGTAAGTGTGTCTGAAGGGATTTTTTGCAGCGTAAATCTCTTTTTATATAAAACTGTGCACATTCCTTTGATTCTTCGTTGAGACAACAATCAAAAGTCGTACGTAATTGGACGTCTTGAGTTAAATGGAACTACTTGAGCTAAAACTTTTTAAAGACTTTCATTTTCAGACTTAAGAACTTACTAGACCTAAGAAGTGATTAAAATGTTGAATTCATTTTGTATGGTTTTTTTTTTATTATTATTATTCCGTCTTTGTTCATTTAGTGAAAATATATAAAAATTCACGTATAAGATCATTTAAAAAGTTACGGTTAAAGATATTTATGGAATTCCTTATATTATGTCGTTGTTGAATCCTAAAAAAACTGTAATTACCGTAAAATTTTGACTATAATACGCACACGTGTATAATACGCATGCTTAATTTTGAGAAAAAATTTTGGAAAAAATTAAAATTCGACTTTAATACGCACCCATAATTTTTAAATATTTTATTTAAAAATTGCACAGATATTTATTAACAGAAATAAAATCTATACTTATATATAAAGAGAGAGCGATTTTGTACGTGGAGGGTAATATTCAGAACCACTGTACCTATTTGAAAAATTCTTTCACTGTTTGAAAGGTACAGTATTCCAGATGCACATAGGCTATATATTATGTATATCTAATCAGTAGAAATAAAGTTAGGGGCTTAATCCTAACAATCTCCATTGTTACCGCTACTGTCCTCTACCGCTTTTTGTGCCGAAGTCTTCAACGATCCTTAGCGTGGTGCTATCTATACTTATATATAAAGAGAGAGCGATTTTGTACGTGGAGTGTAATCTTCAGAACCACTGTACCTATTTGAAAAATTCTTTCACTGTTTGAAAGGTACAATCTTCCAGATGGACATAGGCTATATATTATGTATATCTGATCAGTAGAAATAAAGTTAGGGGCTTAATCCTAACAATCTCCATTGTCTCAGCTACTGTCTTCTACCGCTTTTTGTTCGGAAGATTTCAACGATCCTTATCGTGGTGCTATCGCGGTGGGCTTCTGTTCTGACGCTAGCGGTTCGAACCTAGCCGTTCTCCGGCACGCCTTTTTCTTTTAAAAAATTTATTTTAATTATTAACTAACATAAAATTAATTTAAGGTATTATTTAGGTTATTATTAAGATAAAAAAAAGATTTACAATTTATTGGCTATCAACTGGAAATTTATTGGTACAATGTTTTGTTCAACCCGGACAAAGTCGGGACGGGCCGCTAGTTTGTAATAAAAAGAAACGAAAACGTCAAATTCGCTAGGAAAAAAAATTTAAATTTTTAATTCAAAACACACAATACTGGGAAATTATCAGTCTTAATCACTTTCACTAGAACGCAACTCATTTACTGTTTGTCGTTTATTCAATGTTTCAATCTATGTAATTTTGTACACGAGTGCAATACGCACCCTCATTTTTGCGGACTAAAATGTGAAAAAAAAGTGCGTATTATACTCAAGATTTTACGGTATATAGAAATCGGCTTACTGATTCTCACCTTGGTGACGTATTGAGAGTAGCATGCAGCAATTACGTATAAACCTGATTTGACATGACGTAAAACGTGATTTGAAATAGTCAAAAGTTTGTCTCTGCATCAAAAATTACACACATAAAAAAATTACACTACATATTTATATATACGTTTGGATACATTTAGGTTTTGAGTTTTATTATTTTTTTTTTACAGATTTTTATTGTGAGGTAGAGTGTACTAGTTGCGGCCCGCGTGACGTAGCAAACATATGTATGCGGCCTAAAAAATGGTTGAGTACGGCTGGCCTAGAACTTATTGCAGAGAGATAAAGGCCGCTAAAGTCGTGATTGTAAAACAGGTATTTCAGTTAGGTTTCTAGCCATTCTTTCTCAGAAAAATTTGTGCATCTAGAGAGAGAGAGAAGAATATAAAAAATTATTTAATAAAAAAATTATTTAATAAATCTTATTCATAAACATGATAAAAATTAAGGATTATGTTCTTAGTAGCTAAGGATTTAAAGACTTAGCAACGGATAACAGTGTTTTTCTTCTTTGGCAACAACATGCAATTTTTTCTTTACGCAGTATATTATTAGCTTTGTTCGATTGATTTGTAAAAGGGTATTTTAGAAGACTCTTTTCGCGAATTTAATAATGGTTGACTGCGTTTGAGATAGTTCCTTTATTATCTTTATTGTCATAAAAACCGTCTGCATTACATTTTCTATGTTTCTTTATTCTGGAAAACCATCCATAATAGGTACGAGTTCATAAGTCAGGCAGTATAGAGTGTTTACGCAGCAGAAACAAGTCATAGAACACGTATTTACTTGCGCGGATAGCAGAAAACTCGCTGGCGTCATCTAACCTGCTTATATTTCTCCGTTGTGCTCAGGAATATAGAAGAAAATAGTGACCATCAAGTACACGGGTATTCTGTCAAGGATACAATTTACTATTTATTGAACTTCTTTCATCGGTAGAGACTAAAAACGATATGTAAAAGGTATTCAAGTATTTTATTTTTATTAAATATCCTTTTATGTACCATTTTTTTTTATTCTTAGCCCTTTCCGAAAATATTTTTTTTTTAAATTTATTTTACCTTGCAATTTTCCTGAATCAAAATTTAAACAAGATTAAAAGGATATGGTAAAATTAAAAGTCATGGATTTAAACAATGAATTTTTAAACAGACTATCGTTTAAATATTCATTGTGATAATTATTCGAAAGAATTTTTTACTGTGTCAAACAGTGAAGAATTGGAGTTTTTATTTAAATACTTGCATAGAGTTAAGTATTCACATCGTTTTAAACTGTCCCCTTGCTAAGACGCATGTAAAGAAATAAACTATTTGATTTAACTGTCTTGTTTACTTTTAAGTTCAAGTAGTTAGATTAAAACATGAATGACAACACGGAAGGTATATTTGCCATACGCCTTGAGTTACAAATAAAAGAAATTTTACAACTAATAACAAAGAATTGCTTCTACAGCACTTAGCTACAATTTAAAAAAAGAACACACTCAAATCCTCAATTTTAAATTGCACTAACCAAATTAATAAGCCAGTATCCAAATCCAACGTGAGGATATCATTCCAACCTCCAATGTATCGGTTTTTGCTGATTGGAAGTGAGTTCCGGTGCTAGTATTGTTTCTTGCCCTAACTAATTCCTAAAACCCTGACCTTTTGTTACCTTCTATAATGTCTAAAATACCCAGTAAGAACCGTCTAACCCAGGGCGAAGATTTAACTCACTTCTCCAAACATCGAAACCAGTATTTTAACTACCCTAGTGATATGAAGAAGCATTATTTCCATGTTTCTTTTCCATACTTTCTCCTCTCTTTCTAAGACTAACGATACAATACATTGCCCTGGATATAATTTGGTTTATATCTTTACTTCCTTGATTACTTATAAATGGACAATTTATAATTGATTAACTTATTTCTTGTAATTATCTTATCTTGTCTCATTACTGATAATTAACTATATTTATTAGGAATTTCTTTATTCCTTGGGGATCCCCTTTTTTTGTTGTTGTTTCCAACGATCGGGTGCCAAATTTAACAGCCAGCCCTTTCCGTCTCCAAACCTTGAAGCCGATATTCTATCAACTGAATTACCCAAACGATGAATTAATTCCCAAAATTTTGTTTTTAGAGCGCAAAAAGGGAAGATCATACAAATCCGATATTACAGTTTGCATTTATTACTCAAGGTTTAATTGAATTTTCACCAATTTTATTAAATCTGTCTAAATACGATATAAGTTACAACTGTAAATCTTGTGGCAACACACATATGCATATTCTCGTCTGCAGAACCAACACCGACTCAAACACACTGTGTTTTTGTCGGTGTTGTGAGAACTGCATCACATCATGTCAATTTCCAGTCTACAGAATTACGTCACACCGTGCACTGACTGCGCATATGGAATCTAAAATGAAATATATATCGTTCACAATTACTACTTTGACATTTAGTTGCTCGCTCAACTTCTTTATCGTTCTTCTTCAGCGTGTTCTTTGAGCTGATGTTGTATTACCTTTTTGATTATAAGAATAAATATGTAATTTTTTTATATTTTGAAATCGGATCATTTACACCAACGCCACACTTCGGGCCAAAATTTAATTATTTACCATAAATATCATATGTATTTGAGAGTTGCTGCATTTTAAAAATATCAAACACTCTTTGCTAGAGCCATATAGTGTGAGAGACTTTTTTCCTTGTCACTTTTACGTACCTTTAAAAGATCTTTTTTAGACCTATGTTCGGTTGTATGTACTACTCATGATTTTTGCTTGATTTACATGAATTTTTTTGAGTAACTGCCTATAATACTGTTTATTATATATATATATATATATATATATATATATATATATATATATATATACAATATTTCAAGGTAATTTCAAAAAATAAAACTCATTTTTATGCATAAAAAGTGAATTTTTTTTTAAATCGAACATTTTCAGTCAACTACTGTGCGCATTCTGTCAAAATAAATTATTAAGGTATAGTAATAATTGTTAACTATATGTGATTACAATACTTCCTTTAATAAAATCCACCAACATTTTTGAACCTTAATATATTTTTATTTTTAAAAAAAATTATAAGATTTTACTCAGTCATTTTTGAAATTTCTAATTAAAAATAACACGTACTAAAATGTTTTAATATATTTTAGAATAATGTTAGTAGATATTGTTGCCCGGAGTATTGTAATCACATATAGTAAACGATTATTACTGTACCCTAATAATTTATTTTGATAGAATGCGCACAGCAGTTGACTGCAAAATGCTCGATTTTTAAAAACAATTATTCACTTTTTATGCATAAAAAATTTTTTTAATTACCTTTAAATATTGTGTATATATATAATAAACAATATGTTAGGCAGTTACTCAAAAAATTTCATGTGAATCAAGCAAAAATCATGAGTAGTACATACAATCAAACATAGGTCTAAAAAAGATACTTTTAAAGGTACTTAAAAGTGACCACTCCCCTTAATAGTTTTTTTAGATTCAATTATTACATTTGTTTAAAACGTAAGTGCTAACAGTTCGCAAGTTTGAAACAAGAAAAAAAGATATAAGGGCATTTTTTATACGATTACCTTCCATGTTGTATAAAAAATGTCAAAGGATAAAATTCATTGGAAAAGGATGCATTTTTATTGTACGATAACACGCTTATTTTAATTGCATTATCTAAGACATCAGGATTCCAACTCAATGAATATAAAAGCAAATCTTAAATATTTGGGATTTTTTAACAGTAGTGATAAGCCCAAGACGTAAATGTCACTTTTAAACATGATTCTATTTATTCATTTTCGTTTATCGCTTTATGAGTGAGAAATAAAATTCAACAATAAACGCTCTTTTATATCTGATTTTATTTTCACTTATGACTCATTTCATTCCCAAATCTCATTTGCCGGACAAATTGGTGTTTCGTCCCTGATCTCTCTTTTCTGAATATTTTATCTGTTTGTTTATTTTCCATAAAAATAATCTGATAGTAACAAGATGAAAAGATTCGTACTCCCATAATGTCTTCAAAAACTCTGCAATTTGTTTTTGAAGAAGGTTGAATCATGAATTTCCGACAAAATAGCGAGCCACTACATACGATTTACTTACATAAAAGTAACGTATGACGTATTATTTTCAAACACCCTTTTATTCTGTCTCACTCAGTCATTTAATTTAATTGAGTTCCTTTCATCTTAATCACTTAATACGCGTCCCCTCTCGTTTTTCCTCCAAATTAAATTCTTCGGTGAATTATTCAGTTCATTCTATCCTTGGCCTAAAGGCGTTCTTAAGAGTGGCGGACTTTTCATTTGAAATCCTCTCTTATTATTTCTACACGTGATCAGATGATCATCATTCCAGATAATCATAACTACCCCAGGAAACACGCGAAAATTATTCGTGTACAAAGTGCAACATTTTCGTAATTTTGAATGGTTTGTTTTTACATGTAATGTTTGAATGTTCGAAGCAGTTTCTATTTATAGCTACACCCTTTCTAATGCAGGTCTGATTTTCTGACCCTTGTATTCCTTTCCATTCATTGTTAGTCGTGATTTAACCGTGGTAAACCAGCAATTGTACTGGATTACAATACAACAAAAACAGGAGATGATGTAGTCGATCAAATGTGCAACTATTGCACGGTATCCCGCATATCACGAAGATGGACAATCTCGTTATTTTTTAGGTTTTTGGACATAATAGGAATCCATTCGCAAGTTGTCCTTAGATCCAATAAACCGGACAGTTTTGAAATTAGGCGATTGTATCTGCATGCTTTGGCCTTTAATTATAACTATATCTCAGTATTATCAACATTTTATATCTTATCATAAAATGCAGAATTATTATTTTCAATTTGAAAAAAAATTATTATAAAAGAAATTAATCAAGGTTGAAAGAGACATTGCACTTTGTGCCACGCGCGCCTGCTGGTGTTCCAAAAATTGGCACGCCGCTGGAGGGTTAAACCACTGCCCTCTAGATCACACGCTTTCTAGGGGGCAGTGGTTAAACTGATCCTCGACTTCTGTTTGCCCGCAGACGAAAAATTTACAGGTTGCTAACCTGTTATGCCAAATCTCGCGTGAAAGTATTATATTATGTAATGGCACATCAGCATTTTATCAACACTCTACTATTCACACGCACACACCTGCGTGTGTATGTGCGTGTGCCTATGTTTGTGCGTGTCCTAAACACAATAGAAAACTGAAAACGCATTAGCGTCCATGATTTACGGATCAGTCATAAACACTATACTTCGAGATTGGTCAGATGACTCTTAACCTTAAAGTATATAAGCAAACTTTGTACCTACATAATATTTTTTCTCAAAACGGTGCTATGGAGACCACAATTTAAATATGCTCTTTAGTTTTAAAGGTGAGACAGATCTCGGATATATCCTTTAAAATTATATCCCTTACTTGATTATTATCATTTTATACGCATTCATAATGGTATACAGTATATTGAATAAAATATATTGAATAAATTTTCGAAATAAACCTGAAATATATATATATATATATTATCCTTAGGGTACATTGTATATATATATATATATATATATACACAGTGTGTGTGTGTGTTAGTTAGCCGATCATTTTGAAAGTGGCATAAGTCTCTTCGTTTTTAAATCGAAATATTTAAAAAAATATCTAAAGATATTTAAAGATATTTAAAATCCCAGTGGTTCTCACTATATTGATTGGAATATTTTTTAAACGAAGAGATGCTGTTAAATTGTAATTAATGTTATCATTAACTTGATATTTTTGAAAAAAGTTACTTCTGCCACTTTTAAAATAAACTGCTCACTCTCATATATATATATATATATATATATATATATATATATATATATATATATATATATATATATATATATATATATATATATATATATATATATATATATATATATAGATAGATAGATAGATAGATAGATAGATAGATAGATAGATAGAAAAAAAAATTTAATAAAAAGAAAATAAAAATAAAAAGTGCATCATTGTACTTAAAGCAGCTATATGAAACGTTCTATGTATTTTTAAACTAAATATTGCGTAGTAAATTAAGTAAAATTCTAACGAAATAATTTGATGAATTCATTTTTATGATTTACTTTGATGATTTATGATTTTCTAATTGATGAATTTATTTATATTATTTTATATTTTTTAGATACATTTATCAGCTATATAAAACGTGTTTTGTATTATGAAACTAAAGATTGCGAAGTAAATTTAGGAAAATTCTAACGAAATAAACTGTCGAATATATTATAAATATTATTTGAAGAATATCTATTATTTTTATACCGTCGCTAAACATGAACGAGAAGTTCCGTGATCTAATTACTTTTTGGAAATTCCGATTATGCGTCAGTGGGTTATCCGTGCATATAACAAAAGAAAAAGTTTAGATGCAAAACTAAAATTGTCTGAGAAGATATCAACACATGGCTTATAAACTGAGGAATGTAACATACTTTTTTTTCTAGAAAAAAAAACTTCCTCTATATGTAAGTTTAATTATCATTTTAATCACTTTTTAAATCTCTCTAATTAGTTTATTTCCTAGTAGTTCACTTTTTACAGTATACTGAGCAATTTTTGAATTATCCATGTTTTTCCGGTTTTTCTTGCAAATCTGTGCATTAATATGTGTTTATAATCAGAGATTTAGAGTATATATAAAGACTGTAAAACTTGAATGATGTTCTATTGTAATAATAAAATCTCAGATCATAAAAACATACTACAATTAATTCTGTTTCCCAATTAGTTCATTTTTCTCGTTGCCTTGGTTATCACTCGCAGCTGATTTTCCGATGTTGTTTTCATTGGTCAAATTACAAGTTTTCCTTATAATGCAGATGATCTAATTCGATGGTAACAAATTTAGAAGTAGTCACTGTGTACACCACAAGGGACAAATGTTACATTCAAAAAGCACACAATTTACTTCGTTTTGCCATTGTTTCGTTTGTTGCCATTTTAGATTAAGAAAATAAGAATAGAAATAAGAGACATATCTACCACAAATTATTCTTCAAGTGGTCTTTGATGAACTCTTTTTGAAACAGAACTTTAGTGACTGGGGATTGAAAGAGATTATCTTTTTAGTTCGTAGATCACAATAAAGTTCTTAATTCCATTTTATCTTCAGTCGAAAAACTAAAAGTAGATAATAGTATTGTGTATCTTACAAAAGTAATCGCCCCCCCCCTTCTCCTTTCCTAGATATATTACGATTAAATTGTTATAATACAGAAAAAAAAATTCAGGTAGTCTCTTCTAACGAAACTATCGCGAGTTATTAACGTAGGATTACTTATCGTTGCTTACCTCTTTTGTATGTATATATGTATGTATGTGTTATGTACATATGTATCTATCTATCTATCTATCTATCTATATAAATAAATATATATATATATATATATATATATATATATATATATATGTGTGTATATATATATATATATATATACATATGTATATATATATATATATATACATATGTATATATATATATATACATATGTATATATATATATATATATATATATATATATATATATATATATATATACATATGTATATATATATATATATATATATATATATATATATATATATATATATATATATATATATATATATATATAGATACATATGTAAATATATATATATATATAATATGTATGTCAAAATTTGGACGCATTTTGGTACTTTTCTGTTTAACTGTTTACTGCTTGCCCAAGCGATAGAGACTGGGTTCGGTGGGCTTCCAAAATTATAACTCGCGACAACGGACGGTTTTAGCGTCTGAAATTTTACTTTCCGGAGGACCGTTAAGGAGGAACGTAATCCTACGTTAAAGAAGTTATTGCATCTCATATATTTAATTTCATACCTAACATATTTTTTTCATTTCATAATAATAATGAAGAGTAAAACAAACAGTATAATACTCCTTAATGCAAACAAAAATAAGTCACAAAAATGAACTTGCATTTTCTTTTCAATCAAATAAATAATAATAAAACTTACATCTGAGAATTTTAAATGAGTGGATCACCGTAAAACACGCCTTAATCTTTTAGCCTTAATTTCAAGAAGTTTTTCTGTGTTTCTGAATTTTATTTCTGTTCTACTCATCCTGCATTGTTGGCTTCAACTGTCACTTTGCAGAAATATTTTATTGAGAAATTCGGATTCCAGTTTTTCTCTAATATGGTCTATTGTTTTTTTGTGTTTTTTTTTAATCTAAAGAGAGAAGGGATAAATATACAACAGCTGGAGTCGCACATTCCTGGAAGTAAGCTTTAGGTCATTATCTCAGATGAATTAATTTTGATGGATTTTTTCATACTGAAGATTTCAAATTGCACTTCAATAGAGGAAGATTCTGTTGACCCATCAAATTACATCATCGGCAATCTCAAGATGACCAACTCCAGAGGACGCCGTACACCCCAGTACCTTAATTCCTCTTCCACCATATTATACTGTTGGAACTGTCTTCCACTATATTATACTGTTTCATAGAGATAGCCCCAAAGCATTTCGGAATGCTTTAGGGCTATCTCTAAGAAATTGTTTTACCATCCGATCCAAAGACGTTAAGATTACTTTCCTAAGAAATTGCAACCTTATTCTCTTACAGCATCCAGATTTAACATTTTTAATCAGTTCTGAGAAAGAAAGCCAAACTTTCCTGAACTTCTCCACTGTTTTTCAGCAGATACTCTTCAGACAATCTCTATATTGGATTTTCTCCACGTGATTAGTGTAAACATGCTGGGAGATTGGAGGAATTCAGCCTTAGATATTTAACAGTTTGGGGAAAGCTCCGATGATCATCTGGGATGTCTATAATTTTGAATTCTATGATGTTTTAGGGAAGAATTTTTACTTTTCACAAACGGTTACAAAACAGCTTAAATTAACAAATTTTGCAATTTTTGTAATATATTTTATTTTTTCTAAGTGGAAATTGAAAATTAACCTTTATTGGTTTTCTAACATTTTCTATCTTAAATCAGCCATGACAACTAAACATTGAAATAACAAAATTTCTTTAAGGCGACAATGGACCTTCAGATTGACAAAAATATGTCTCCAAAACAATTTTTTTTTCTTTCAGAAAATGATTCTGCAATTCATCAGCTTTAAATTTAAAAAAAAGTATGTTGATCCGATCATTATTAATCGAGTTATAAGTATTTTTTTGAAACGTAAACAATGGAAATGTTAGTCAAATTAAAACTTTAAATGCCATTTTCTCAAAACAAGTTTTCATGTCGTTTCGGTAAGTTCAAAATGTTCCATGCGTCATAATTTTTCTTGAATTTTCATAAGATTTCATAAAATGATTATTTATATATGTTAGAATAAAACTTAGTAATCAATTCATTATACTATTTTAAAACAACTTAAAATTTTTACAATAAAAAATTTTTTTTGATAAAATTTTGCCTAAAATGACCTATCTTTAATCGATTTCTTTTCTAGTTTTTATAAATATGACTGTAAATCAAATATTGCTACTTACTTTTATTAAAACTATATAAAGCTAGTTTAAGAGAGAAAATTAGACATATGAAACAAAAATTAATTCGCATGGATCATTTTTAAATAGAGTAATTAACAAACTAATTTTAATCAATATCTTAATTAATTACATTCTGATTTTTTTTTATTTAGAATTTCCATCTCTAGCAATTGGTTTCCATTTCATAGCAATTGGTTAATAATAAAAAAAAAAAGCTTTTCATAGTCCTTTGTCACCTTAAAAAATGTTTTTTAATGGATCAGACAGACGATTTTTAGGAACTGGTGAGAACTTGCTCTCGATCTAAATAATACCTATCTAATAATACCAATCTAATCCATGTTTAGAATGTAATGGAGAATCTGTTTGCAGTTACAATTGTGTCAGACGACTTTTGTCATTTTCCACTTTCTACTGAAGATATATATTTTCACTCTTCCTATGGAAGATTTTAATAATAAAGCGCAATATATTTTTGGAGAAAAAACATATTACTATTATAAAAAGAATACGAGCTAAAAGCGTGATTCAAAAGAAAAAAATATATAGTTTAAATTTAAGGCAATTATAACTTCTTGCATCATTTTTGGAAACTACGAATGTCCGATCTCTTTTGTGAGAAAAAGTATATGTTTCTTTAATTAATTTAAACTGAATTCTTATGCTGTAAACAGATAAAATAATATATTTAGCATTAAGAATTTTCAAAACAATGATTAATTCTATTTTTCATTTTTATGTTTATCCCAATCGTTTCCGTGGTAACCATAAGCAGTTAGATAATTTCCCTTTCCGTATTTCCTCATTCTAGTAAACCGTCTCCTCATAGGTCAAAGTTCGGTTCCGTGAGGTAGAGGAGGGTGTACATGCGTAATTAATTATTCTGGTATCACATGCAGAAATATCATTTAAATGACATGCTTTACTGCCAGTTCTTTGTAACAAAAAATAGATTCACATGATATACGTAATAAAGCAATTCAGTGTTATGTTTCTCTAACCTTTTGTAGGTAAACTGTTTTAAAATATTTATTCGAACAATATTTTGCTTTTATGATTGCGATGTCTTCGATTACCAATTTTTACGTAGTAAAAATGTCAATAGAATGCATATCTATGACAGGTATAAATTTTATTATATAATTATCACGTAAAATGATTAAAAAAATATTTAATGCAGTAATTGTTTTCGCATTTTTGTTATGTTTATCACAGAATATTTTTAACACTTTTACGAGACGAATTTCGATTAATTGGCTCTGAAATTAGATGCAAGTGAAAAACTTAATTTTTCTTATTACTTTAAACTAAATCCACTCGCATGTATACGAATGGTTAAATATATTTTTAATATAAGGACTTTTTAAAATACGCAATGATCAAGTATAATTCCTTTCTTTATTTGTTCTACTCATTACCATGGCAACCCTCATCAGCTAATTTTCCATATTCCCTTGCTCTGAAACACCGTCTTTCATAGGTCAAAGTTCGCTGGCAATACAATGAAAACAAATCGGAGACAATTTATGCCTTATAGCGAGCACGGAAACAACAAGTTACATGAATTATTAAGAATCTCTCATCGCATAAATTGGCAATAGGATGCATCTCTCAGATGAACATTATTTCCTTATTATCTAGTCCGTGAAAATGGTACGTACGAAATATGATAGGAAAAGTACATAATACGGTTAAAAAAAAGTGTTATTTGTAATTATATAGTGCAAAAATTCGTAACTTTTCTGCTAAAAATAAGCTAAAAGTAAGATCTGATTGTGTGATATTCAAATAAGGAATGATAGACAGAGTGAAATTCATCTTTTAAATGGGCCATGCACACATTGAATCTTAAATATTATTTAGACATTATGAAAATTTTTAATTTCAACATTCGCCGTTGAATGGCAGCTTAAGGGGGCCGGAATACTAGGGATTTTTATTACCAGAATGTACAGGGTTTCAATTCCGAGGTTGTCATACGTGTTAGAAATGCGCTTCGAACATAGATCCAATGCAGCTTTATTGGAGGAAAAGATGACCGCAGTGCTCCACTGATGGAAATTAAATAATCAACCAAGTTTGTTGGTTGGTTATCACTCGGAATGGAAAAAGCCAACAACCTAAGTACAAATTGAGTATTGCCAAAATTAACAATATGAGGTATTCCTCCCAACACCCTGGAAAATTTCCTAAAAGCATAATAAATGTTCATGCTATAATAATGGATCCATCGGGATAGAGATCGTATGATTTTGCGAGTTTTAAAAAAGTTGTGTACGAGTCATCCTCTGGCGCAAGATTGGTTATGATGAATATTTCCCCACAGCCAGAGACCACTAGACGATAAGTGACGTCACGGCTGGAAAAATAAAGCTCAATGGGTCTATTTTTCTCACCAAATTCCCAGGTGTATTTCCGTTCATACACCTAGGAAGCTCTCTACTGTCAAATGTTGTTCTTACCAGCAGGCGCTAATAACTATATTATTGCAGAAATTTTTCGAACAATGTAGGAATTTCTGCAATAATGTCTAAAATTTAACTTTTGCCGTTGTTTTAAACAAATTGCATGCATTCATCTCAAATGATATTAGTGATTTTTAAAAAAAATTAGGAGTTTTCGGAACCAGATGTTTCGAATCCCGTGGTGATCATGGATCTTCGCAGCCATTCGAAATCGGTTTCAAGCTGTAGTTCCCAGTCCTTTTAGCCCTGTAGGGCAAAAGATGATCGTTCTTCAAACCAAATCCAATCAAACTCTTTCCTGTTCACAGACTTTGGGCCTGTTCACATAGGAGTCCGGTAGCGGAGCGTTAAGGGAAAGATGACGTTGAGACGAAAATAAACCAATCATAGGCGTTAAAAATTTCATTGCTAATCGTTTGGAGGTTTGTCATTGGTGAAATATATTTCAATACTTCAACGCTCCGCAGCGGACTCCTATGTGAACAGGCCCTTATGATAAAAGGGTTAAGAAAATCTTTTTCATGCATTGTACGGTCTTAGAAACTTCGTATGAATTTCAGATTTTTAGGGTTGTAATTATGTTGTTTACAGATATTCTCCAGTGAAGAGATCATCTGTACCCCATTAGAACGAATTAGGAATAGACAGGGTGGATTCCTACATTTCAAAGGGTAATAAAAAACGAACGAAACAGTTGACAGAAAAAAAAGCTTTATATTTTCGTAAAGTACTAACAATCCAGTCTCTTCCCACTAGATTTTGGAAACAACATCACTCAGGGAGCTCCCGTTATTTGCGATGCATTGCCGAAACCGTTCTCTAAAGTTTTCCAGCACTCTGTTGATCATCTCTGGGAGAATGGCGGCAACTTCCTCACGCATAGGGAACTCAGGGACACGTTGCACATTTTCAGGTGTTCTAATGTTCCGACGACGACCACTTGGTTTCCTTGGTAATGCAGACCCATATGCTTTCACGTTTGAAACCCACTGCAGGATTGTTTATCAATCAGAAACGGCATCAGCTGCATAGATCTCGAAGCGCGTCCTAACTTCCCTCTGTGTTCGTGGTTACAGAATCGTCGTTTTCAATGAACGCCTCGAAAACGAAACCGCGATATTCACCGGACCAACTCATGGTGATTACTGACAACTCGAAAACTCCCCCGAACTGTTGCCACATCCTGCACCACCCTCCCCCCCCACACACACACTCCCTTACCAGTGACCTTCAGAAATGTGGAAGTCCTTTCTACAGCCCCCTGTACTGTGATGATATTGGACTCTGATATTCTAAAAAATAATTTTCGCATTCGAATTCGTCGAAAGTTCTCTTTAGTATCTGGCATTATTCTAGGACCTAATGTTTTATAAGTCGCCCAGTATACAGTTGTCCTTTTGTTTCAATAGCTCTAATTACTTTATCTAAAGTAATAAGATTTGCTACAATATAAATCCCGCATCAAAATTACCACTTCTGTCAGAGAAGTGATCTAATAATACCTTTAAAAGCTATTTCTGAAGATATGGATTTACACATTTTTTTTCTGCTATTCCTGTCGTTTCCATAGCAACCATCAAGTATCGGATTTCCCATATTCTATAATTTGAATAAATATTTTCTTTTATAGGTCAAAGTTCGATTGCATGTTTAATTAAGTATAATGCTTTGTTTTATTTTAGAAGGAAATGTAAACATAATATTAGCAAATCTTATGATAACTAAATTTATTTATATTTTTGGTATACATATAAAAATATAAATGTTTCCTATGTTTCTTATAACACCAGAACGTATTTATTAGGATTTTGAGTAGATGTTTCTGTGGTTCGTCAAAATCTTTTATTAGAAGATGCTTGCACAAAACATAATTTTCAAAACATCCTTTGTTAAAACATTAAGAAGCATCCCAAACAGCAGGGAATTCTAAACAGACATTTATCCTAGCAACCTCATTAATATAAATGATTATGGGAGCATTATCCTACGGTGGTAAAGCTTTAATCTCAACGTATGTAACTACGCAATTTAAAGGTTTCATTGTTTATTTAACTAATTTTTGAAGCAAAAGTTATTCTAATTCTCCGATGCATGAAAGTCTATTTAACATTTTTATGAATACCTATAAGAAGTAGAATTATAATTCTTCCACGAAACGGTGAGCAAGTTCGCACATTACCAAGATAGGTTGTAAAAGCTAAAAGGGGAGGAACGTGGACTCTCGGAAATTTCAGTTCTGCTATAAGCGTGAATGTTAATCTGGGGATATTCTTTTCATCTCCTGTTTCTTAAATAAAATCTCATATGGTCCAGCTAAAATTGGAGGGATGATCCAAAATCTGTGACGAGACAAAAAGAATCTATATTTTCGATTCCTTTTTTTATTCGTTCGTGAAAGCACTTTAAAACATAGAAATGCATGTTACTTATTTACTGAGGAGAAAAGAACAGAAAACAAGAACTCTGGATTTTGTATCAATTAAAAAAGACAGTTTATTAAGCGATAAAATGAAAATAAATTTTGTTTTATCAGATAGAGATCGCAATTTCTCGCGACCTCTCTCTCTCTCTCTCTCTCTCTCTCTCTCTCTCTATATATATATATATATATATATATATATATATATATATATATATATATATATATATATATATATATATATATATATATATACTAGCGGCCCATCCCTACTTTGTCCGGGTTGAACAAAATATTATACCAATAAATTTCCAGTTGATAGCCAATAAATTGTAAATCTTTTTTTACCTTAATAATAACCTAAATAATACCTTAAATTAATATTACGTTAGTTAATAATTAAAGTTAATTTTTTAAAAGAAAAAGGCGTGCCGGACAATGGCTAGGTTCGAAGCGTTACCGTCAGAACAGAAGCCCACCGCGATAGCACCACGCTAAGGATCGTTGAAATCTTCGGCACAAAAAGCGGTAGAAGACAGTAGCGGTAACAATGGAGATTGTTAGGATTAAGCCCCTAACTTTATTTCTACTGATCAGATATATATAATATATAGCCTATGTCCATATGGAATAATGTTCCTTTCGAACAGTGAACGAATTTTTCAAATAGGTGCAGTGGTTCTGGAGATTACCCTCCACATAGAAAATCGCTCTATCTTTATATATAAGTATATATATATATAAGAGAGAGAGAGAGAAATTTTTACTTAAAATTTTCGCATTAATAGAGTCTTAGAATGTTAATTTCGTAATTTAATATATAGAAGTCCATATTGAGAAAAGTTGCAAAAAAATTATAACCATATTAACTGTATAAAAAACGATTCAGTACTACCTTGTTGTTATTTTATGCTTATAAAGAAAAATTTTGAATATTAAGATTTAAATATTGCCTCAACTATCAAGGAAATGTATTAATTGTCTCTGAGCTTCATTTGTACCCAAGAAAAACGTCGTTCACACTTTTTTTGCACCACTTCTATTAAAAAAATTAATATAATGATGAGAAATTATAACATTTTAACTTCCTTCTGGCAACACAAATCAAAATACGACAGATATTTTTAACTAGCATTACTTGAACATTTCGTAATGGCTTACCTTTGCAGATACGTATTTCTTTATCCTTCATCAGATACACGAGGCACGCGAAGCACGCAACGAAATTCAGCACGGCGAAAATAAATGTAGAATTAAAAAGGAAATGATCCATTTGGCAGTTAATCGCTCCTTTTGAACATCTCCATTTTTTTATCGATAATGTGGAAGATATTAAAAAGTGGTTTGAGCTGTAGGAAGGAATCACCAAGAAAATTCTTTTGTGTAATCGATGTCAGGACTTCCCTTTCATCAATAAATTCCGTTTTGGAAGGCGTTGTTTGCTTTTTTTTTTTTTCATGCCCTTTCTGTTTTTAACCATTATTTTTTTATCAGAGAAATTATCAGCTGCACTTATCTCGTGAGATTTGGGGCGGATTAAGCTGGTATTCTTTCAATCTTTGCCATGTTTACGTTTGAGAGTTTATCTTTTATATTTGTTTATTTACTTAAAACAACTTAAACTGCGTTCCCTTCTCTCTTAATTCTGTTTTTTAACCCTTTTAAAGAATTTTCCCTCCTATTTTTTTCAGCCCAACGAAACTAAAAATTGAATTCGGTTTATAATTGCCAATTAAGTATAAACTAGTACGATTATCATTAGCTTCAATGCTCTTTGTCTATCACCGCTAAGCACTTGTAACACTTGAAACTCTCCGCTAAACACTTGATTGTAAACACTTGAAACTCTTACCTCGGATAATACTTTTATGTGGAGACTGGATAGCCACTTACATCAAAAGTTATTTTATCTCTCTCTCTGTGTGTATGTATATATATATATATATATATATATATATATATATATATATATATATACATGCATACACACACACAGTATGTATGTATACATATATATAATATATATATATATGTGTGTTTATATATATATATGTACATATATATGTATATATATGTATGTATATGTATATATATATATATATATATGTATGTATATATATATATATGTATGTATATATATATATATATATATATATATATATATATATATATATATATATGTATGTATATATATATATATATATATATATATATATGTATGTATGTATATGTAAATATATATGTATATGTGTGTATATGTAAATATATATGTATATGTGTGTATATATATATATATATATATATATATATATATATATATATATATATATATATACATGTATGTATGTATATGTATGTGTTTATGTGCATATGTGTATATAAATAAATATATATCATTGTGTATTTACATATATATAGATAGATAGATATAACTAAACCGTAGGGCTTATTTGTTTATAATTCATCCAAGCAAAAACAATGACCAATAACACCATACTCGTAAGAAAATGGCTCCCCTGAAATAAGTAGAAACAGAATCAATTAATTGAATTGGGGCACAACTTACCGAATCGTAGATCTTTTAACGCTGTAAGTCTAATTAGCAAACCATTCGGTGATTATTTTATTAGATTTGCATTAATTTGTAGCGAATGTCCAATGATTTCATACAGTCTGTTGATCATCCTCAAAACAAAAGTAAAATTCAAAGGTTGCAAGATTTAGCGAGTAATTGCTACCAACGGTAATAGAAACATGAAATAACAGAAGAGAATATGAATGGTAAGTAGTAACTGGAGTAAGAGCCATTTCTGACAATATTTTATGATAAATACTTATACAGGATGTCCGGAATAAAGGTATCCAAAAGTCATAACTTATTTTTACGGAACTACCCATTAGAATTTAAAAAAATTTATTTAAATAGAAAAAACATTTCACAAAGTTTTAATATCAATCATAGATTTCGATCATAGTCGATCATAGATTTGAATGTGTGCCCCTTTTGTTGCACGACGTCTAAATGGTAATCTAGTTCTCTCCAAGGGTTTCGTAGCATATCGGGAGTTATTGCACGAATTGCTTGAATGATAGGCTTCTTCAACTCATCCACAGTTTCAATTTTTTGTTTACACACAACGGATTTAATGAATCCCCAAGCAGAAAATTCTAATAACTCCTGATATGCTACGAAACACTTGGAGAGAACTGGATTACCATTTAGATGCTTGTCATGCTACAAAAGGTGCACACGTCGAAATCTATGATACTATGATAGAAATCTACGGTTGATATTAAAACTTGGTGAGATGTTCTTTCTATTTAAGGGGACAAGGGACCTTCAAAGTCAATTTTTTTAATTTTCAATTTTTAAGTCTATATACAAAATGAGAATAATTAATTATCTTTCTTACTACATTGAAAACTCCTAGAATTCAAAATAAGGAATTTTTCGCAGAACAATTACTGATTTTCAAATTTTTTTCAAGAATCCTAATGTTTTTCAAAATGCTCTATGCGCATTCTATATTAATTAAAGTCTTTAATTTTTTTATTATAAGTTTACCATGTGTATATAAATATAAATGGGCATTTAATTTAATTTTGTAGGAATCTAAAGTCTTAAATATTTTTTTTCTATTCTTTTTCTATTCTTTTTTCTATTCTTTTCTTTATTTTTTATGTTATTACTTTATTTTATGGTCTATAAATTTGAAAAATATTTGGGATTTCAAAGGATTATGCACAATTTTGGGCCAAACTCTTCAATTAACAATTCAAAGAAATATGGAAGATATCAGGAGAAAATGAATACGCATGGAACCTTTTGAAAAATTCTAGCATTTTTTAAGAATTTTTTGATAAACTGGTATAATACCTCAACAAAATACTTATTTGTGAATTCTAAGTATCTTCAATGTAGTAGAGATGAATATTAATTATACTCATGTGGTATATAGAGTAAAATATTGAAAATTAAAGAAGAACGAAATTGAAGGTCCCTTGTTCCCTTAAAAAAATTAAATTCTAATGAGCAGTTCTGTAAAAATAAGTCATGACTTTTGGATACCTTTAGCCCGGAGGACAAACTGTATTTTTATGTTCAATATTTATTATTAAAAGAAACCGGTGTTGTTTCAAATTTCATTGCTTGTGTTTGTTGGCTGAAAGGGGGAAGCTTTTGTTTACGTCAATACTATCTTATTTTCAGAAGAAAAAAAAAGTGCATCTATCTTGGTGATGTGGTTCCAACTCTGTCATTTTCTGAGGAAAGAGAAGAGGAAATATCCGATATGTTTTAAAATATTGAAAGACGTTCACTAAAAATCTCATCGGAGACACGTTTTGTGGAGCCCATACGAGTTCATAAAAATAAGAAGGAGCAGTAAATTCTTGAACTATCAGTAATGTGAATAGACAAAAATGTTTAATCAAATTAGAAAGATAACGCAAAGAAACAAAGTATATCGAGAAGGTAAAAATAATAGTTTTCAATGAGCATGCACAAATGAGATGGAGATATAGTTCAAATGAAGAAATTTTTAAAAGCATGATGGGATTGCATGATTAGCATAGCCTGAGTATGAACTTAAGTTATAGGAAAAAGTTATTCACCATGCAAATTCCATCTCTGTAGTGGATGTCCTAGAAAATTTCAAATTTTCATTTCAATCCACCCATCTATATATATAAAACAGTTCAGTGACTGACTGACTGATAACGCACAGACCAAACCGTTATACCTAAAGAGCTGAAGTTTTGCATGGCGACTCTTCTTATAGTATAGGGTGCACTAAGAAAGATTTTTGAAAAATTCTTTTTAGATTTTTTTAAATTAAATTAAGCTGTTTTTTTTATTTTTTTAAGTTTGCATTTAAAATAATAATTTGAGGATTATAAAATTTATATCACAAGAAAGATCCTAAAAATTCTTTTAAAATGAAATCTTCTTCGAATCTTTACCTTCATTTTCTAATTTCTGGTGAATTTTTAAAGATTAATTTTTAGAATTTAATTTATTAAATGCTAATCCCGTGGTTTCTTTTCTTTTTGTGATAATTTTGCGCCACGTGCATAACAACGAAATAAATTGATAAAAAGTTTATTGAAATACGGTAAAAGATAAAATTTAACCACTAGACTAATTGAGATGGAAATTTTTTAAGAATTTAATTCAAAATAGTATGTTTTATCGATATTAAACATACAAATTAATTGCATACATTGACCGTTGTATTTATTATAAATATATATTTTTTTGGCATTAATTGCATACATTGACCTTTGTATTTAATTTGAATGTACTCCGTAGCGAAGCACGGGTATTCAGCTAGTTTTCCATAAATACGCCATTTGACCGAATTTATATATTTTATTAATTTCAGCGTTGTCCCCTTTGTATAGGACACAACTTTGAGAGCTTCCTTAAGTAGACATAGGTTCGAATTCCTGAGGAATGGTCCTTCCTGTGTTGTTTCCTTATAGGGAGCAGTGTAAATTAACCTATATAGTACTCCCATAAAAAAAAGTAGCCAACTAATTCGTAGTGTTCATGGGCCTGTCACGTTGGAGAAAAATAATTATTTTCAGCAGAAAATGTTTTTCAGTGGTTAAGGGGGTCCGGGACACATCTAAAAAAATTTTTATTTATTGAGTCAAAATTTTGATTTTTTTTTGTGATGGTTAACCATATAATTTGTAAACAAAATCACTTCATAAAACTTCTCAAAATGTTTTTAAAAAATTTTTAAATTTTAAAAAAGTGGGGTAATTTAAAATTATTATAACTCGAAATATTATTTGTCCAATTTCAATTCTTTTTGATTTATTAAAACAGAAATATATAAGTTTTAATTTGATTCAGCATTTTTTTAAATATTAATTTTTTTTAAATAAAAAATATTTATATAAAAAATTACAAATAAAATGATGTAACATATTTTTAAAAAATCATATTTTCAAAAGTAAATACTTTTTTCAAATTTGCTGAATTAAAATTAAAGTAAAATAATTGAAAAAGACATGCTCCAAGTTTCAACCATTTATCTTTAACGGTTCTTGACTTATAACAATTTAAGGTAAATGCACTTATAATTGGTCATGTCCCTATAATGGGCAGCCCTTTAGAAATGTCGAGAAATTAAGGGTTTATTGTTACCTAAGACAGTAGAAGGGGTGAGGGTCATTGGCAGGTAGTAGCCAATGACCCTCACCCCTTGTACTGCCTTAGGTAACAATAGACCCTTAATTTCTCTACATTTCTAAAGGGCGGCCCATTATAGGGACATGGCCCATTATAGGTGCATTTGGGGGCGTCCATTAATTTCGTGAGGCTTTTAGGGGGGGGGGGGATTCGAGCCGAATCTCACCCAGTTTCACGTGGGGAAAGGGGGGGGGGTCTCGGCAAATATCACGTAATTTTTTCCGCAAGAAGCAGTGTAAAATTGCCAGAAAACTGGGTTATATTAAGTAAAACATGTTTCTACACTAAAATATGGCTAAATTCTACACAATAGTTCCAGTAGTCACTCTTGAGACCACACATGAGTCCCCGAGGACTGAATTAGAATGAATATTCTTTTGCGAATTTTAGTAGTTCCTATTTAAGTATTTTATTGTTCTATTTTCTCACTGTGATTCTAGACTACGTTCTTAGTAGTCTTAACTAGTCTTATATAAAAATAATTAAGCAAATTATGTTTTTTAAAATAAATCCAACGCAATCAAGCACAGATTAACGTATTTACACTAAAAATAAGCATTTTGAAAATCTCACGTGAGATTAGGGGGGGAGGGAGGGGTCGAAAAATCGCCAAAATCGCCTCACGTAATTAATGGATGCCCCCTTTACCTTAAAGACGAGAAATGGGGAAAAAATCCGTCATTCAGAAAAACGCACTTACAGGTTTAAACAACGCTTGGCTACTATTAGAATGCTGCAAAATAAATAATAATTCCTCTTGTTCTAATGAAGATAGAAACATGATTTAAACATCATTTTAAGCGTAAAAGAACACAAAATTTTTTAATGCGATAAAAAATTTTTAGAAAATTTGAACAATTTTGTGTCCTGGACCCCCTTAAAATATGATTAATTTTTTTTATTATTATTTAACTTACTTTGTTGTGAACAGCTAATCAGACATCCACAAATGTCAGTAGAAATATGACGACTGTGGCTAATCTTTAGCTCACGTGCTCACTTTAGCTACGGATGAAATTTTAAGTATCACCCAATTTCCTCGAGAGTTAAAAAGTATTTTCAAACTGATGACTGATCCAAATTTGTTTGTTTACATTGTGGCTGTTGAAATTTCTTCTTTCAGCGTTCGAGATAAAATTCATTTTGATTTTTATATGATTAGGAGACTGGTAAATTCCTGATGCAAGGAGTAAATAGTGGTGGTATAGAATTTAAAGAGCTACCTCTATAAAAAAACTGTCATTCCGAAGTTGTTATAATGGTGATCATTATAGCAAATTGACTTCTTGCCCTCGTTTTGAGCAATTAAAAAATTCAAACAAATCAAGCCTAACTTAATAGAAAGAGAAGTAAAATGCGTCGAAGTTCAAAATATACAAATTGTTATTTATCTTAAAATTATATAACCATATCGTTATACAAAACGTCCATCATAGATTAAGCACTTTAAATGTCAGCGGTATCAAGTGGAAAGAAAAATGCATTGATAATTCAGGTCAGACGACAGCAAGAAATAAAACATATGCATACGCTTCATTCATGTCTGTTGGATATGCTACCTCGAATTTTCTTTATCTCACACTAATAGCAGAACAATGGATTGAATCTGGAAGTATTGATCTCTTGATTATCACGCTATCAGACTTCAACATGGCCTTGCTAATTTGCGATTAAATGTTGTTTGAGGCGTATAAAAGATAACCTTTTATTATTCTTACAGCTTTGTATCTTAGAAAATAAGTCTGCAGGGTTTGCTCGGGGCAAAACTTTCTAATGAAGCTCTTTCATGCATAATCTTAAACTATACTTGAATCAAAAATTCTATACATTTTTTTTCTTTATTGTGATCATAGTTTAAAACTGGTTTTATTGATTCAGATTATTTAAATTATTTATTCAGTATAAATTTTAAAAGTAAAATTGGCAACAGCAAAAAAAAATATTATGGAATATAAATGAAGATGGTTGCTGTTAATTGGAATTGCATTTTGTTGCTTTTTTTTATTCTAAGATCTTATTAACGTAAGCAGAGACTGGTAAAGTTTATTTTTGTAATGCCTGTTCTCTTGTTTCTTCTTTTTAACATACATTAAACTTAACCATGCTCAAGACCATTTAATTTCTGCCCGGACGCACGACAATTTTTCCACACTTTCTTGTGTTTGTCAACTTCTTTCTTCACTTAAAACACAACAGGTGAACCTGAGACTGAAACTCAATTCTTTTACAGGCAAATGCACCATACCATTACACCAATAAACTATGTCATGTAATTTCAGAATCTTGGTTAAACAAGTTTTGACTGAAGCTCGAAACCTTTCTGGGCAAACGTGCCATATCCTTACACCAGTAAACCATGTCATGTAATTCCCTATTGATCTTCAGAATCTTGGTTAAGCAAGTTTTGACTGAAGCTCGAAACCTTTATGGACTAATGTGCCATACCATTTCACCGGTAAACCATGTCATGTAATTCCCTATTGAGCTTCAAAATTTTGGTTAAGCAAGTTTTGACTGAAGCCTGAGACTGAAACTCGAAATCTTTAAGAGCAAATATTCCATACCATTAAACCATGTCATGTAATTCTCTATTGAGCTTCAGAATCTTGGTTAAACAAGTTCTTGTTTCAATAGTTTTTCATTCATATTTTGTTCTTAGCTGAACAACGCGTTTGCTTCTTGATTTATTTCATGAATATTAACGTAAATATATTTATAATTACAAGATAAAAAGAACTTTTTATATACCATGTTTTTAAATTTTCTGTTGAATCATATAAACTTGACAATTCTATGTATTAATAAATACTTTTTAAAATTTTTTTTGATGAGTTATCCCATCAACTTGAAAGAAAATGAAGTTAATTGGAAGTTAACTTGCGTTTAACTTTTCGTTCCCATCCCAGTCGATAGATGGCTGCACCAGTCTACAAAGCAAAATTAACTAAAATTGAATTCAATTCTGCTTAAAGATGGCTAAAAGTATTAAAATAATGCATTATCATCGTGTTCTGAGCTATTCTAAAAGTTTCAAATGTCTAGCTAGTCGGGAAGTTAGTTAAAAATCGATTGTAAGATTTGTACCGGACAAACACACACACAAACAAACAAACATGAAAGCGAGTTAATAAAAACATGGTAATAATAAGATAGATCTTATTGTATTTATTTTTACCAGTTGACTAGCATGAAAGATGAATTTTTCTTTTCTCGTCGGTGTTTTGGATTTCTAAAGTAAGTTGTCGAATGTCATCGTCGACTTCTTTACATTTATTAGATTTTCATAGACTTCTAAAAATGTTTTAATCAGTTAAACTGCTGTTTAACATCATTTGCCCAAGTATAATTCTAATAATTACTCAGGTTTAACGTATCAGAAATAAAGAAATTTATATCAGTCATTCATAAACAAGTTTTGGGGAAATTTAAGCACTGAAACAGATTCCAAACAAGCCAGAAAAGACACCTAGAAAACCTGACAAAATCGAAGAAATTTAAAAACTTAATCAAAAAGGAAGGAAAGAATATTAAAAACGCGGGCAGGAAATTTTCAGAATACCAAAGTTATAAAAGGCTGTTGGAGACGTTTTTCTCCAAAATAATTACCTGAACTTTTACATTGGGTTTCAATTATTAGCTATAAAAATGGTTTTTATGGAACAGGGGAGGAGGGTAGTTACATGTAAAGGTTAAAAAGTAACGGTTAAATGGTTTTACAGCTAATGGCGAAATTTAATTAAAAAAGGGTTTGCATGTAATGGTAAGACGTAATTGTTAAAGGATTTTACAGTAATATTTAATATTAGTATGTAGCTGCAAAATAGCTTTACATGTAACTGTAAGATGGTTGTACATGTAGGTGCAAGTCGATTATATGTGTAACTGTAAAATGATTTGCATTTATGTCATCGATTATTTACAACCATTTCTTCCCGTAGTTCCCATAGATCCAGAGTTGTAAAATACTACTTGGTGAATAAGTTTTAGAAACTTCGTCCAATGATAAAGTTTACTTTAAAACACACAGAAAAACATGTTTTTTTTAATTTCCTTTATTTATAGACGTTTTATGGGCTATTACGAAAGATTTGAAATATTCCACACTGAAAATTTTACATTTAACCAAACACATCAAAGAATTTAGTCCAGTAAAAAAAAATCGTGAAAATTTAGAAAAATCATGGAACGTTTTTTGTTCACAATTGTAATAGAACTAAGATAAAAAAAAACGGAATGGATTATTAGTAAAGAATACAATAAATGAGATAATATCGCAAATGGACACGAGCTTTTAACGAAATTAAAAATATTTTATAAATGCACTTTTTCTGGCCTGACACTCGCATAGCAAAAGACGAAACACGCAGAGACACCAAAACCCAACACATTAAACCAACCAACTCGAGATTTGATGCTATCAAATCAACCCCCCCCCCCTCTGAGACTGAAAGGCAATCAACTAAACAGCAGTTAATTTGTCAGCCGAGGTAGTCAAAATAATGTTCATCACACATCGAATACAGCAATATCTATCATGTCCATTTCAAACGCATGTAATCCAAGGAATCATTATGTGTGCTCTCATTTAGGCAAATCGTGAAACTGCTGCATAGGAAGCTTCCTGGTGGCTTCTGTATTCTGATACGAAGTACCAATTTAATGATCTTGAAATATCGAGTTCTAATAGACTCGTAACAGTGAATATATAGTGTGAGGTAAATTTTGCTTAGTATTTTCTGTTAGTCTAAAAGTATTTATTTTTGTTTTCAAATCTTGTGAAGATATTTATTGACCCGGATAAATGAAATTCAAAATTCTCGGGTCGAAATTTTTTAATTTTGTCTCGATTTGATTATATTCAGGTTAAAACCAGATTCTTCCAAAATGTGTCCTTATGTCTCCCATATAGCTAAGGTTTTGGGATTTTTATTTATTCATCTAGAGAAGGGATTTTGGGACTTTTATAGGTGGGGATCACATCAATAAATTTCTTAGCTCACGGAAGCCATATGATTCGGATGAATTCTCGGAAGCATTTGCTGTAGTAATTTACTTTGTATTTAATGAAACCGGAAAAATACTTTAATAAATGTAAATTTTAATTAAAATTTATTGCCAATATGGTACTCACAGGGCAGCATGTCATTGCAGATTTTACGAGAAACTTGACATTATTTTTATTTAACTACAGTGGCAGGTGTTACCAGCGACCTGTACTATCTTTTTTGTTGGCAATGGTTTAGTTTTTTTTTGTTGGCAATGTATTTTTGGTTTTGATTTTATGTTCTTCAGAAAAATAGTTATACATTTAGAATCGAATCTACTTTGAAATTTCTTTTACTCATCCTTGTGCCCAGAAATAACAACTATTAGATGCACGTTAAACTTAATTTTGCTACCGGGAAAGTTTGTATAATTTAGTAATAACACACTACAAACTTCTCAATTACAAGATTGACAATGGATTAATTGAAAATTCGAACAGAGGGAAATTTTTTCACTTTATTATTTTCCCTAGCAGTCTATCTTCCCTCGACGTTGTCATTCTCCAGGGCAATTAGCTTTTTTTAAAAACTTTTAAACTCAAAGTTTCACATCAGTTTTAATTTAAAATCATTTGAAATTGATTCAGTGCGCTACGGAAATCCACTCAGAAGGACTCTGATTGAACACACTTCTGTAATGAGAAATAATTTGAAAAAACTAGAAAAAGCTTCACCTGAAATTACTTTGCTCTTTTTCAGCGATAATTTAAAATGACTGTTCGTAAAAAAAAAAAAAAAAAATTCAAAAGTTTAACAGATATAAACACATGATGTCAGAATGAAGTAAATTTCCAAATAGGATTTTAAGAAGTTGAAATCAAAGCACAACTGAGGGAAACAAAAATTGTGAAAGAAAATTGTAGACAAATCCTTACAGGTAGACCGCTTTCTAAGGACCTGTTCACATAGGAGTCCGGTAGCGGAAGCGTTAAAGTATTGAAATATATTTAACCAATGACAAACCTCCAAACGATTAGCAACGAAATTTTTAACGCCTACGATTGGTTTATTTCCGTCTCAGCGCAATCTTTACTTTTACGCTTCCGCTTCCAGGCCCTTACCATAAGTAAACACAGAAGCTACATACATTTTTCTGTTTTTTAACACACAATTCATAAAATTTCAATAATATAAAAAATGTACATATATACAATGCTTTGCAAATATTACAATTCAACAAGTTTGTTTCGCATGCATTGATACTGATTTATTTCTACGGCAGACAAGCAACATGAAACGTCATTTAATGTAATGAGAACTTTCATCTGTGTTGTACAAAAAACATGTTTTCTTGAATGGAATTTTTATTTATAATTTACACCTTGTTGACTGGTACCGAGTCAACTCATGTTTTTCCAAATGCTGAAGACAGTTTGAGATAAAGGAAAGCCATACTGGAGAAATTTTTGATCGACAGAACATTGCTTTACATGAAAACTACTTTTAGTAAGACCTGAATGAGTTTCAGGAAAATTCCCCACATTTTATCATAAAAACTGTGAATCTCAGACCCACCCCCCTAGAAAGAAAACAGATTTCAGAAAATAATAGTACCGTACTTTATTCAAAACTTTCAGTCTATGCCGGTGACTTGTGTATATATTTAACCCTTCAGCGGGCTCGCCTGTGTACAGAGTGCAACATTTTCGTAATTTTGAATGGTTTGTTTTACATGTCAGGTTTGAATGTTCTAAGCAATTTCTATTTATAGCTACAACCTTTCAAATGCAGGTCTGAATTTCTAACCCTTGTATTCCTTTCCATTCATTGCTAGTCGTGATTTAATCGTGGTAAACCAGTGATTACACTGGATTACAATAAGACAAAAGCAGGAGTTGATGGAGTCGATCAAATGTGCAGCTATTACAAGGTATCTCGCATATCACGAAGATGGACAATCTCATTATTTTTGGAACGAAGTTCTTTTACGCGGCTTTCAGTAGAGTGAACTGGCAGGAATCGTCACGTAACGAAAAAACGTTATGTCCCCTTCATAAGAGCTTTTTCTCAAGGACTCTGTGGCTGAATGGTTATCGCATCGGACTACGGAGTATCGGACTATCGCACTACGGAGCGAGAGTCCCTGGTTCAAATCCCCGCACAGCCGCTGGCCGTTTCTATTCTCACTCATTCTGGGAATAGCGCAGTATATATATATATATATATATATATATATATATATATATATATATGTATACATACATTTATATGCATATATATATATGTGTGTGTGTTTGTTTATATTAAAATTATATATATTAAAATTTTTAATTTTAATAAAATAGAGAGAGAGAGAGAGTTGCTTGGTTGAATAAAAGAGGGCTGCGCTTTTTGGCGTGACAAAAATACACTAATATAATCAATAGAAATCTACATATTAAATCACGTTTAATGTTGAAAAAATAACGTAAGAAACTTCGTTCCTGACGGGGGTCCCCCGACCACACATTTTTTTTTATGTTTTTGGGCATAATAGGAATGAATTCGCTAGTTGTCATTAGATCCAATAAACCGGACAGTTTTGAAATAAAGTGATTATGTCTGCATTCTTTAGCCTTCAATTATAAATATATCCCAATATTATCAACATTTTAAATCTTTTCATAATAAGCAGAATTATTATTTTCAATCTGAAGAAAAAAAGTTCAATACAAATGGAATAATCAAGGTTGAAAGAGACGTTGCATTTTGTGCCACGCGCGCCTGCTGGTGTTCCAAAAATTGGCGCGCCCGCTGAAGGGTTAAATAAAATTGGCTGTCAACAATGTGTTACCCCTCAAACAGTACAGTGGGGGTCGGATCCGACCCAGGAGTGTGTCTTCCCTCTCCCGTACTTTCCCCTCTCATTGTAAGAGATCAAGTTGAAAAGGAACCCTATCAGATAGACCTACAAGACCACCCTACTATATACAGGAATAAGTAAATACGAATGTCTTTGTTGAAAAACATTATTCATGATCACTAGTCATTTTTTTAATTTTTTTTAATTTTATATTTTTTAATTTTATTTCGATTTTGAAGTCCAAAAATGTCAGTGTATATTATTTTTTACATTTTTGTGCGTGGAAAGCTGGTTTCACTAACTTCTAAAACTAGGTAGACTAAATTACATATTAGACCTAATATATACAACATTCTATGTAAATGCCAAAAAGAATTTCTTTGTTTAATAAAATTGCAATTCGTTGGTCATTTTTTCTACAAAAAGGGTTTTATTTCATGTAAAATATCATCAATAAATGTTATTATATAACAAAAAGGCTTATTGTGTACTTATTTCTACCAAAAACCTCATCAAAAAAGAGATCGGGTCGGATCCGACCCGACCGCACCATCTATCTCGTCTCAAACCACTATATCGTTTGAGGGTTAATCAACATTTATTAAAATCCTTTACGTTCGGAGTGACAGCCTATGACTTCTCGGTCTGTATTTATAATACTAAAAAGAACATTTACCCAAGTTTTTTTCCCAGATCATGATAAGCGCAACTCTGAAAAAAAAAAACTATGACTTGACTTATTATTGTATTTTGAGCATTTATTAAAAATTAAGCGTGTTGACAGCTAAAGATAACAGAACACTCCTTAAACATCTTTCATCACATGACAATTACTGAGTGAGGGTGAGTAGAATATTTGACACATACATGACTCTTTTTCTTTTTTTAAGTTGTCATTGGTTGTCTTTAGGGGTAACGACATCCTTCAATGGCTTATGGGAGAGAATAAAAAATATATATATTTAAAAAAAATCCTGATAGCGCTTAATAACGTTGTGAAGAAAGACGATTGCAAAGGATAAAGAACCGCAGGCTGCGAAGAATTAAGTCCTCGGCTGAATCTATGTTGTTCACATAACGGCAGAGAGGCTTAAAAAGTGGTTTTCTTTCTTTTAAGTATCCTCAAAGAGGAGGTCAATATTTTTTCTGTTACAGACTGCATTTGAAAGCTTGTCCTCTGGGGAATGAATTTAGAGAGAATTGTTAAAATCATGTAGTAAAAAAAAAGTCTGGCATTCAGTAAACCCTAAGCTATAATGAAAAAATTTATGATTTTTTCAACAATTTAAAATCTTTTAAAGAGATATTAAATTGTTGAATTTTGAAGAGATGCAAAAATTTTTGTGTGTATATATACAGTATGCCCACTAAAGTCCCTTCCCATCCTCTTAACTTCGGAACGGCTGCTGCAATATTCATAAAAGTGGTGTCTAGGTATACTAAAGTAGCCATGCGCTACTGAATGAAACCACCTACCGCGCCACCTGGTGGAAAACAGCGGTGTTAGCATTCCTATCTCGAAAATGGAATGAGATAGAAGAAAAAAGTGATTTACAAAGTTGTAGAGCATCATCGATTTAGTAAGAAAAGACACCTTGTGGACATTAATGCGAAAAATAGAATGGTTAAAAAGCGCATTTGTTTTTTCGTGATTTCCTACACTGTGACGTCACGAAACTTGAACGGAAGGAGAAATGATTATCTTTCGGGCAAAACACGACACCGCAATGACGGTGAGAAGTTTGAACATCTCAAATAAAGGTATATTGTTAAAACTAGTTGTTTTTTCTTTCTCAGATCGTTTTGTCACGTCACAATGTAGGAAATCACGAAAAAACAAATGCGCGTTTTAACCGTTCTATTTTTTGCATTAATGTCCCCAAGGTATCTATTTGTACTAAATCGATGATTTTCTACAACTTTGTAAATCACTTTTTTCCCCTATCTCATTCCGTTTTCGAGATAGGATTGCTAACTCCACAGTTTTCCACCAGGTGGCGCGGTAGGTGGTTTTATTCAGTAGCGCATGGCTACTTTACTATACCTAGACACCACTTTTATGAATATAGCAGCAGCCGTCCCGAAGTTAAGAGGGTAGAAAGGGACTTTAGTGGGCATACTGTATATAAATTTTTGCATCACTTCAAAATTCAGCAATTTAATATATTTTTAAAAGATTTTAAATTATTGAAAAAAATCATAAATTTTTTCGTTATATATATACAGGTGGTTATCAAAATAATGGAAACACCTATCAATATTAGTGGTGTTTATGAATGTGCTTCGTATTCCTTAAAAAACAAATCTGGCCACCGGTATTTTTTTATATAATATAGTGATAGTGTATGTATTATTCTACTGTCATATAGCAGTAATGAAGCTAAGGGCATCGTGTTTTGGGGGGAACAGTGTAAAATATCAAACCTTGCAGACCTTGCAAAAAGGGCAAATTTTTGGAGCGCGTTTAAATTGGAGTATCTGTTACTGCAATCCCCATTTTAATGGGTGTTTTTCGAGCTATGGTATCGAAAGTCATGATAGCATACAGAATGCACGGAAAAACATCCTTTGCCAAACATAATAGTGGACGAAGGGGAGAGCTGAGTGAAAGAGACGGGCGAGGCACTGAAGCGGATTGCGACACGAAGAAAGAAAACTCCAACCAAAATAACCGAAGAGCTCAATCTGCATGTTCCGGTACCAATTAGAGGTAGAAGGGAACTTCCCAAACAAAGCATTTACGGAAGAGTAGCTATTCCCAAGCCACTTGTAATAGATGCCAATACAAAATATCGCCCACAATGGTGCCACGAGCGCAAACCCTGGTCGAGTAATACGTATAAAAATGGCATTTAGTCCGACGAATCATTGTTCACATTGTTCCTTGCAACAGGACGTGCGTATGTCTGGAGAACACCTACACAAGCGTAAGATTCTGGCTGTCGCATCTCAACTGTCAGTCATGGAGATAGATCTATCAGGGTTTGGGATGGCATCTCGTGGTTTTCTTCAGGCCCTATTGTAACCCTAAAAGAGAGATAGAATGGGAAGGACTATGTCGAAATTTTAGCCAAACAGATCCATCCTATGGTGCAAACACTGTTTTTTGCAGGAGATGGCTTTCTCCAGGATGATAATCCCCCTAAACATACAGCTAAATCTATCAAGTATTGGTTTAAAGTGCATAAAAAAGAAGTCAAATATCTTATCTTGCCCTGTACAATCCCCCCGACTATACATCATCCAACCACTGTGATCTCTATAAGCGGATAGAGCCAGGTATCGATACCCACCACAGCATCTCTAGAGGAACTTTCATGACTTTTCCCTGAAAAATGGTATAATATAGTCTTAACCACTATTCATGACTTGTATAATCCAATTCCAAGGTGAATCAGGTGGTATTACATGACAAAGGTGATCCTGCACCGTTTTAATAAAGGTTTTCATGACGTTTCTTAGTGTTTCAATTATTTTGATAACCACCTGTGTGTGTGTGTATATATATATAAGAGCTATTACTGGTTTTCTCTTTCATCTTATTCTTATATATATATATATATATATATATATATATATATATATAAAAGCTATTTTTAAACGCTGTTTATATGTATATTTATATACAGTCCTCTCTATATGTATATTTATATAAACCTCTCTAGCCTGCCAGCCCTATTCGACGGACCCCCCAAACTGGCCACTTTTTTTCGGAACTATGACTGGCCACTATAGAGAAGTTTCCCTGTATATATAAATAATAAAAACTATTTTTAATCGTTATTTTTATGTGTGTGTGTGTATATATATATATATATATATATATATATATATATATATATATATATATATATATATATATATATATATATATATATATATATATATATATATATATATATATATATATATATATATATATATGAAGCCCGGTGGCGTAGTGGTTAAAATCGTCAAGCTGCCATCCCACAGGTCCAGGGTTCAACCCTGTGACTGGGCAAGGTCGACTCAGCCTTTCATCCCTTCAGTGGGTCGATAAAATGAGGACCAAGCATGCTTGGGAACTAAACTCTGGGGGTCCCACGTCAGGTTGACCACCTGACTGAGACATATGCTGTATGGCACCTCAAGTCCACGGTTACGAAAGCGGAGATGGGTACCGCCGGCCCTGGTCCACATCGGACTGTTGCGCCGTGAGTTTAGGTTATATATATATATATGTGTGTGTGTGTGTACATAAGCTATCGTACGTTGACCTCTTAAATAGCTATTCTTTAATTAATTACCAAGAAAAATCTCCTTAGGTTTCCTATTAACATTTCTTTTTCTTATTCACTAAAAAGGGCGAAAGGTTCGAAAGAGCAGACGAGGGATTTATCTGATATCACAGAAAGACGTATCATTTACAAGCACATGGAAAGATTTTTTTAAACATATCTCTCCGTTTCTGTTGCATCAGGACCCATCCGTGGCTTTTTTATGACTGTAAATAAATTTTAATCGTTACTTCACATATTTTTAAGTAACTACTTTAAAATCTCTAGTAGGTAGTTTACTGGGAGCTCCCTAAGATTAATTCCTATAAAATTTATATATATATATATGTGTGTGTGTGTGTGTATATGTTTGTATGTATGTATAATATTTATTTATGTATTTGTTTGTTTATCTTAGTGTGTATTTTACACAGCATGATCTATCTCTTTATAGATATAAAAAAGAGAGGGAAATACTGTTTTAACCTTTAAGCATGAATATACACTTACATAAAATATATGCGTGTGTAACCATAATATGTTTATGTGTGATATATTGGTGTGGTAATCTATATATTTATAAGATATAGCTAAGCGTAAGCAAACACACTCCCATTACACATAGAGACACATCCGCATTATATATATATATATATATATATGTGTGTGTGTGTATTTTCGCATTTGTCTATATATTATACGCATATAAACATGTACATATAAACTTTTATCCGCATTTCTGTAAATATATAAAGTGAAAATTATATATGGCGCCTAGTGCTGTTCCGAAAAAAAAGTGGCCGTTTCGCCGGTTTCTTCATAATATTGGTTGCATGAAGTCTTGAATGAGTTCTGTACAAAATATGGCCGTTTAGACGGGTAGCCAGCGAGAGAACTTTCACTTTATATATGCATTCATGCATGCCTAAACATATTTCTGAGGGCGTAATGTACGTTCATTATTCAAGTAAATGAAGAATAAGTCGAGAGGGAAAAAAAAGATAAATTATAACGAAAGCTGAACGTCTGGCGAAAGTAAAGTATGCTTAATTCCAGGAGTACAGATAAAGATGATCTCGCGCTAAGTTCGATCAGGGGTTACTGTGTGATATTTATCATCTTGTATTGTGCTTTTACGGGTCCTAATTTTCTTCGTTTTACCGACTATTTTTGTCCACTTGAATACTTAACTGATGGTTTCTTAATGTTATGTTCCCTAACAATTATGTACTTATAGTCACAGTGACAGATAGGATATCTAAATGCGATAAAATGTTACATCCTTCCTCTGCGTGAATTACGTTTCGAGTAAACTTATTCTGTATTTTTAAAGACAGGAAACACAATATTTCTTTGTTTATTTATACATTTATTTATCTCTCTCTCTCTCTCTTTATATATATATATAACGTGGAATTTCGATCGATCGTTTTCGGATCCATCGTTTTTCCGTTTGTGTCGTTCATTTTATCCAGTCCCAACGATCATATTTCTTTGTTATGTTTCCGCATCTATCGTTTTTCCTGCATTTATCGTTCATTTCAATCGGTCCCTTGAAAAACGATAGATCGAGATTCCACTGTATATATATATATATATATATATATATATATATATATATATATATATATTTATATATATATATATATATATATATATATATACCGTAAAATCTCGACTATAATACGCACCCTAGTATAATACGCATGCTTGATTTTGCGCGAAATGTTCGGAAAAAATTAAAATTCGACTATAGTACGGGACCATAACTTTTCAATATTTTATTTAAAAATTGCGCAAATATTTATTAACATAAATAAATTTTGTAATAAAAAGAAACGAAAACGTCAAATGCGGTAGAAAAAGACTTAAATTGTGAGTTCAAAACAAACAATACTGTCAAATTACCAGTCTTAATCACTTTCACTCGAATACAGCTCATCTATTGTTGTTGCTTCCATGTCATAATTATTGTTGCAGTCATAATATATATCGTCACCATCATCCTCACTTGACGATACAAACTGTGAGTTCTGTTTGTATAAAAGGAATACCCGCTTAGTAAACGGGTGGAGGAATCACGGAGTGCAGATTCGCAAGCACCCGTGTTGCGACAATGTCTTACAGCTGCTGTATGTTCGATTATCCAATGTTTAAAAAATACGTTGTTTTTTTTTTTGTGTGTGTGTGTGTGTACGCCAGTATAATACGCACCCTCATTTTTACGGACTAAAATGTGAAAAAAAGTACTTATTACTGGTGGTCCCGGAAATGGGGGTAAAATAACATAGGCTCTTTGCACTGTATTTAATCGGTTCTGAACAAAATATGGCCGTTTAACGAAGTGGCCGCTGAAAATCGGTGGCCAACCCGCTAATATGTATATTCGCAGTTAAAGAAATGCGGATATTCATTTATATGTGCATCTATTTGTGTATGATATACGCTGAAGAGCCAGAAAAACTGGTACACCTTCCTAATGTCGTGTACGGGCCCCACGAGCACGCAGAAGTGTTGCAACACCACGTGGCATGGACTCGACTGATGTCTGAAGCAATTCTGGAGGCAATTCACACCATGAATCCGGTAGGGCAGTCCACAAATCCATAGGAGTTCCATGGGGGTGGAGATCTCTTCGGAACAGTACGTTGCAAGGTATCCCAGATATGCTCAGTAATGTTCATGTCTGGGGATTTAGGTGGCCAGTGGAAGTATCTAAAGTCAGAAGAGTGATCCTAGAGCCACTCGGTAGCTACTCTCGACTTGTGGGGTGTCACATTGTCCTGGTGGAATTGTCCAAGTCCGTCGGAATGCACAAAGGACATGAATGGGTGTAGATGATCGGACTGGATGCTTATGTACCTGTCACCTGTCAGAGTCATCTCTAGACGTATCAGGGGTCCCATATCATGCCAACTGCACACGCCCCATACCAAGGCAGAGGCCCCACCAACTTGAACAGCCCCCGGTTCAAGTTGGTGGAGTACGGTCCATGGATTCATGAGGTTGTCTCCATACCCGTACCGATCCATCCGCCCGATACAATTGGAAACGAGACTCGTCAGACTAGGCAACGTGTTTCCAGTTATCAGCAATCCAATGGAGGAAATCCGCAGCAATTTGAGAAAGTGTTGCACGTCTATCTTGTTTAAGGATTCTCGTCAATCGTCTGCGGTTCCGTTCATTCATGGTCCTTTTTCGGCCGCACCGCTGTCGGAGAATTGATATTTTACCGGATACCTGATATTCACGGTATACTCGTGAAATGGTCGTGCGTGAAAATCCAAATTGCATCGCTAGCTCGGAGATGTTATGCCCCATCTCTCGTGTGTCGACTATGACACCACGTTCAAAGTCACATAAATCACCTGCCATTGTAGCTGCAGGAACCGATCTAACAGCTTCGCCAGGCACCTGTTTTCTTATATAGACACTGCCGGCCGTATCGAGTTGCACTGATGGGTTGCATATCTCCGTTATTTGCATATGCACGCCTGTATTAGTTTTTTGGCTCTTCAATGTATAAACAAATGCGAAAATACACACACGCACACACTAACTCACACACACACGTGTGTGTGTGTGTATGTTTGTGTGTATATATATAAAGTGTAAGTAAGTGTAAGTAATTAATGGGAAGATGATTGCTTATGCTCACCTATATGTTATAAATATACAGATTCACACACTAATATATTACACGAACACACATTATGGTTATAGACGTATATATTTTATACAAGGGTATGTTCATGCTTAAACAGCATTTTGCTCTCTCTTTCATATATATAAAGAGATGGATTATGCTCTGAAGCACACACTAAAATAAACAAACAAATACATACATACATAAATGCATAAATAAATAAATAAATATATCTGAATGGGATAAAATTTTACCTCCTTTCTCCGTGTGAGTTACGTTTAGAGTAAACTTATCTTACATTTTCAATGACAGGAGACAGGTATAAAATAGGAGATTTACAAGATATGTTCCTTAGCAATTTTGTACCATTATACATCATTACTAGTACTTCCGGTCACAGTTACAAAAGGGATGTCTAAATGGGATTTACATCTTTCCTTCGTGTGAGTTACGTTTCAATAAAGCTTATCCTGTATTTTTAAAAACAGCAAATACATATAAAAACAGGATATTTGCAAGATAAGTTCCCGTTACATCTTTATCGAAACAAAAGATGACAAATATCACACAGTGGCTTAAGAAAATAGTAACCCATAATCGAACTTAGCAAGAGTTGATTTTTATCCGTACTGCTGGAATAAGGATGCCTTGCTTTCATCGAACGTTCACCTTTCGTTATAATTTATCTTTCCTCTCTGTCTCTCTTGATTTACTCTTTATATGTATAAGGTACATGCATTACGCCCTCACAAATACGTTTAGGCAAGCATGAAAATATATATATATATATATGCATATATATATATATGTATATATATATATATATATATATATATATATATACAGTCGAACCCCGCTATACCGAACCCGGTATATAACGAACTTATGGATATAACGAACGAAAAGTTTGGATCTGCCGTTTTCCTAGTGTATTTAATGCTAATTTATCCTTTTATAGCGAACCTCCGAAATCTTAATCGGCTATAACGAATCTCTTTTTCAGTCGAGTACTGAATTATTTTATTTTTAAGCTTTTCAAGAATGCTAAAGATACAACGAATGTTGAAGAAGATGATGATGATGATTTACCTATCGCGATGGAGATAGAAAAGCCGAAAATTTCATCATTCTCAGATTGTGACATGTAATTGTTCGAAACATGTGATGATGAAATCATTACATGTGAAAATCCGACTGATGAAGATATTGTGGGTGAAATTAAAATGAATCATTCTGACATCGAAGATTCTGCATCCGATGCTGGTGGAGAGAAGCACATAAATGACGAAATTCCCACCATCTCAGATGCTACAGCAGCGATGCGTGTAATTAATATGTGTTTTTGTCTACACAAACAGAGGAAGAAAGACTGTTGGAGTCATTTGATGTATTGGGCAAAGAAATTCATAAAATGTTTTTGAAATCGCCATCACGTCAGCAGAAGATTATCGATTATTTCTGTATCAAAACAGTGAGTAATAATTAAAGGTAAAATGAATTTATTTCCATTTGTCTTCATTTTTAGTTAATTTAACTAGTATTGTGTCATTTTAATGTAATCGATTTTGGTCAATTTAATTCATTAATGATCATTTTTAATAGATTTTGTCTTTTTTATACATCATTATTCAATACACATAGCAACTAATAAGTTACACATTTTGTGAACCCTAACATTTTTCTTAACGGTTCGGATATAGCGATCAAAACCTTTGGCCCCTTGAAGTTCGTTATAACGACGTTTGACTGTATATATATATATATATATATATATATATATATATATATATATATATATATATATGTAGCGTGTCCGGGAAAGATCTTTATTTTTCTAAACATTAATAACAAAAATACGAACAGGTGGCAAAATAATGATGAAATCTAACAGTTTTTTCTAGTATCAATATTTGATAAAATCTTTCCCGAACGGGGGATTGGTCGTGGAGGACCAATACTTTGGCCTCCGCGATCGCCCGACACAACTCCACTGGATTTCTTTTTGAGGGGTTACGTTAAAGACAATGTTTATCTGACACCTGATTCTGAAACTTCCGTTTTAAAAGGAAGGATACAATTCGCAATCCTCACTGTTACACCGCGAATGTTAAAAGGCGCTTGGCGGGAAATCGACTACAGATTCAACAGTCTTCGTGCTACAAACAGAGCTCCCGTAGAACTATAAAGTAAGTACTGTAAAATTAACAACTGTTATATATATATATATATATATATATATATATATATATATATATATATATATATATATATATATATATGTGTGTGTGTGTTTATTTATTTATTTATTTATTTATACAGTGGAATATCGATCCATCTTTCTCTGAATCATCGTTTTCCCGTATGTGTCGTTTATTTCAACTAGTCCGGACGGTCATAGTACTTTGTTACGTTTCCGCTTAGATCGTTTTCCCGCATTTATCGTTCAGTTCAGTCGGTCCCTTGAAAAACGATAGATTGAGATTCCAATATATATATATATATATATATATATATATATATATATATATATATATATATATATATATATATATATATCACTCATACACTGACTGGCTTATCATTGTATCTCTGGAACCATAACACCTAGGAAGTTGAAATTTTGTATAGTGGTTCCTGTTAGGCCTTGGGTGCTCGCTAGGAAATCCTTTTAAAAATTTTGAGTTTTAGGAAGTCTAAGCCACCTTAACCCCCTCCCCCCAAGAAAAAGGGGGTGAACACTGTATCTCTTGAACCATAAGGCTAGGGAAGCTGAAATTTTGCCCTTGGTTACTCTAATGCTCAACTGTTCAACAAGGAAGTTTTTTTAAAAAATTGACCTCCAAGAGTGTTAAAATAAGCGCTTTAATACCCCCCCCCCGACAGACAACAAAAGAAAATGTATATATTTAATGTCGAATCACCGCCGTTTAATGATAGTGTCAACTCGTCTGAGGAATGACAACTGTCTACTGATAAAGTTAATTTAAATGAAATTAACAAAATTACATAATTGATTGTAGTAATATATTCCGTTGCAAAGCACTGGTATCCATATAGTGTGTGTGTGTATGTATATATATATATATATATATATATATATATATATATATATATATATATATATATATATATATATATATATATATATATATATTATTTAAAGACATGCGGATATACATTTATATGTACATCTATATGGGTATGATATATAAACAAATATGAAAATACACACACTCATATATATGTGTGTGTGAGTAATATGAGTGCGCTTGCTTATGCTTACATATATGTTATGTATATAAATATACACACACTAATATATTACACTCACACACATTATGCTTATAAACTTATATATTTTATATATAGATGATGGTGTTCATGCTTAAGCGTAATCTACTGATATTTATGTAAACCTGTACATGTGTGGGCAGGAAGAACAGCAAAGATGAGAACATTACCGCCGGAAAAACCCGAGCATCACTTACCTTGGCCCTTCGAATTGCTGCTCCTCATCATTGAAAAGACAGTTTTTCGACCACGCTACTCGAATAATCCGTCAAAAATTCCACGCTAATTGAAATATCCGCGCATCCTGGTCACCATTCCGAAATGTTCCTCACGGTGAAAGCCTCGCATCAAAATCTATCGGTGTATTCTCACTCCCGTAACTCGGTAGACCCGCATCCATTCATGAATTTCCCATCCAGAACACCACTCGGTCAGCTGAGATGTGTCGAGCGATGCCTTATGATGTGTGTGAAGAGAGAAGAACGGGAGAATATTCCCTCCCCTCCGCAGACGATGGTTATTCCTGCCTCCGAAATCTATCGTATTCGGATGCGCCGCGAGCAATGCGCGGAGACAGATTTTCATCGCAAAGATCTCAAGAATGGTTGTAGTAGACTCGAGGGTCACTAGATGGCGCTATGTGTACAGACGATTAAAGCGTGGATGAATATTTTTTTTATCGTTAAGAGAGAAAATGAAAGAGTAAATTGATTTTTTGAGTCGTTTAAAAAATTTGCTTTTTAATGTGGGAAGAAAGGAATTTATGATAAAAATCTTCATTCAGAATATTGCAATCTAATATTTCGTTTGATAAAAATATTTGCCGCATAAAAAAAAACTACAAGTAACAGCTTTTTTTTTTTTTAACCAAAAAGGTTAATGTATTGATATGGATTACATTCAGGAAATTATGAAACTAGATTTCTAAAGCAAAATATGATAGCGCTCTTCAGAGTTGGCCCAAAGACAATATTTTCCTACATTTATGTTGTTTATGTCGCTTTCATTTTGAAACCGAATTTTTAACAAGATCCCGGCGCTTTGATTTTATTATATGATTCCCGCTGCTATCGAAAATATATCCTTCTAATTTGTTTTGTTTTTTTGTTATTAGAATGATATATTCCAGCTACAATTATATATTCCAGTCTCTGAAAAGTTCCACGGGAGATTATTTTACCGTTTATTTTTCTTGTTTGCTAATAAGACGAAAACTGACAAGTGTATATATTACACACTCATATGCATAGGCGTACTGTGCTTTTTTATTTATTTATTTATTTATTTATTTTTTTTTTTTTATCTGGGAGGGGGGGGGGGTTACGAATTGAATTCAATTGGGGCCCTCCTCAGCGCATTGACTACCGGACGGTCATTAAAATATAAAACGAAATAATTTTGAAACTGAAATTGAAATTGAAATTGAAAATTTTAATTTTAAATTGAAAATTTAATTGAAATTTTAATTTGAATAACAATAGAATTGATATTTGAGTAGTATTCAAAAGTTATACAATGAGAAAAATAAATATAATATAAATAAAATGAGAAAAAAAATATAGCATCGAATTTTTTTTTGTGGATCATGTCATTGTTAAAAACTATGTTAAAGCTAAAGACATAATCGGAATCTTCAGTTTCACAGTTTGAAAAAGCGGGAAAAAAATAAACTTTCTTAAAAATTTTATATAATTTTCCAATTTTAAATGAACTTCTATTAATGTTTTAATTTATTTCAAGTTAAGTTGGGGGGGGGGCAAGTGCCCCCCCCAACGCTACGCCTATACTCATATGTATACTTGTCAGTTTAGTCATTATAATGAAAAAGATTCCCTTAACGCTCCTAATCGACGACCATATGTGTACATACGCAAACTTAAATTGCAAGCAGCAATTAACCACAATATAAAATACCTAAATTCTTCGTAAAAAAAAAATTGAGCTTGGTACAGAAGAATAGTACAGGGTAATTGTGTAATAATCAGCAGGACTGTCGGAAAAGTGGAAGATTCGAGTTCGATTACTGAGTCAATCTGGTTGTTTCCAATAGGAAGACAAAAAAAAGAGTGAAATGTGTTATCACAGAGCTGTGACAAAGTATGTATTGTGTGGCAAAGTAGACGTCACTGTTGAGTGACGTTCGAAAAACTAAGGGATCTAGACCTGGGGTTATGGATTTTAGGTATCATTTAAACAGGAGGAAAATGTGCTGAGTTTGGAAAGAGACATCTTGTATTTGCAGGTTTAGTTCTGTCCCCATTGTTGAGCATTCCGGTTAGCAATTATCACAGACTTCGAAGGCTGGAGGTTTCTTAAAAGTATTCACAACTATTTTGAATTCTCAATGATATTTTCTCCGACTATCCCTTCCCATTTCTCACATCTTTTCACTTTTTCTTCTTTAGTTCATCTTTACTTCTTTTGACCTCTGATGATAAAAATTTCTCACGATTTCGCAAGAGAGAAGTTTCTTGGTATTTTGCTAATTATTGGGGAATTCAAATGATTGAGTATCTTTAAGTATTTGCTAACAATTCTAGGGACCCTCGGATAAAAAGTTTCCTATAAGTAACAGAAGTCTGTATTATTTATTAGCGAGGGACTTCAAATTATGCAGAATCTTTGAGTGCTTATTAGCAATTTTGGGGATCTTCGGTTGAAGAAAGTTACCAGCGATTAAACGCAGTAACTGTGAATTTTCAGTTAGCAGTTTTTTTCTATTATAAATATTATTTTAGCATTTGCAATTATTGCTGAATTTTGAAGGTAATTTTTTTTAAAGCAAAAATAGTTACTGCCTATTTTTGACAATAAATATTTTGTAAAAATAACTAGCTGAAAACCCGTGCTTCCCCCACGAAGTACATTCAAATTAAATACAACGGTCAATGCCAAATAAATATATATATATATATATATATATATTGTCAAAAACCTCTTTCATTCTTATCTTTTCATGTTTTTAGTTCCTGGCTGCAAGTAGTTTTAGTGCTCATACAGATTTTTCTCTTTCAACTTTGTCTTATATATATATATATATATATATATATATATATATATATATATATATATATATATATATATATATATATATTGTAACGGATATTTTTATAGACAAAATAATGTAGAAGAAAATATTCAAATTAAATCTAATAGAACATACTAAAGAATATAGTACAGTTAATGTACTACAGTTAATATAGTACAGTTTGAGGAACATTTATTTTGCTGTATTTTAATTTTTTTTTTTTTGGATAATGTCCAATCGTCTGCCGAATTTGAAAGGGAAAAAAGTACTTTTTTGTCAGTCTATTTCGTCGTTATGCACGTGACGCAAAATTAGTTTAAAGTATCACAAAAAGAAAAGAAACCACGTGATCAGCATTTAATAAATTAAATTCTAAACATTAATCTTTAAAAATTCATCAAAAATCAGAAAATGGAGGTAAAGATTTGAAAGAGATTTCATTTTAAAGGAATTTTTATGATCTTCTTATGATATAAATGTTATAACCCTCAGATTATTACTTTAAATGAAAACTTTAAAGAATGTTACGAAAACAGCTTAAAAATTTATTTTTAAAAATTTAAGAGGAATTTTTTTTTAAATCTTTCTTAGTGCATCCCTACGCTATATGAAGAATCGCCATGCAAAATTTTAATCGTTTTAGCTCCAGCGGTTTGGTCTGTGAGTTATCTGTCAGTCAGTCAGTCAGTTACGGAACTGTTTTATATATACTTATATAGATTAGTTATTATTACAGATTTCAGATGTTATATAATTTAAAACCTTCATTTTGTAAGTATTCAGAAAACGTTATCCTGAACTTGTGAATTTGAAGACACAACTTCTCCCTTTTATTTCGGACTTCGAGCGTTCACTCTAGATGCTGCATGTGAAATTTCACAAGAAAAGGGATATAACACAAGACCTTTTACTATTCTGTCCAGCTCTGACCAAATTTTAAACATACTGAATTTCGTTGGAGATGGATTTACTTATGGTAAACTCCTGGTTTAATTACTTCTGAGTCAATGTTAAATCACTGAGTCTTTGCGGAGTGTAGTCATTTTAAATCTATTTGTCCGAAAGTCCTCTGCGAAGGCTACGCTGTGTTGCAAGACCCTTAATTGTTTCCGATACTGTTTTAAAATACTATAAAAGTATTGTCCCCATAAGGGAGGTCTGTCAAATTTGTGGTGGCTTGACGGATAGCTCAATTTTTATTGCAGAAATTACGATAAACCAAATCAAAATCTCTATTATTAATGACATTGCTTTGAAGTAAAGAAATATTGAATTGTTCAATGTTTTCAGTTTAGAAATGACCCGATGTAGATTTTAGGTGTATTTCTTGAATACATAAACCCCTGTTTGTATACTGATTTGAATTTAGTTATTTTTAATACTACAGAACTCATATTTTCAAGGTATTTTCAATGATTATTGACAAATTATCATCTACATTTACAGATATTGGTTGGTGTTAGTTACATCTTTAGATTTGTTGAACTTGTTAAAGTTTCGCATAAAGTAAACTTCACCTGTGGCTATAAAATAACAATTTGCTCCATCGTACATTTCTAGGAATTTAATACTTTAAAATGTGGGTGAATGCTTAGTTTTACTTAGTTGTTCAGCTCAACAGTCAACAATAATATACACAGCAGTTCCTCGAGCTTTGTAAACCGCAAATAGACTATTCAAAATCCCTACATATCATTGCCGAACGATAAACAAAACGGTTAGGGAACTGTCTTCGATATCTAAACACGCGGGATTATTAGCTTTTGCTGCTAACTAGTTGTCATTGTGTTTGTGCCGTTCAAAATCGGCTCTAATCTGAAAGATTGGTGCGCATAAAAAAGAAAATTCCAAATTCTGTTTGCATATACAGAGGCTGTTCGCACATTTTTTAGACGATTTTGGTAAGCGGTAATAAAAAATAGTTTACTGCAAAAGAAATAATTGCAATTGTACTATGTTTTTAAAAGTCAAAATTATCGTCTACGGCTTCAAAGTTTTGTTTTTATTGAAAATGGCGTTTTTAACAAAGCAGTGGTTCGAAAGCTACATTTATGCTCTTTCCGAAGATAAATATGCATACTCCGTTTTCCGAAAACGATGTGAGAGTCATGGTTTTGTGATATCTAAAGCGTCGATAGGTAATATCGTCAACAAGAAAGGGAAAAAAAACGTCAAATTGGAGCCTCAAGTGGGACAAAAATTCCAAACAAGTATCCAAAGAAAAAACGGACATCTTCGACTATTGCAAAGGTACGTTGTTTAATGTTAAAAGAAAATCCCCCTAGTCAAAGGACAGTTGCAAAATCATTAAAATGCTCGGTGTCCACTGTAAACAAAATGATAAACGTTGATTTAAATCTTAAGAAAGCGAAAAAACGCAATGTGCATCGTCTTCTTCCAAATCATATCGCTGAACGCAGGACACTCTGCAGAATTCTATATGAGAAATACTTATCCAAAGAAAAATAGAAAACAATTGTCACAATAGATGAATAATGGGTGTATTTAAATGATTGCAACAAAAAAAGAGCCATTTATTATCATAAAAGGGGAGAAAAAAATTTAAGTACATGGTTCAAAAAATCGAAAGAAAGTTTTTCTAAGGGATTCATGATTGTTGCTGGTTTTTCTTATAATGGCAAATTAAAAATAAAGAGAGTGGGAAAAAATGTCAAGATTAACTTCAAATACTATCAGGAACATATTTTATCGCCAATTTTTCTGAATGAAATACCATCGCTTTACCCACAGTGCCATCAATCTGTGAGACTCCATCAGGACAATGCTAGCACATCAAAATCCACTGTAAATTTCCTAAAAGAAATGGAACAAAAAACTGGCATCAAGGCCATACCCTTCACTGATATCCCTACTAAATCTCCCGATGTATTACCTATGGATTTTTGTGCTTTCGGACTTTTAAAATCTGCATTATCCAAACGTCGTCCCAAAACTCTTACAGGACTCTGGAAAGCTGTTCAGGAGGAATGGGATAGAATACCTCTTCTGACACTTCAAAAGGCATTATTATCCTGGAAATTGCGGTGTCGAAAGATAGTTCAGAATAAGGGATATCAAATAGAACATTTAAAACACAAGAATTTTATGTAATTTAGTTTTGTGAATACAATATACATCGTCTAAAAAATGTGTGAACAGCCTCTGTATAAGCTCTAAACCCATAAACCATGTGTAAAGATCGAGTCTCCAACATCACGCCAAACCGGTGATAACTGTCTCCTGTAGACTCCGTTTGGCGAGCATGTTACAACGGTGGGGTTGGTGGAAGCTGCGAGGAAGATGAAGATTCCCTCTCGTGAGCGGCAGTTGGAATTTGTTGGTGACCATTTGGTAGCGCTGAAAAGTGCGTGCGAAAAAAGTGGATGCAAGTTACCATACTGTACATAGTTAACGTGTAAATAAAGTGTTTAGCCAAGATCAAGGCGTAGCGTGCTGCTAACTTTTTTTTTTTTTTTTTTTTGGGGGGGGGGGGACGAATTGAATTCAGTTAGGGCCCTCAGCGCATTGACTACCGGACGGTCCTTAAAATATAAAATATTGTTTTTTTTAAAATTGAATAACAATAGAATTATGTTTGAGTAGTATTCAAAAGTTATACAATGAGAAAAATAAATATTATATAAATAAAATGAGATAAGAAATATAGCATCGAATTTTTTTTATAGATCATTTACCGCATTCAGGAAACTTTGTGGGGTTATTGTAAAATGAGTCTAGCTTGAGCCTACCTTTACATAAACAGCATAAATAGTCAATAGAGAATGTAATATTTACCTTGATATTGCTTTTGTTCAATATTAGCAGTATTTGTTCTTAAAAAAAGATTTCATCCAAGTCTTGAAAATCGTTTGTCAAACTTTTTTGACAGAAAACTTCAAACACCAAATATTTTCTTTTTTAGTCTAATGCGGAGGCACTTGTTAGGCATTCACCTTTTGTTATACACCGCTATTTTACTGGCTACTTTATAATGGGAGCACCTTATAGTGCATCCACATATAAACAGAGCGCATACGCAGTAAGCACCCCCGACTCTTCTTGATACATTTTGGGGTCGATTAGTCACACTCCAGGAGCGTGACTAATCAACCCTACCCGACCGTTCACTCTGTTGTTGTCATTCGTGCTTGCGTCTTCCAGACATTCCCCCATTTATTCCCTCCCCCAAGGTTCCTCGTGTCTCTTTGATGAACTGTGAAAAGATCGCGCTTCGGAGGGATCGCCAGAGAGCGCTGCAGTTGACTTCCCCTGCCCCATAAATAGCTGTTTTCCCCGCAGAATTCTCTGCAGTTCTCCATGTGTGTGGACCCCTTATTATACGTGAGCCAGCATTGCTCCCTATGAGGGGGTGACATGCAGACGACCAAACCTAATTCGGGATTTGAACCCCAGCCCACTGCGTGGCAGCTCAGAACGCTAACTACTACACCATGCGGGTGGCAACACCAAATGTTAACAAGTATCCTCAAACCAGAATTCCAACAACACTCTGCAGTTTTGTAGGGAAGATAAAGACATGATGTAATGACAATGTAGCCAATATATTTGCCTCACAACAGAAATGTCCTTCCGTTTACAATTACCCCATCTAAACCTATCGCGATGAACTGATTTGAATATATTATTAGATTTTCATTATTCTAGAAATGTTGACGATCTGATTATTAGAAGCTCAAAAACGTCTGCAGTTGAAGCTCGTGGGATTATTAAAAATTACTTGATTTCGGTTATTCTATGAGATGCTAACATTTTTATCAATAAAACCTAATGCCTGTTCAATTGTCTGGTGCAATCACTGAAGCCTCAAAAATTGCAGGTAGGTATGTAGAAATAAATTTGCCCAACTACAAAACATCACATTTTCATGAGAAACCGTATACTAAAAGTTCATTTTTCACTTCCGCTTTTCAAAATCCATCAGACAGCTAATTTATAATCTAGGAATGCTTTTAAAATAAAAATATAGGTAGAAGTTTGAAAGAGGATATAATAATTTAACAAAGGCCATTTCAGATCATTTCATCATGTTTTATTTAAGAAAACTGCAAAGTTTCAGAGTTACTTAACTGTCTACGCATTTTATAAATATTAAAGCCAATTTTTAAAGGACAGAATAAATTTTCACTGAAAACTTTCCTTAACACAGGGAATAACTTTTCGTGCTAATGTTTTTATTTTACAATCAGTCAAAATGATAGATTTCTAATATCCCTTTTTTTCCCCACGTTTGCATTAAAAAAACAACAATCATCGAAGCATATCTGGCACAAACGAGTTGAAAATTATAAATAAATGTTTGAAAACATGGATTTAAAAATTTCCCTAACGATATTTCATCGTACCTTAGAATTAATGTTATTCAATCAGAATATCAGATTGGATACTTCCATTTTTCTTTTATTTCGCGTAAAACTTTTTCTTTTCAAAATCTTTTGCATGACAATATATTTCCCAGATCCGGAAGATTTATGAAATGCAAATATGCATTTCGCAGAAGGATGTAATTTTTTTTTTCATTTTCTTTTCATATCATTTAAATGTTTGTTTATCTCTGAGGAAAAGCGAGTGAATACCAATGCCGTTATTCAAACTGAACTGGGCTGGAAATTCTGTAGTTATAGAAAGCATGATATGAAAATTTTTAAAAGTTTTGAAATTTAAAACACGTATGAAAGATTTTCGAATAGTTAAAAAAACTGGAAATTTATTCAGACAGTCGCGTAAACCTAAAAACAAATTTAAATAATATTACAACCCGGGAATCTTCAAGCTTTTCCCCCAATATTACTGTCAGTTCTCGAATTTGTATTTCAACAATTATATAAAACGAACTTCTGTTTTTCCTTAAACAATGAACTTATTTCTTATCGTATGTTACAGCATTACTAATGTAGCTTATTCTTGTTCTTTTATGGGTTTTAGAACGACCCCAAATTTGGCAGAAAATTCAAATTCAGTGTTTCAACATATATTTAAACTAGCTGAATACCCGTGCTTCGCTACGGAGTACATTGAAATTAATTATAACGGTCAATGTATACAATTAATGCCAAAAAAATATATTTATAATAAATACAACGGTCAATGTATGCAATATATATATATATATATATATATATATATATATATATATATATATAAATTGTAAGGGATATTTTTATAGACAAAATAATGTAGAAGAAAATATTCAAATTAAATACAACGGTCAATGTATGCAATTAATTTGTATGTTTAATATCCATAAAACATAATATTTTGAATTAAATTCTTAAAAAAGCTTCCATCTCAATCAGTCTAGTGGTTAAATTTTAACTTTTACTGTATTTTAATATTTTTTGTCAATTTATTTCGTTGTTATGCGCGTGACGCAAAATTAATTTAAAGTGTCACAAAAAGAAAAGAAACCACGTGATCAACATTTAATAAATTAATTCTAAAAATTAATCTTTAAAAATTCACCAAAAATCAGAAAATGGAGGTAAAGATTCGAAAATGGATTCATTTTAAAGGAATTTTTATGATCTTTCTCGTGATATAAATTTATATAACCCTCAGATTATTATTTTAAATGCAAACTTTAAAAAAGAATGACAAAAACAGTTTTAAAATTTAATATTAAAAAATCTAAGAGGATTTTTTCAAAAATCTTTCTTAGTGCACCCCTACACTATAAGAAGAATCGCCATGCAAAATTTCAGCCCTTTAGATCCAGCTGTTTGGTCTGTGCGTTATCTGTCAGTCAGTCAGTTACGGAACTGTTATATATAGAGAGATTACTTAAGGGATTTAAAAATCTATAATACTTGCTAATTAAGATTTACAGTGAAAGTAAACTTAGGGTTGGAGCGATGTTTCTATTTTTATATTATCGCACATTTTTCTTTCACGATATTTACCTTAAAATAGAATAAAAAAATTTAATAATTTATTTTACGTATTTGTTTCCGTTGCTGACCTTTGAAAGGTAAATAAAATTTTAACAAGTCGCTAATTAGATACTTACATTCAATGAAATGCAAGAGTCTGGGGATTTTCTTAATAAGTTTAGAGAAAATTTGTGAAGAAAATTATTCTTAAAACTGTAAAAACTCGTACTGCTAAATCAAATCTCCTCAATGGAGCGTTTATCTAGCGTAATCATTTAAGCCTCTAAACTTGTAAAAAGGTGTATAGATATTACGCAAGCTTAGTGTGTTTACTTGTAATTCAACTAGAGACTCCATACTTGTAAAAAAAAAAAACGATTTTCCTAGTACGCGTAGAAAGATAATTACAGCGGTTTTGTTAAAATCGATCCTCGGGTTAACAAGTTATACGTATTTTTTAATTATATTTCTTAGTATTTTCCTGATAAAATTTAGACGAGCATGTACTTTAAGGTAGCGATACCCCACCACTGGGAAATATACAATTTTCTACAGAAGTTATATTATTTTGGTAAATTCTATCAATAATCAACCAATATCATAAGTTTATTGTAACGATATCATAAGTTTCAACAATCAATATCATAAGTTTATTGTAATAAGATTGGTGTTTGTTTCTGACATAAAATATAATTTGACAAGTACAATTTTTCATCATTTTTTCCCATTTATATTGCAATGTGATAAATCTACCATACCAAATGCAAAGTAGTTTTCAAATTTTAGAAAATGAATTTGATAGAAACTGAAATATTTAGCCTTTCTTTTTGACAGTTGTGTGTACTAGTCTGAACTGGTGCATTAGCTTTAAAATGAATAGTAAGACTTTGTTTTCAAAAGGATTTGCCAATAAAATACTAAATAATGCATGGAGGAAACAGTACTTACTGTTCATCATATATTTAAAAAGAAAAAAATGCGAAAAACATGGTCTGTATTGAGCACAATACTCTGGAAGTATTTGCCGATGAAAATATTTTTTGCTTATATGTGTAAATTTAACCTATGCGATCCTATTTCCGTTTCTCGTTCAATGATTTTAATTTCAGAATTTAAGATATGTCATTCCCGGTCTTTAAGATTAATATTGATACAATGAACGGTTTTTGTTGTAGTTTATATTTTATTTATTTAAAACTAGCTGAAAACCCGCGCTTCGCTACGGAGTACATTAAAATTAAATACAACGGTCAATGTATGCAATTAATGCCAAAAAAAATAAATATATAAATTTATAATAAATGCGACGATCAATGTATACAATTAATGTTATATATATATATATATATATATATATATATATATATATATATATATATATATATATATATATATATATATATATATATATATATATTTATAAAAAAATCGTAAGGGATATTTATTTTTTTTTTTATAATATCCAATCGTCTGCTGCATTAGAAAGAAAAAGAATATTTTTTTTGTCTATTTAGTTGTTATGCACGTGACGATAAATTTATTTAAAATACCAGAAAAAGAAATCACGTGATCAGCATTTAACAAGTTAAATTCTAAAATTTAATCTTTAATTCACCATCTTAATTCACCAAATAATCTTTAATAATAATCTTTAATAATAATAAATAATCTTTAATTCACCAAAAATCAGAAAATCGAGGTAAAGGTTCGAAAAAGATTTCATTTTAAAGGAATTTTTATGATCTTTCTCGCGATATAAACTTTATAACCCTCAAATTATTATTTTAAATGCAAAGTTAAAAAAGTTACAAAAACAGCTTAAAAATTTAATTTAAAAAAATCTAAGAAGAATTTTTCAAAAATCTTTCTTAGTGCACCCCTACACCATAAGAAGAATCGCCATGCAAAATTTCAGCCCTTTAGGTCCAGCGGTTTGGTCTGTACGTTGTATGTCAGTGAGCCAGTTACGGAACTGTTTTATATATATAGATTGTAAATAAGTAAAATAAAGGATCTCGAACAACATCGTTTAAACATAGACTAAAAGTATTAAATTTATTTTGTATTATTTATCATATTTTAAAATAGTATGTATAATACAGAACTATTTTCAACTCTCTCCATCTTAAATTCATAGCATATAATTACAAGATAAAAAGAACTTTTTATATACAGGTAACCCTCGTATAACGCGGTAGATAGGTTCCTAGAAAATGGCGTGTTGTGTGAAACCGTGTTATATGACCCAGAGACAGTTCTAAAAAGGGGGATTACGTTCTGAAAACTTATTTTAAAAAAAACATTTTTTTTAAAATTCCATATAAGCAACTTAATTTTTATTAAAAATATAAATGTATGTATAACACAAAACGAAAATAAACATAAAATATATTATTTTCATTTAATGCGACCTTAATTTAATAAATTTCTTCCTCATCACTTCTCATTACAATCAGTACAATCAAACGAGAACGTTTTTTCGATTGACCAATATCACCTTCACTTCCAGAACCTTTTTCTTATATATAGATATTTTGCACCTTCTATCCTCTTTAAAAAATCTGTAATTTTGGTTTATTTGCTGGTTTTTACAAGGTCATTGTATCATCACGGTACGGAGATAGACAATTTTGCAGCTCCCTTTTGAATTTTCGGCTTCTTTCAGCGGAAGGGTCTGCATTCAGAAAACAATGATTCAATATTTTCAGCTAAGCTTAGGCCTTCTTGTAATTTTATAGAGTTATAAATGAATAAATTATAATTTGTTTATACATTTTCGTGTAAAGCCACTATAGTTCATTATTCCTTCCCGTCATTATTTTAAGGTAATTTAGTTTTTTAAATGTGTTAAACAAAAATCATATTATCTAGTGCTATAGAAGCACAGATAATATGATTGATAATATGATAACCTTTGTACAACACTGTGCTATAGAAGCACAGTGTTGTACAAAGGTTTACGAAATTTTTTATCGTGTTAAAGCAAAACCATGTTGCAGGTTGCAGTATTATACGACGGTTTCCGCGATTTATCTTATCGTGTTAGAGTGAAACCGTGTTGTAAGATGCCGTGCTGTAGGAGGGCTACCTGTACCATGTTTTTTAATTTTCTGTTGAATCATATAAACTTGACGATTCTATGTATTAATAAATACTTTTTTTAAATTTTTTTGATGAATTATCCCATCAATTTGAATGAAAATGAAGCTAATTGGAAGTTAACTTGCGTTTAACTTTTCGTTCCCCTCCCGGTCGATAGATGACTGCACCAGTCTACAAAATAAAATTAACTTAAATTCAATTCAAATCTGCTTAAAAATGGCTAAAAGTATTAAAAAATGCATTGTCATCGTGTTCTAAGCTATTCTAAAAGTTTCAAATGTCTAGCTAGTCGGGAAGTTAGTTAAAAATCGATTGTAAGATTTGTACCAGACAAACACACAAACACACACACAAACAAACAAGAAAGCGAGTTAATAAAAACATGGTAAAAAGTAAAGGATTCGAATTGTTCTTAAAAGTCCTTAAGAACTTCTTATTTTCAGTTTCTAATTTTAAGGGCCCTTAGGAGGGGAAGTTTTTATAAAGCACTTGTTTTTATATTCAATATCCTTACCTTTTTTTCGTCTATCTTCCGGTACTTAGAATGTAAGTATTTTCGGGTTGAAATACAACAATTTTCAGTTTATTCCTGTCAACGACTGATTGCCTTAGGGAAACTTCAGATATAAATAATTTTTATTTTCTATTTTTATGTGCGTGTGTCTTTGCGTTGCTGCCCACAAGGTATGGTCGTATATGACAGCAGAGGTATTACGACAGAGACTTGGCATGAATTCTTCTTAAAAACTCATGCTTAAGGATCTAATGTTGAGCGACTGAAGTAATAAGATACGGTCAAACATGGAGCGTATTAACACCTTGTTGACCGGTACCGAGTCAAGTCGTGTTTTTACAAGCAAATATTGAAGGCTATTTAGGATAAAGTAAAGTCATATTGGAGAAATTTTTGATCAAATGAACATTGTTATACTTGAAAACTACCTTTACTGTGACTTCAATGACTTTCAGGCAAATCCTCACATTTTATCACTTAAACTGCGAATCTTAGACCCCACCCCCATATAAAGAAAACACATTTCAGAAAATAAAAATGCCGTACTTTATTCCAAAATTTAAGTCTTTATCGGAGACTTGCGTTTATATTCAAATGAAATTGCCGATCAACAATGTGTTAAAAATAAAACACAGTTAGTTTATTTTCTGCCTGCTTTTATATTATTATCTCAGTAAAATTATAATGGTAAATACTGCTGTACCAACTACCGAAGAAACTCAAAATACACACAGCATAGTCACATAGTACGAGCTCCCCCACACATCGACTCGTCTATATACATCGTTCTAATCATGACGTAATCTCATTTCATATTCACATTACTCGTCAATCAATCACGAACGATACGTGCCGGCGGTACGTGGCTAAGTTTAGCTTGCATGAGATACTGATCTAGCATCTATCGACATAGGCGTAGCGTGCTTCTAACTTTTTTTTAACTGTTTTTTTTTTTTTTTTTTTTTTTTTTTTTTTTGGGGGGGGGGGCACGAATTGAATTCAGTTAGGGCCCCCCCTTCCCGCGCATTGACTGCCAGACGATCCTTAAAATATGAAATATTATATTTTTGATATTGAATAACAGTAGAATTGATGTTTGAGTAGTATTCCAAAGTTATAACAATAAGAAAAATAAATCTTATATATAAAGCAGAAACGGGAAATGGGTCGTGTCTGTATGTGTGAGTCACAAAAACTCAAGAACCGTGAACCCTACCTTGTTGAAATTTACACGGTTTAATGTTCTTGGAAAATTAGGATGAATGTGACTATTTTCATCCCGCTACGACGTTCCATTCCCGAATTATGTTAGAACAAGTTTGCGCGATATCAACGGATATTTTTGTTCTAAGCCATTGTAACATTTCATTGTTGCGAATAAAATCATAACATTTGCTTAGAAATAAAGAGACATGAATTGAAAACGTGATTTATTCATATATTGGCACATGCAAAAATGAATTTGATATATTTTCATATACGTAGCAACGCCGGAATATTTCTTTTTAAAAATATTTACAAGATAAAAAGAACTTTTTATATACCATGTTTTTAAATTTTCTGTTGAATCATATAAACTTGACAATTCTATGTATTAATACTTTTTTAAAATTTTTTGATGAATTATCCCATCAACTTGAAAGAAAATGAAGTTAATTGGAAGTTACCTTGCGTTTAACTTTTCATTCCCCTCCCGTCCGATAGATGGCTGCACCAGTCTACAAAACAAAATTAACTGAAAATGAATTCAAATCTGTGTAAAGAGGGCTAAAAGTATCAAAAGAATGCATTGTAATCGTGTTCTGACCTATTCTAAAAGTTTCAAATGTTCTAGTTGGGAAGTTAGTTAAAAATCGATTGCAAGATTTGTACTGGACAAACAAACAAGAAAGCGAGTTTCAACAAGAAAGCGATAAAAACATGTAAAATGAAAATATAAAGATGGAAAGTTATTAATTTTCAATGAATGTGTTCTCGATCCATTTCATACATTAAAACTTTCCCAAGCTACCTGTTCAAACACAAATATACTGAAGGACACGTTCACTTAGCTAGAAACACGTGCGTTTAGCCTTGACACGATGATATATATAACCAGAGCCTGACTAAGGCAGGGGCATACGGGGAAGTTGCCCCAGGCCCCCACATCAGAGGGGGGGGCCCAAATCGAATAGAAAGTTTAGTATTAAGTATTAAGTTCTTCATTACTGAAGTAGTGAAGCAGAGGGGGGGCCCCAAAGAAGTTTTTGCCCCGGGCCCCAATTAGGCTAAGTCGGGCCCTGTATATAACTGAAGTGACATTGAAACATAGCAGGCGATTTAGTTTTGAGAAATAATTACAATCATGAAATACGTGTATATTCTAATTAAGAAAGTCTGAAAGTGGCATTGAAACGTAACAGACGATTTAGTTTTGAGAAAGAATTTCGAGCATGAAATATGTGTATATACTTTTTCTATAATAAGTATCAGATTTGCTGTGTTTTAATATTGAATGTGTTCTCAATCCATTCAAACATTACTGATTATTTTTCTATAATAATAAATCCATTCAAACATTATTGACTAGCTGTAAATTAATGCTTTAAAATGCCAAAAGAGAAAAGAGCACTGGACTGGATCTGACAGAAGAATGTTTTTCGCATGGTCAGCTATATGTGGGAGTGTCTAGAGCAAGGAATCAATCAGAATTATACATTGTCGCAGCTGATAAAAAAGAAACAAAAAATGTTGTGTACTGACAAGTATTAAAATAACAACAAATTAATTAATAAGTGAATTTTTTATTACTGAAAAAAAATGAAATTAATTTGTTTAAGAGTTGTTATAACTTTTTTTTTAACCAATGCGGAGGCACTTCTAATCAAACATTCACACTTACTAGGCCGCTGTTTTACTGTGTTATTTTATTATGGGGGCACTTTATAGGCGGACAGCACTACCCCCTATGAAGGGACGACACGAACGGAGGCATTTTTCGTGGTGCAACACCGGGATTCTATCTGAGCACCGCCAGCAGCGAAATCTAGCGCACTGTACCACAGGGCCGCCACAAGCCCATGAGTTGTTATAACTTAAGAACATCATAATATGAGGCTAATCATTGATAAAAGATAATAACAGAAACTGAATCCCGGGCGACGCCGGGTAATAAATCCAGTATAATATAAATAAAATGAGAAAAAAAAATATAGCATTGAATTTTTGTTATGGATCATATCATTGTTAAAAACTATGTTAAGGCTAAAGACATAATCGGAATCTTTAGTTTCACAGTTTGAAAAAGCGGGAAAAAACCCAACTATCTTAAAAGTTTTCTACAATTTTTTTGATTTTAGCTAAACTTCTATTAACGTTTTAATTTATTTCAAGTTAAGTTGGGGGGGGGGGGGACGACACGTGCCTCCCCCCGATGCTACGCCTATGTCTATCGATATGACGTAGTTTTCGGTAGCAATACGTCAATGCTTGCACTTCGAGCCTTCTCTTCGTGCATTCCGATACCAACAGTATAGTGGTTAGCGTCATGAACTTGTAGCGTACTGGAAATATGGTCTTATTTTTTCCCGAGACCCCACAAGCGCTTGAAACACAGCTTCGTGTTTTTCAAGGAATGTGTTGTTCGGTTCCACCAGTTCGGAACACGTGGGGGGATTACAAACCGTTTTCCTCACAGATGCAGCCACTAAAGCTGTCATCTTAACGTTTCGGCAATGTAATAAAGTTCGGCGTCTAAGAAGATCTGTCAGCCGATAATCTGCCGGCCCCTCCACCCCTTCTAAAAAATCCAGACATTCCAAGAAGACGGACCCCGATTTGCCAGCCGAGAGGAGAGGCTTGGAGTTGTTTTTTGGGGGGGAGACGCTGTATAAAATCCGAGCGGGATAGACATGTTTTTGCTAGGCTCCTGTGTTGTTGGGCCGAGAATGGGCCCTGGAGCGTGTATTTGTGAATCTGCACGTAAATTAAGTGATTATGTCGGAAATGTTTAATGTTTAATTCTTTTTGTAAATAAATCTACTTGTTAAGTTTTTGTTTTAAAAAGTTGGCCTTCGTTTGTTAATTAGAACTCTGTCTTTCTTTGGTATGGATCAATAGTTGTGAAATTTCTTCAAAATGCCTCAGAGAGAATAGCCTTACTACTTGTCGTGACGCCACAGCGTCATGAACTTACGGGGAGTGTGCTCGGTTTCGAATCTCTTTCCTTTCCTGTATATTTATAAATATATCTACTGGTTTGCTTCAAATATGTATTAATATAGCTACTGGTTTGCTCCAAATATGTATTAATATATCTACTGGTTTGCTCTGATTACTCACTGTGACATTGCTTACCGATATCAATTTATCAAAAGTGCGTTCTCGTGCTGCTTCTTCATAAGAAGCAATGTTGGTACAGAAATACCCTGAAGTTACGCGGTAGGTCGGACCGACGAAACATCGCGTAAGTCGGGGTACAATTTTGCCTATAAATGCGGAACAGATGTGTCAGACGCACCTCCCTTGGCGACAAGTTGGCGCTAAAAGTTTTTGTCGCCAAGGGGGTTTCCGCAGACATGTTAGGCTTAAAGTGCGAAATGTAAACAAAACATTTAATTTCAAATAAAAATAAATGTTTATAACTTTTTTTAAACATTTAATTTCAAATAAACCGCATAAAACCTCATTTAGCCTCCCACTTTATACCCCTAACAACCCCAACAGTACGCATATCTCTCAAAAATCTACATCTAATAGTATCCAAAATACGTCATTAATATTTCGCAACATGCCCGCCATATTATATCACATAAACAAACGCACACGACTAGCCATTCAAATTGGGTTGCTAAAATATAACAAAATCTTGCCAAAATCGCATGGTTACCATGCCAAACACAAAATCGCCAAACTTGGCAAGGAGGTGCGTATAACACATGTGTACCATAAAGGGATATAAATTTTGTCTAATAGGGACCAATGACTTACAAAAACACTAGCTTAAAGGAAAAATATTTTATTAGATATTAACATTATAAATATGTACAAGACTAGCAAAATACCCGTGCTTCGCTACGGAGTACATTCAAATTAAATAACACGGTTACATGCAATTAATTTTTTTTTTAAATTATAATCAATACAACGGTCAATGTGTGCAATTAATGCCAAAAAGAACAAAAAATATATTTATAAAAAATATCGTAACGGATATTTTTATAGATAAAATGATGTAGAAGAAAATATTCAAATTAAATAAAACGGTCAATTTATGCAATTAATTTGTACGTTTAATATCCATAAAAAAATACTATTTTGAATTAAATTCTTAAAAAACTTCCATCTCAATTAGTCTAATGGTTAAATTTTATCTTTTACCGTATTTCAATATTTTTTTTGTCAATTAATTTCGTTGTTATGCACGTGACGCAAAATCTATATATTTAAGTTGCTAAGCCGACTTTTTGGGCAGTCCGTGAGAGAAAACTACTGCATCAATTTTCTTCATTTTGGTCTTAAACGGAAGATTTTAATCTGTAGATGTGTCAAATTTGGTTTCTGTAACCACAATTTCTATTAAATAGCGATAATTTACAATTGAAAATTGATTTCTGCGCATGGTCAGTGGCATGTTTAAATCTAGCTTTAAATACCCACTGTTCTGCACATGCTCAGTGACATGTTTTAATGATAAACACGTTTATACCGAGAAGTCTCTCTAGATCTCTAACTGCCATTTTTATTTTTATGATAATTATGTTGGTGAAATATAAGATTAAACCTGATGGAAATTTTATTTCTCGCAGTTTAATTAGCGATAATTTACAATTAAAAAATTGCTTTCTGCGCATGCTCAGTGACATTTTTGAATCTGGCTTTAGCAACTCACTAAGTACGAAGCCGCTTAAACGCATTAATTTATATCTCCGCATTATTATGATTTTCAACATTTGGCAATGATGTGTTGAGTATAATTTGTGTATTAGTACATTTATTTACTATCTAGCCGTCGTGTTTTGACGGGTACCAACTAGTTAATTTAAAGTATCAAAAAAAAGAAAAAAAACCACGTGATCAGCATTTAATAAATTAAATTCTCACCAAAAATCAGAAAATGGAGGTAAAGGTTCGAAAAAGATTTCATTTTAAAGGAGTTTTTATGATCTTTCTCGTGATATAAATGTTATAACCCTCAAATTATTATTTTAAATTCAAACTTTAAAAAATGTTACAATTACAGCTTAAAAATTTAATTTTAAAAAATCTAAGATTTTTTCCGAAATCTTTCTTAGTGCACCCCTACACTATAAGAAGAATCGCCATGCAAAATTTCAGCCCTTTAGGTCCAGTAGTTTGGTCTGTCAGTCAGTCACAGAACTGTTTTATATATATAGATATTTAAAAAAATGTTATGTCGATGGTTTTAAAAAATCCAATAAAGTCGTCTGCCGTATTGACGCCTTTTCTTTTTGCGAAGAATTTCTTCGTGGCAGACTAACATTTTTTAAATTCCCTGCTTTGTCGTGATCACGCGATCTTTATTAGAGTCTATATTCTCTCAAATATGTAACACTTTCTCAATTGCGCTGAGACCCTCTGTCAAGTTTATAATTGTCCTTAGGTTTTCTTGTGGCATTGGGTCTGGAGTGTCGGATTCTTCAGTGATGCTTTAGTCGCGCATCTCTATCAGATAATCGGTTGTAAGCTCTTCAAGATGAGAATCCAAGAACTCGCTGACATCGACTTCCATACCTAATTGCCTAACAAGATCGACAACTCCTTCTATCACACGAGTAATATGATCAGTTCAGGCGCAGTTTCCGTCTCGTTTAAAAAAATGAATGAATTAAGTCTAATGAATTAACGCAAGATGCTGGACATCAGGAAGGAGGGAAAAGCGTGCTTCCATCATCTTAAACTTATTTTATTCTTGGATCACTCACTGAACAGCTTACAACATTTGGTCATGGCGTACACATTTTTGACAGTCAAGTACTCCGGAAACCGCCAGAGCCGTACATAATGGGCAAAAGGCATGTTATGTAATGGCCATGTTATTAGGACGACATCAGACACACAAAGGGGCCAAAAGGACGCCCGCCCGCCCGCGAGGTACGGGCGCATTAAAACTTTTAATTGGCTAGTTGAAAACATCTGACCTCGCACGTCATATGAGGTGATTCGCATCAGCCGATCTTCGAATTTTCTGGAACATTACGTCACACTGCTTTTTGAAAATAACTCTAGCTTTTACACGTGTACTAGGGAAAATATAATCGGTTACTTTGGTTATCGTTAGATCAGAATTTGGATTAAGGGGCGATACTTTATTGAGATAAAATGGGAGAATTTCGAATAGGCGTTTAATTAATGAAAGAGAAATGCTATTGTTTCATATATATATTCGCACTGTTGCTCAAAATGAGAATAGTGAATAGTTATATTCCTCTTCCCTACCCCTTCCAAATATGTATAAATACAGGGTTATCAGGATCAGGAAAGAATCATCCGATTACAAAATTTAATATTTTCCTCAATCACATTTTTTTTTTCAAGGCGGAGGCACTTGACGCGAAGACATTCGCCTATAATTCACCGCAGTTTTGCTGGCCATTTTATTATGGGGGCGCCATATAGGCGGACCAGCATTGCCCCCTATGAAGGGACGACACAAACAGAGGCATTTTAGTGGCGCTTCGCCAGGATTCGACCCGAGCACCCTCAGCACCGAAAACCAGCGCGCTGTACTACAAGGCCGCCACGGCCCTCCTCAATTACAAATAAAAGATTATAATTAATGTCATTGTAAAAGAAAAATGTTAAATTTTTTTTCACAGGTGTTCGATATGACTTCCTTTAGTCATCCGTATAATATCATTGCGATATGCCATTTCTTGCCTAACACATTGTAATGTTTCACTATTAACTGTTTGTAAAACATCACAAATGCGTTGTGTAAGTTCGGGCAAGCTTGTAGGTAAAAGTGGTATGAACACAAGATCTTTGACATATATATCCCCAAAGGAAGAAGTCGCATGAGGTATGTCCGGTGACGTAGGAGGGTAACTGTGTAGCCGATTGGTCGCAGTGTAGCCGATGATTTGGTCCTACACAGCTACCCTCTTAGGCCACCGGACATAACCTCATGCGACTTATTTCTTCGGGGATATGTCAACGATCTTCTGTTCATACCACTTTTACCTACAAGTTTGCTCGAACTTAAATAACGCATTTGTAATGTTTTGCAAACAGTTAATAGTGAAACATTACAACGTGTTTGGCAAGAAATGGCATATCGCAATGATATTATACAAGTGACTAAAGGAAGTCATATCGAACACCTGTGAAAAAAAATTTAACATTTTCTCTTTACAATGACATATTAATTATAATTTTTTGTTTGTAATTATGGAAAATATTAAATTTTGTAATCGGATGATTCTTTCCTGAAAACCCTGTATATCTATTGGTTTACTCTGATTACTCACTGTGACACTGTTTATAGATATGAATTTATCAAATTAAATGCAGGGATAATCAAACAGGTTGCAACTTGAAAAGTAATTTTGAATTATGAATATTAGCATTACGAATATATAAAGTTGATATTTTAGAAGAAATTTATGTAAGGTTAAGAGCCTAGAACTTAAACACTTTTAGATATCTCAACTTGGAAATTAAACATGATATCAATAATTTTTGAGGTCCTTAAAAATGCTACCACAGGTCCTTAAAAGTCCTTGTGGACTCCGTATTTTTTATTTCTGAAAATGAGTACGAACCCTGTTAGACTGTGTGGATATATGTAAAATATAGAGTCAAATTTTTCTTTCTGCAGACTGTTAAACTGGAGATGGTATCTATTAAATCTTCAGTGAAATTTTATATACAAATAGCTGAAAACCCGTACTTTGCTACGGATTACATTCAAATTAAATACAACGGTCAATGTATGCAATTAATGCACCAATTAATTATATATATATATAATAAATACAACGATCAATGTATGCAATTGATGCAAAACAAAACGAAAAAATATATTTATAAAAATATCGTAACGGATATTTTTATAGACAAAATAATCTAGAAGAAAATATTCAAATTAAATCTAATAGAACATACTAAAGAATATAGTACAGTTTGAGAAACATTTGTTTTACTGTATTTTAATATTTTTTTGGATAATGTCCAATCGTCTGCCGCATTAGCAAGAAAAAAAACATTTTTTTTTTTTACTGTTTCGTTGTTATGCACGTGACGCAAAATTAGTTTAAAGTATCACAAAAAGAAAAGAAACCACGTGATCAGTATTTAATAAATTAAATTCTAAAAATTAATCTTTAAAGATTCACCAAAAATCAGGAAATGAAGGTAAAGATTCGAAAAAGATATCATTTTAAAGGAATTTTTATGATCTTTCTCGTGATATAATATGCAAACTTTAAAGAATGTTACAAAAACAGCTTAAAAATTTAACTTAAAAAATCTAAGAAGAATTGTTAGCAATGTGAACAAAGGGCCTGTTCACATAGGAGTCCAAAGCGTTGCGTTAAGGAAAAGATGACGTTGAGGCGAAAATAAACCAATCATAGGCCTCCAAACGATTAGCAATGAAATTTTTAACGCCTATGATTGGTTTATTTTCGTCTCAACGTCATCTTTTCCTTAACGCTACGCAACGGACTCCTATGTGAACAGGCCCTAAGAATTACTTTAAATGTCCATTAATTACTTGCCTTTCCGAAGTTTGACGTCATACTTTGCATTTCCTTTTTAAGACGGTTCAGGTTAAAAAGATTCAATTCATAACTAAGCCGAATCCCTGACGCAGATTTCTTGTGATTACGTCTTGTTTGGCAGACTGCCGTACGTCATATAATTAAATATAAAAGTCTCTAGTAGATGGCATATTTCGTAGAAGTTACAACCCGATATTTGAATATCAGCTATTGACACGTGTATATAAGCCGTGAATACTTTCAGAAAAGATATTAGAGGTGGTGTATAGAGGTGATGATATAGAAGATATGAGATCAGTATCGGTATTATTAGGTAGTGTCAAGCTGCTCTGTTCATCAATGCGTTTATTAAGAAGTCGGTGTCTGTTTTGATAAGATAACAAGATATTGTATTAAGCCTGCTAAAAGTAAGGTATTTTATATTACTTCATTTAAATCCCTTTTGATAGTCCATCACAGTATAGTAAATAGACTGTTTGTTTAAGAAATTGATTCAATGTAAAAAACCCAGTGTGCATTACTAATGTTACCAGTGAAGAATGAAGATATTGACATTGTTGTTTTTAACTAATTTTAACTAGTTTTTCAAATGAATAAATACTTTTATGTTATTGTTAAAAGGCTTGTCATCTATACATTATTTTAGGCATCCTCAATGGTTTTAACGTATACCTTTTTTAACAAACATAGCTTTTACTGCACAGCTTTTACTCTGCTATTCAAATATATATAATAGAAGAATTATTAGAATTGTTGACGTACATGTTTTACATGTACGCTGACAAGAATTTTTCAAAAATCTCTCTTAGTGCACCCCTACACTACACTACACTATAAGAAGAATCGCCATGCAAAATTTCAGCCCTTTAGATCCAGCGGTTTGGCCTGTAAGTTATATGTCAGTCAGTCAGTCCAGGGCCGTTCCAACCCGGGGGTGCCAGGGGTGCGGGGCACACGGGCGGCAAGTCAGCCTCCCGGTTAAAAAAAATTTTTAATTAATTTATTAGTAAAGTAATCAATATAAAAATATTATCAAGTATAACTGCAAATAAACAAAACCACATTGGTTTTAAAAACGCTACTCCACGTCGCAACTAGTTGGGAAATACATTGTTCGTTTTTGTTTTAACACGTTTTAACCCATCATCCCATCAAATCGTGTCGGTGCGGGCGGTTTTTGTCAGGTTTCAGGAAAATACTCGTTTATGCCCTGAGCCAATAATCACACGGATCGGGATAGTTTGCACTAGATTAATTTTGAACGTGTCATCTCAACAACTGAAAAACAAAACTTTTTGTCTCTAAATTTTGTGTTCGATTTTGTGATTGCTGAGTAATAAAAATATTTCCCAGGTTTGTAAACTTGATGATATTTTTTCTTTTGCGCGGTTAGCGGTTAGAAATTGAAATAATACATTTATGGTTTGAAATTTGTTTTGCAAAATAAGCGCTAGGATTCATTGCTTAATTATATTTTAAACGTTTTTATTACACTGCTGGCCACCTAAATTGCAACACCAAGAAAGACAAGAGATATCACAACAAAATTTATTTTGTAGATAACATGTTGACCAAGTATCAAATCATTAAATTTATAGACTTCTGTGAAGTGTGGTTCCTGCCAAAATCAGTAGCCAGAGTAGCCGCCATTGTTGGAGATCACCGCTGCCACACTCCTCGGCATTGATTCAAAGAGACTTTGGATGAGTTCTTGGGGTACAGCAGACCAAGCAGCTTCCACACGTTGCCAAAGTTGATCTGCTGTGGCAGCTGGGAATGGAATCTGGGTCAATCGTAGAGCAACCATGGACCACATGTTTTCTATCGGCGAAAGATCCGGAGAGCGAGGCGGGCAGGGAAGCAATTCAATCTGGCGATTGACGAAGAACCGTTGGACAATGCGTGCCACGTGTGGCCGCGCATTATCCTGTTGAAATATGGCTGTGGGCAAGCCCTGAAGTTAAGGAAGGACAATTGGCTCCAACACCTCGGAGATGTATCGCTGGCTGTTTAAAGTACCGGCAATGAGTACTAGAGGTGTGCGAGAGTGATATCCAATACCGCCCCATACCATAATACCCGGTGCAGGACCAGTGTGGCGGTGCATAACGCAGCTGTTCAGCATCCTCTCTTCACGGTGTATCCAGACTCGAATGCGACCATCGTGGTGTTGCAGACAGAAGCGTGACTCGTCAGTAAAGACAATTTCATTCCATTCTGCTGTCCACATCCTTCTGTCATCGCACCATTGGCGGCGGAGACGTCTGTGGTTCTGCGTCAAGGGTAGACAAAGCAATGGACGTCTTTCGGACAGACCACTCTGCTGTAAACGGCGTCGAATGGTACGCGCAGACACTGGATGATGCGTTACAGACTGCATGTGCTGTGCTATGGTTCGTGATGTGACTGAGCGATCCGTCACTGCCATGCGCACAATTTGCCTGTCATCACGTGCAGTGGTGCGCTGAGGTGGATGCGATCGAACACGCCGGTCCGTCGTACGCTCCTGCATCCAACGATCACATATCCGCATTACAGTTGTTTGGTTTCGTCCAACACGACTACCGATTTCCCTGAAAGATAATCCACAATCTCGGTAGGCCACTATCCTTCCTCTGTCGAACTCGGATACTTGATCAAAAGATGATCGCTGTTTTCGACGAGGCATAATTGATCGTTTTTTAAAAAAACCACAAGAAAAACACAATTGCCGAACTTGAAATCGTCGAAATCTCCAAGCCTTAAATAGCGCTTTGAAGTGGCGCCACAGGCGCGCGTGATGTGCGTCTGCGCTGAAATTCTAATCATTTGCATATCTCACCTTCGCTAATGCATGTTGTAAATTTCATGTTATTTGCATGTTTCCTTCAGGGTGTTGCATTTACAGTGGCCAGCAGTGTATTTTGCAAATGTTAAACACATACTACAGGAACAAGTGTAAACTTAAGATTTTTGAACTGCATCACCTTATTTTTTTTAACAGGTGCATGAAATATGGCAATTTTTTTCAGAAATCGGAAAAATAAGATTATTTTTATTAAAGTAAACGTAGGGGGAATTGTATTTAAAATATGAACAAAATTTAAATAAAATCGATTTGGAACGTTTCTTTGCAAACGTCAATCGTTATCGAGAAACAGCTTAACTTACATGCGCCTTTTTTATAAGTTCTTTACGAAAAGAACAAATATAACTAAAAGTAAATAACAGAGCTAGATAATTATAAGAAGAATGTAGACAAAAAACAAACAGAAATCAAGCACTCAGAACTCCACGCACCAGAGGCAAGATTCTGTAGTAGTGCCGGAACTAAACCAGAAATCGAGGTAACCGACTGGTCTCGTCATCAGGGAGCCTAACTAAATCAGTTCCCTCAAGGGGAACTTTCTGAATAGGATGCAGGTATAACCAAAAAACATCCGAAGGCCCCGAGATCTCCATAGAAACAGATAGTCAAGAGCAAATGAAAAGACGAGGACAACTTGCAGTAAGAGCTCAACGCACCATATATGCAAGTACACATATAATCCTAATGAAAAGACAAAGATGCATACATACCCTAACTCAGTGAGTGGCGGTAATGGCGAAACAGCAGCCAATTTTTACCCTAGTGGTTACGTCACTGTAGCAACACCACAGCGCCACACCCCAATGAAGTTTTAAAAAATATGAAAACAGAAACCCTATCCAAAACGTCTTTAAAATATACCTGAGTCTAAATGTCATTTTTTTAAAACTTTTAAATTGCCGAAATTATTAGGGAAATTGTTCTTACGTAGGTTTTCACGGAAATGCCGCATGCCTCCAAAAAATCTTCAGCGTTATCACAAATGTTTTTTATTCTGTATAGTTGTGAGTAAAAGATATTATAATAAATTTTATAGTTCAAATTGCTATGGAAATTGGTAAACGTGGTAACCTCAAAGTTAAAATCTAACCTTTTATCATCCCAATTTTTAATTCGCTATTTTGAATTTTAATTTTTATATCCAGATAAGTCGCAAAAGGATTATTTTCATTAGTCCTGTTTAAATTTAGTTCCTTTGGGTAGATTTGATTAAGAAATTCCAAATCGTTACAGTTAAAATTTATAAGGTCATCAATATACCTAAATCCGGTAACATTATTTCAGTTAAGAAATTTAGTTTCGTAAGAATGCAAGAAAATGTTTGCAAAGGCACTAGAAAAGCTATTACCCATTGGGATACCCTTTATCTGTTTAAAGAAACTCATTAAAGAGGTAGTTTTAAAAAATATTAAATTTTCATAAATCAACCCAGTGACATTTTAAGATTAAAGTACTATCCATATAGCCATCATAAATTTCTGAGCAAATATTCATTAAGTTATCATGGGGAATACTAGTAAAAAGGTTTTCAAAATCAAACGTTTGTAGGCTATCTATATTCTTACTCTTTAAAAATTGCAGAACATCCTGGTCCCTAATAATTTCGGCAATTTAAAAGTTTTAAAAAAATGGCATTTACACTCAGGTATATTTTAAAGACGTTTTGGATAGGGTTTCTGTTTTCATATTTTTTTAAACTTCATTGGGGTCTGGCGCTGTGGTGTTGCTACAGTGACGTAACTACTAGGGTAAAACTTGGCTGCTGTTTCGCCATACCGTCACTCACTGAGTTAGGGTATGTATGCATCTTTGTCTTTCCATTAGGATTATATGTGTACTTGCATATATGGTGCATTGAGCCCTTAATGCAAATTGTCCGTTTCTTTACATTTGCTCTTGACTATCTGTTTCTATGGGGGATCTCGGGGCCTTAGGATGTCTTTAGGTTATACCTGCATCCTATTAAGAAAGTTCCCTTTGAGGTAACTGATTTGGTTAGGCTGCCCGATGACGAGACCAGTCGGTTACCTCAATTTCTGGTTTAGTTCCGGCACTACTACAGAATCTTGCCTCTGGTGCGTGGAGCCCCGAGAGCTTAATTTCTGTTTGTTTTTTGTCTACATTCTTCATATAATTATCTAGCTCTGTTATTTATTTTTAGATATATTTGCCCTTTTTCAATATGAGGATATGAAGCAACTGCGCAATCTTTTATTGAAAAGTTATATATGTTTTCAATGCTAGGGTAGGTTTTCAGTTAATTTGTTTGGCAGTCTATGCCCGATTTTTAATTTTTTGTCTGTTTTGTTTTGTTCATATTTGTATAAAAGAACCTCATTTTTTTACACATGTCTGATAATCGAAAAAAGCTTTCTGGGGCCCAATACAGAAAAAGAAAACTTGAAAAAGAAGAATTAGTAAAGAAGGCTTGTGGTTCTCTAAAAACATTTTTAATCCCAGCAAGATCACATGAGGCGCCATCAAGTGCCAGAGAGTTATTATATCAATACATTAATAATTATTATGTTGGGTTGTAAAATTAAAAAATAAACTGAATTTATAATATAATCTGTAATTCGTTGTTTCATTTAAGGTAAAAATATTTCAGAGAAATTTCAATTAATCCATATGGTATGAGGGAGGGCGGCAAAATTATTCTCGCACACGGGCGGCAGCTACCCTAGGAACGGCCCTGAGTCAGTCAGTTACGGAACTGTTCTATAGACTATGACAATTACATCATTCATAAAATTCAAAATATTAGGAAATGCAAGTAGCTGTCTGGAATATAATTTCTCCAAGGTCATTTCATATAATTTCCGAGTTAGAGGATGAAAATAATTGATAGACATCGGGTTTTTACTTACAAGCTTTCCGCGTCCTTATTTAAAAAGTCAACGCAAAAGTAAATCTGACGAAATCTCTCAACCTTAGTAAAATTTTATTTAAAGAAATGGAGGCAGTTCTGCATTAGTATTCACACAGTTCATGTCATTTGTCTTAAGGCTCCTGGGTAACCGCCATTTTGAATTCGCTCAGCTCAATGTTAACGTACGGAGAAAATGTTTCCATTGATTGTTGACTTCGATTTAAAGATTTCTTTTATTGTTATTATTAACATTATTACACTCCGTAATAGAGAGAGAAATTTTTTATATGAGTATCGTATTAATTCTTTGAAAGAAGGGAAAATAATACTTTTATATTTAAATTATTTTAGAAAAAAAATGTGGTATACTGTGTTTTAAATGCAAATAATTTTCTTTGAAGGACGAAACTTAAAAAGAAGGAAAATATATAAATGTGCTGAAAAGTTCAGGTTGTATAAAAATATCATTTTCATTTGATTATAAACATTTCTGTATCTGTAACGAGATGCACAAAATTATTTTAAAGATCAAATTCTGCAGAAAATTTCTCCTTTTGTAATGTGTTGGGAGATTACTGAAAGCCTCCCAGAAAGCAGCATTGGTCGCTTGTTTATGAGCAAGATAATTTTTTTTTCTTACTCTAAGGGCCTGTTCACATAGGAGTCCAGTAGCGGAAGCGTAAAAGAAAAGACGGCGCTGAGAGAGAAATAAACCAATCATAGGCGTTAAAAATTTCGTTGCTAATCGTTTGGAGGTTTGTCATTGGTTAAATATATTTCAATACTTTAACGCTTCCGCTACCGGACTCCTGTGTGAACAGGCCCTTGTGCACAAAAAGACAACGTCAGTTAGATTTTCAAAATTTCTTCAGGGTTCAAGTCTTTAAAATGGCCTTATTTTCAGTTTCTATTTTTAAGGGCCTTAAAATGCTTTTTAAAATTCTTTATTTCTATATTTAAGGTACTTGCATTTTTTTGATTAACATCCGGTCGTTAAAAAGTACTTATTTCCTAGCTGGATAATACAAGTGTTTTCAATTTATGATTATCAACGATTGGTTTTGGGAAAATACAGATGATACCTTAGTGTGTGCCATCTATCTTTTTTTTTTTTGTATTGTTATACAGGCTTTTTTTATACTATCCCATTAACCACCACACCACCAAATTTAATGCAGTCTCACTACGAGTATGCGTCATTACTAGTATATTTTTAATATTTACATGAACCGCTTGTGTCTTTTGTTAAAACAAAATTTAAATGCTCACCATAATAAAAGGAAGTTTAAGATGATATATTTTTCCTATTTTCTGTATTAAATAGGGAACCAGTTTGATAATACATATTGTACAGCTAACCCACACAATCAAATTTCCCTGCGAGAAGGGTTTTAATCCATTAGGTAAAAACGCAACAAAATCGTAAATTTCCAATTAATGCATTCATATTTTCGCATCATTTATCTGATGCTAACAATTTATATAAATATCAACTTTAAAATTACAGAATCTATGTGATCTACTAAATACACTGCTGGCCACTGTAAATGCAACACCCTGAAGGAAACATGCAAATAACATGAAATTTACAACATGCTGTAGCGGAGGTGAAATATGCAAATTAGAATTTCAGCGCAGACGCACATCACGCGCGCCTGTGGCGCCACTTCAAAGCGATATTTAAGGCTTGGAGATTTCGACGATTTCAAGTTCGGCAAATGAGTTTTTCTTGTGGTTTTTTCAAAAAAACGATCAATTATGCCTCGTCGAAAACAGGGATCATCTTTTGATCAAGTATCCGAGTTCGACAGAGGAAGGATAGTGGCCTACCGAGATTGTGGATTATCTTTCAGGGAAATCGGTAGTCGTGTTGGACGAAACCAAACAACTGTAATGCGGATATGTGATCGTTGGATGCAGGAGGGTACGACGGACCGGCGTGTTCGATCGCATCCACCTCAGCGCACCACTTCACGTGATGACAGGCAAATTGTGCGCATGGCAGTGACGGATCGCTCAGTCACATCACGAACCATAGCACAGCACATGCAGTCTGTAACGCATCATCCAGTGTCTGCGCGTACCATTCGACGCCGTTTACAGCAGAGTGGTCTGTCCGAAAGACGTCCATTGCTTTGTCTACCCTTGACGCAGAACCACAGACGTCTCCGCCGCCAATGGTGCGATGACAGAAGGATGTGGACGGCAGAATGGAATGAAATTGTCTTTACTGACGAGTCACGCTTCTGTCTGCAACACCACGATGGTCGCATTCGAGTCTGGAGACACCGTGAAGAGAGGATGCTGAACAGCTGCGTTATGCACCGCCACACTGGTCCTGCACCGGGTATTATGGTATGGGGCGGTATTGGATATCAATCTCGCACACCTCTAGTACGCATTGCCGGTACTTTAAACAGCCAGCGCTACATCTCCGAGGTGTTGGAGCCAGTTGTCCTTCCTTACCTCCAGGGCTTGCCCACAGCCATATTTCAACAGGATAATGCACGACCACACGTGGCACGCATTGTCCAACGGTTCTTCGTCAATCGCCAGAATGAATTGGTTCCCTGGCCACCTCGCTCTCCGGATCTTTCGCCGATAGAAAACATGTGGTCCATGGTTGCTCTACGATTAACCTAGATTCCATCCCCTGCTGCCACAGCAGATCAACTTTGGCAACGTGTGGAAGCTTCTTGGTCTGCTGTACCCCAAGAACTCATCCAAAGTCTCTTTGAATCAACGCTGAGGCGTGTGGCAGCGGTGATCTCCAACAATGGCGGCTACTCTGACTACTGATTTTGGCAGGAACCACACTTCACAGAAGTCTATAAATTTAATCATTTGATACTTGGTCAACATGTTATCTACAAAATAAATTTTGTTATGATATCTCTTGCCTTTCTTGGTGTTGCAATTTGGGTGGCCAGCAGTGTATTAAGTTAGACTTATGGACTGATGCAGAAATAGACGATAAAAAAATAATAAATAAAAATTTTTAAAAAGAAAAAAGGGATGAAAGCTACTTGAAGGTTGATTAAACAATTCATAGCAGAATCGAAATTCCTGCTAGAGTACCTTCCGGCTATATGAGTACATGCAATGATTTTAGGTAATGAAGTTGTTGTTGTTTCTAATGCCCCCTGGATGGAAGTTCCAGACCAGGTCCATATAGGCTTCGGGCTGAAGTGTGAGGCTCCTATAGCACCACAAGGGTCTGAGTCCGTCTTAGCTAGTTGCTACCTCAATTTTGACCGAGCAATCCCAGGGACGACATCTGGATCGTACCCTCTCCGACCTCATACACAGACTCTACAGATTTAACGTGCCCATATCTGGCCTAGACACGGAAGGTAATGAAGTAATTCTAGGCTCTCAGTTAGGTGGAAGATCACACTCTGATACATTTTCCAGATGTATTCTATTAATGATATCAAAAATTTTGCATTACTGAATTCATGAATCTCAAATACAACAACAAAAACTATTTTTTAATATAAAAAAAGGTACAAGTTTATATATTGTTAATGACTTTGAAAACTCTTTAAGTTTGTAATTAATGTAAATGCTTCACTGTTTGTATTCCGTTTCTTTCTTGTAATAAGATAGAAAGTGGGTTCGGTTGTAAACTGTAAAATGTTTTTAATAAATACTGTTAAAGTTGCAATTTTTTTTATGGAGGGGGGGAGGGGGGTCAGAGCTATTTATTAGAGCCTTGCTTGGACCAAAATTTCAAAGCTTGATTGAGCCAGCAAGTATGCTAATGACCATAGCCCATGCCTTTTAGACCTAAAGAGTTTGTGCAAAGTAAAGACTGATTTTAGCAGTTTTCTATAATCCGTGAAGGAGATGCTTAACATATTAGAGATTTCTTTATTGGTTTAGCACTACCATCATAATTATGATAATTATGCAGATTTCATCTTTAATTTTGGTTCTAAATAGTTTCAGATGAAACAAGAAAATTCTTTTCTTTAAAAATTATGATTATGAGAAATTAATATTATCTAATTCCCAAATTACCAATGATAAATTCAAAAATTAAAGAACTTTGTAGCTGAAGTTTTGAGTGCTTTCATATCTTAAACCTACAGGAATGTAAATCTCTGAAATATGCAAAATGAATTCATATCATTGTTGGTTAAATCCATTAGAAAACATTAGAACATAATTTTGTTTTGCTTTTCTAATGCTATGTATAATGTCTATCCCCTTTACTAAACAAAATGTCTAATTAAAATACCTTTACTAAGGGTTTCTCTGACAAATATCGCTGTCAAATGCGAACAGATTTTTCTTTTTAACCTTTCAATTATTGATATGGGGTGCTCCAAAACACAAGGATTACTATGCTTGGTTCAGCCTGAGTGATGAAAAGCCTTAAGTTTAATTGACCTTAAATAAGGCAACTAGACTTTACAATCGATTCATTACAAATTTGTTACTCTAGATCAGGGATTCCCAACAGGGTCCAGGTGGACCCCTTGGGGGTTGATGGAAGTTTAAAAAGGGTCTTTAGTATTCCAGGGGTCTATTGGGGGTCTATGATAATTTTTTCTGTTTTAAAATTTAATTTTTTAGGAATGTTATTATTAAATAATAATATCCGTTTTAATATGTATAAATACAGATTTGCATAGGCTGGAGTGATCCACGCATTGAAAGTCGAATGTCATGAAGCTTTTGTATATGCCTCGAATGCTGCCGTCAGTGTTTATTTGTGTACCAACACTAGGCAGAACTGGGGAAATCCACTGGACCTTAAACAGCACATGGGTTCTCCTGATGCAACCAATCAGAAGCTGTTTCGTTTTTCTCTTGGCGATGTTTGTGCAATTACAACATGTGTTTCTGAAATCTTGTTTATGTTTGTGAAATTAAAAATGAAAATAGTACAAAAATAATAAAATAGAAACCTAATAAACCACTTTTTCTAATTTTTTGTTCATATTCTAACTCAAATTGTTATCTTTAAGTGTTTTATGTGCAATTATTATTATAATTATGTTGTATACTGTATATTATAGAGAAAAATGTGAGGGGTTCGAAGAAGAAAATCATTCTTTTGAAAGGAGTCTATGTAGGAAAAAGGTTGGGAACCCTGAATGCAAAGAAAAGTAGGCCTGGTGTAAGTTATAAGACAAGAAAATAGGCATGAGACACATCTGCAGGTTTATGAGGGTTTCTACTCAAGAACTGCCACTGCTTTTAAATTCCAAGCTGAGGAGCATGTGTGCAATAAGGTTTAAGTGAGAAGAATCTACTTTATTGGCTTCTGTAACAAGAATACATCAAGCAGTTTTCATCTCTTAGGTAACTCGACATTTTCTAGAACAGTGAGTATTTACCATGTTTTTATTAACTTGCTTTCTTGTTTGTTCGTGTGTGTGTTTGTCCAGTACAAATCTTGCAATCGATTTTTAACTAACTTCCCACCTAGTTAAGACACTTGAAACTTTTAGAATAGCTCAGAACACAATGACAATGCATTATTTTAATACTTTTAGCTATCTTTAAGCAGGATTGAATTCATTTTCAGTTAATTTTGTTTTGTAGACTGGTGCAGCCATCTATTGGCCGGGATGGGAATGAAAAGTTACTTCCAATCAAGGTAACTTCCAATTAACTTCATTTTCTTTCAAGTTGATGGGATAATTCATCAAAAAAATTTTAAAAAAGTATTTATTAATACATAGAATTGTCAAGTTTATATGATTCAACAGAAAATTTAAAAACATGGTATATAAAAAATTTCTTTTTATCTTGTAATTATTTTCTTTATAAATGACTTAGAATTTTAAAGTCAAAGCTTGCATTTTTTAAGGATAAGCAAAACTTTATTACCAAACAAGGACATTGTTAAAAAATGAATAACAGTCATATGTCGGTACTTGCTGCACTTCGATACAAAAAAAATTACTTCAATACTTGTCTCATTTCGATGGGAAAAAAAAAAAATTTCAGTCCTCAAAATTTGCTTGGTATTCGTCACACAAGCTAAAACATGTGCAATGTGAGAGGGTCACAACCATAGTGAACCAAGTCCATCTAAACTAAATCAAGGTTTGAAGTTTTTTGTGTGTAATCAATTCTAGTCAACTGATATTGTAAAGACAAATATGACATATTGTTAAAACTGTATCTTTAGGAAATAAATATTTCTGTTTAATATTGTGTTTTTCAGTAAAAAACTTGGATTTGTTTCGCTATGGCTATGAACATTCTATTGCATTCAAGAATACTACGTTAGAGATTAATAAAGAGAACTACAATAATATACATTATGTGAATGAAAAAGAATAAAAATTTAATTCTTGATTCACTTTTCCAATGCAAACAAGAAATAACCTATGACTCATGGTGCCATTTAACTTTTCTTAATTACAGTATGCAATAGTATCACCATCTTCTTCTTTTACTGAACTAATGTCCTGGAGCTTAGTATTTGTTTCCACGGGAAGGTTCTTGAAGAAATGATGATGGATCAATGGAATGAATGGAAGGAGATCCCTCTTATCTTTCTTTTTGGCAACACTAATCTTTCTCCTACCCATGTACAATGTCTCTTGAGTAACAGATGACAGAGAGAGCAACTGTCGTCCACGAGCCTTCTTTTGCAAATTTATTTCCCGGAAAGGTACATCGTCATTCAAGGTTTCTGTGAACTGTAAAATGAAAAGACAACCTCTCATAACTCGCAACCATCTAATATTCAGCCAATTTAAAGGAGCTCCCTCGGTGTCCTTCTTTCTGTTTGTGATGGTATCTTCTAATGATCTTGTAGACAGGAAATCAGAATGTTTAATATTATTAACTGTAAATTTAGGATGTTTTCTCTTTGCATTTATTATAGTTTCCTTCCAATCCCTTGGAACGTAAATATGTTCTTTCTTGCGACTTGCTGCTTCAATCACTCCAAATTCTACATCATTGGGAAGGAAGGAATGACCAGAGACCATGAATTTATGGTCAATTTTCTGTGCTACAATGTCTGTGCAATTGACTAGTTTCAGCAGTGTAAGGGTCACTTGGATGTTCCGATTTTGCCCACAACAGGCATCAGAGTATAGAACAATATCCTTATGAGATGCAGCGTTAGTTTTAAGATGTCTTAAGAGAATGCTTGAAATGTCTTGAGAGCCTCTTCCGCCCTCTGTCTCATCCCATAGATACATGAATCCATTATTATCATTAAAGGAATGTATCCCAAAATTATAAATGTAGAGATTACGTTTATAATAAGCTACTGATGTTGTGAGTTTAGGAAAGGGAAGTGCTTTCTGTAAGTCTAAAGTACAGCAGTATCTATCATCTGAAGCTTTTTCCTAGTCTCTTTTTATTTCGGTTCTAGCCTGCTCTGCTCTCTGCAAATGGAGTTCCTTTTTGGTCTCAAGACTTTTTATGGTATTTTCTTCATTCTCTGCTGATAACTGTGTTGAAATTTCATCACACAGACGACATGTATCTGTACTTGGCAACTTGAAATGTAAATTGAACTTCATTGTGAAAATTTTATAATAAAATTTTTCTTTCACGGGGACCTTATCCTTATCTCTGCATACATGTCATACATTTTTCGAATGGAAAGATCATGATGAAGATACTTTCTCTCAGAATTATCTTTCCTGGAATAGTGACTTTGATAAGCAGGAGAGATTTAATGTGTGCCACAATATCAGAAATGTCAATTTTGTTCCCAGGGGTATGCCTGCCTCTGGAGTCTACAATGGTGGATACATCATCTTTGGTTAAACATCTACAAATATGGCCCCAACTTTGCTAAAACAAAATATATTATTCAACTGTACTCAATGTTAAAATGTCCTATCGACTTGGTTTAATATGGCTGTGAAGATTCCTGAACTTTCTTTTCCCACTGTTGCTACAGGGGCCATCTCTGGGAGAGAAAACGTATTAATCACTTGATTCACTATGGCAATTAATAGAACATGTTTTTAAGTTACTCCAACATGAACTATCTCCATTTTTTTAAAAATACAGACTTGGTCCACTATGGTTGTGAACCCCTCATGTATAAAACAAGACAGCAATCCTGCATTCTCTCTCTCCAGACAAAAAAAAAAAGGCCAAAATAGGTTGAATTACAAAATTTTGTTCAAAAGTATCACCTTGATAAAGCTCTAACAAGCCGAAATGTGGACTTGTTTAATGATCAAACTAAGTTTCATTTCAGATACATTTTGAAAAATAGGCAGGAACAAGTTTCCCTTGATAGGTTTGCAGTAAAACTCCCTAAATCTACAACAAGGATCAATGGTGTTTTAGAGCTGTTGGTTTCTCACCTTACATCTGTGGCCGTATTCAAATTAGCTGGTGTTTGACGTCACCACCTTCGGTGGGCGTGTTTTCGGTAACTACATAGAGTGAAGATTTCACTCAACTGATGTGGCATCATTCTTTTTATTGTGTGGATTTTTAAAAAGTAGAAATATACATTCCATCTCTCTCTAAAGTGTTGTGAGTGTTCTGTTTTTGTAATATAGAGGTCATGCTCGGCAATGGGTTTGTGCTTTAAGTTATTCATTATACATTAATTAAATTTCTTTTTTTTTGGCTATATCATGTATTAGGTGTTTACTTCCTGAACCAAGTCCTACCACTAATAAGAGACAGAAAAGAGAAAAAATCCCTGTGCAAGCACCTGATGTTTCATTGGAGGGAGACTCCCCTTCCAAGCAATAATGCCTCTCCTCCTCTACTTCGTCACTATTCCATTAGGCTATCAACTCATTTCAACACAGGTTGAGTGAAGGTAACTTTTATTTAATTTTATCTAATTATTGTTTTAAATTATAGCTGTCTAGTTTAAAGATTTTATATATATAAAAAAAAGCAACTTATTAAATGCCCAGTAAAATGTGAAATTTCTGGTGTTCAGGAATGAATTCATTCAATTTACATTGCTTCTTATGGGAAAAGTTCATTCGGTACTCGTCATGCCTTCGGGAACCAATTTACGACAAGTACCGAAGGCCAAATTGCGAATAATTAAGCCTTTTCAATTTGATCAATGGTTGTAGATAGCAGATTTTATTTTCCTTTTTTTCATGATGTTTAAAATGTTTGCAATACTTTTCTATTAAATGTGTAATTAATGATAAAGTAAGCTAATTGCCATGGCCAATCAACTTGTCAAAGCATCTCCAAAAACAGTAAGGCTCGTGAACTGTTCCAACATATCAGGTAGTAAAAAATTATCAGAAATGGCAAAACAGTTCAGCAAGGTGAGTACAAGCCATAAATTATTGATGCAAGAGGTGATTTTGTACAGCACCAAGGAACAGGTAAGGCATGGTGAACCAAATATGAACGTTTCAGCATACAAGATGACAGAGTCACAAACATTAGGGATACGTAATTTCGTATTTACGAAATAGATGCGAATAAATGCGAAATTTGCTGATAAGAGCAAAAAATGCAAAAATAATTTCTTTACTACTTTTCCGCAAAAATTTGGTGATAAATGGCTTTTTAAGCGCAATTAGGTAATAATAGTAATAATTTATTAACATAATTGCTTATCTAAGACCATCCACAGTCTTTAACTGAGAGATCTTGAAATTTGCTTATTACTTATTGCTAAAGCCTTAAGTAACATAATATGGAGACTACTACAATGTTAGCTTTTAACTAAGAATTTTGATACTTACATAACCAAGTAAAATTGTGATTTCTTTAAATAAATGCGAAATTTATTTGCATATATAAATATTTTGCATATATAAAAATTTGCATATTTGCAATTTTTTTCTGAAAAATTTTGATATTTTTTATGCAAAATTTACGTAACCCACTTATCATGTACTAAATTTAACAGCCATTCATTTCAAACAGTGCTTGTAGCAGCTATATGAGCATAAAAACTGGACCACTCAGGAATGGACATTACACACATACCTATAATATCATAGGTATGTGTGTAATGTTTATCAAAGATTTATCATTCAATATGTTACATCAGGTAGAGGAGCCATAACTGTTTGGGCTTTGTGCACAAGGAAATGCTTTGAATTATCTACCATCCCTCAGATTGAAACTCAGAGATTCTGGAACATCATAGATAGGAGTGAGTAAATTTCGCATAAAAATATTTTACAATATATAAAATCTCGCATATATTCGCAAATAAATAAATAAATAAATATATATATATATATATATATATATATATATATATATATATAATTTAAAAAATTTCCCATTTATTATAAGAAATCACAATTTTACTTACTTGGTTAGGTTAAGTATCAAAATTCTTAGTTAAAAACTAACGTTGTATTAGTCTCCACATTATCTTCCTTAAATCTTTAGCAATAAGTAGTAAGCAAATTTAGAGAGCGAGATCTCTCAGTTAAAGACTGTGGATGGTCTTAGATAAGCAATTATGTTAATACATTATTTCTATTATTACCTAATTTTGCTTAAAAAGCCATTTTTCAGAGTTTTCGCCGAAAAGTAGTAAAAAAATAATTTTTGCATTTAGGGTAAATGCACCTATAGTGGGCCACCCTTTAGAAATGTCAAGAAATTAAGGGTCTATTGTTACCTTAGGCAATGGAAGGGGTGGGGGTCATTGGCTAATACCTGCAAGGATCCCTTAGCATTGGATTTTCAGTTCATTCCTTTACTTTGTGCGAAGTGTAAGGTGTATTCCGCTAGAGAACAGAAAATTTGTGTTTGTTTTAACGTCTGCTTAAGAAATCTGTTAAGGTAAGTGAATTTTTCAAATATTTTTATTTAAGTACTACAGAGGCTGTTCACACATTTTTTAGACGATGTATATTGTATTCACAAAACTAAATTACATAAAATTCTTGTGTTTTAAATGTTCTATATGACATCCCTTATTCTGAACTATCTTTCGACACCGCAATTTCCAGGATAATAATGCCTTTTGAAGTGTCAGAAGAGGTATTCTATCCCATTCCTCCTGAACAGCTTTCCAGAGTCCTGTAAGGGTTTTGGGACGACGTTTGGATAATGCAGATTTTAAAAGTCCGAAAGCACAAAAATCCATAGGTGATACATCGGGAGATTTAGTAGGGATATCAGTAAAGTATATGGCCTTGATACCAGTTTTTTGTTCCATTTCTTTTAGGAAATTTACAGTGGATTTTGATATGTGACTGCTAGCTTTGTCCTGATGGAGTCTCACAGATTGATGGCACTGTGGGTAAAGCGATGGTATTTCATTCAGAAAAATTGGCGATAAAATATGTTCCTGATAGTATTTGGAGTTAATCTTGACATTTTCCCCACTCTATATATTTTTAACTTGCCATTATAAGAAAAAACAAGCAACAATCATGAATCCCTTAGAAAAACTTTCTTTCGATTCTTTGAACCATTTTTTCTCCCCTTTTATGATAATAAATGGCTCTTTTTTGTTGCAGTCATTTAAATACACCCATGTTTCATCTATTGTGACAATTGTTTTCCATTTTTCTTTGGATAAGTGCTTCTCATATAGAATTCTGCAGCGTGTCCTGCGTTCAGCGATATGATTTGGAAGACGATGCACATTGCGTTTTTTCGCTTTCTTAAGATTTAAATCAACGTTTATCATTTTGTTTACAGTGGACACCGAGCATTTTAATGATTTTGCAACTGTCCTTTGACTAGGGGGATTTTCTTTTAACATTAAACAACGTACCTTTGCAATAGTCGAAGATGTCCGTTTTTTCCTTGGATACTTGTTTGGAATTTTTGTCCCACTTGAGGCTCCAATTTGACGTTTTTTTTCCTTTCTTGTTGACGATATTACCTATCGACGCTTTAGATATCACAAAACCATGACTCTCACATCATTTTTGGATAACGCAGTATGCATATTTCTATTCGGAAAGAGCATAAATGTAGCTTTCGAACCACTGCTTTGTTAAAAACGCCATTTTGAATAAAAACAAAACTTTGAAGCCGCAGACGATAATTTTGACTTTTAAAAACATAGTACAATTGCAATTATTTCTTTTGCAGCAAACAATTTTTTATTACCGCTTACCAAAATCGTCTAAAAAATGTGCGAACAGCCTCCGTATAATGCCTGTTTATTGACTGAACTATTATTCATTACGATAGTATGTATAATTCAAATTGTACAGTGATTAAATGACAAAAAACTTAGATTCCATTGTCAAAATAGCGTGGCCCATTATGGGGTCACAAATTGTTACTGTCCCTGTATTGGGCCAGCCCGTGTACTGGTACAAATTATTTTTTCGGAACTGTCAATATTTGCAACTACATACCAACTGTGACAAGTAAAGCGGTACATCACCGACAACATTAACCACAATTTTAAAGTAAATTTAATTTTAGATGTTTAAGTTAATAAATTTCAGTTTTTATATATTTAGTGTAGTTATAAAATGAATAAACTGGTTAAAAAATATACATCATGTTTTTAGTTCCTTTTCTTTTCAATTTTATGATATTATAGAATTGATTTTTGTTCCATAACAGATTAAATAGATGGCCCATTAATGTTGTGATGGGCGATATTGATGGCCCATTATGGGTACATCGGATAAAATAATGGCCCATTATAGGTGCATCAGGTTGGTTCAGGTAGGTTTATTTATGTATATATATTTTTTTATGAATGCAGCCAGTGAGCTCCAATTGCTACTACAGATGTAAGACAGTTATTAAAATGACAGGTAAAAATTTGGACCAGTTTGCTTTATCTATAGCTGTGAAAATTCAGATTTACTTCAATTTTTCTCTTAACCGGCCCATTACTGGTGCGTTTACCCTATTCACTCATATCGCCAAATTTCACATCTATTTCATAAATACGAAAATTACGTATCCGTTTTTACCAGCATGACAATGCTTCACATCTCCAACTGCTAGGGTACTCAGGGAATGACTTGCTGAAAATAAGCATTTAAGTTATTATATTAGTCTCAAAAGTTATGTGACAGCTATCCAAAATTAAGCATTTTTGGTTTGAATAGGAGAAAGTAGTTTGTGATGCATCACTTCAACCATGTAATAAGCCTCTCTCTCTAATGACATGTATCACATATCACAAGAGTCCAAACAATGCCAGGTGGAGACTGTTTAAATAGCAAGAAGAGGATCAACATACACAGTAAGTTATTTTTATATTTCAGCTAACCAACCTATTTATTACCTTAAAAAAGGGTATAAAACCTTTCTTGGAAAATAAATAAGGTATTTTAAATAATGAAACTCTTTATTTATTTGCAATGTAGAATGACATACATGATTAAAACTAAAACACATCATACAAAGAAATGAAAACATGATTGGTGACACAATATAAATGTGCTGTGCCTCTGGTTACAACAATAGATCCCTTCTTTAAATGCAGATTTGATTATCTCACAAGGGAATAGTTCTATAAAGACAATTGACATCCACTCCATCCTTACACACAATGTACAGATGTATGTAGATAAAAAATAATTACAAAATGATACAAAAAGTTCAACACAAACTTATGAAATCCTGGATATATTAAGGGCATCTTTCAGCATGTAGTTCCTGAGTGCCCATAGAGCATTGAGGGCACTTCCATGGTTCTCAACATTATTGCTCAACCAATGAGTTGGTAGTCTATGAGGGTCTGGGGGATGAGTTGTTTCAGGCGTGGCTTTTAGATGAGAATCCCAGTTGCTGATATATCGACATTCAGCCTGAAGACCTTCAATGTACCTGAAGTTAAAGATTAGGTCTTATCTTTCATGATTATCATAAAACATTATAAATAACTGAAATTCAGAACAATTGTAAAGGTCACTTCATAACACTTTCTTCTAATTCTCTTATATTTTTGTATATTATTTTGTCTTGGAGATATTTTTTATCAAAGTCAATTACTGACGAAATGAGGTAACAAAGATAGTGAAGAAGAGTGACAACTAAGAGATAACTAAAGAAGAGAGATAACTAAATACAGTCGAACACATTATAGCAAACTCATGGATATAATGAACGAAAATTTTGGTCCTGCCATTTTCTTATTGTATGTAATTTAATTAGTATTGTGTCAGTTTAATGTAATCGATTTTAGTCGATTTAAAATCTATTAAAAATGATCATTAACGAGTTATTTTTTTAATACATCCTTATTCAATACACATTGCAACTAATGAGTTATACAATTTGTGAACTATCATTTTTCTTAAAGGTTCGGATATAGCGAACCACCAGATAAAGCATACAAAAACCTTTGGTCCCTTGAAGTTCATTATAATGTGGTTCCACTGTAAAAAGGTAGTCTGGATTAAGGGAATTGGTGGACCTTTATTTGAGAAAACCTTATTGTAATATTAATTGTATTATTGTAAGAAAAATATTTCTGTAGATTATTAGTATCAAAATAGTGTTTTCAAGTAAAAAATCCTTTATGAAACTTCTACCAAGTAATTTATAAAGGGTAAGTGTAGTAATAAACTTTATATCTGTTTTTCTCAAAACAGATTTTTTAAGGTTTTTATATTTTTTAAATGCTCCATGCTACTTAATTTTTGTTCAAAATTCATGAAATTGATAAGGAAAAATCCTGATACTGTTTACAAAAAAACCTGATATGCATTTTACAATCCAACTTCATTAAGGTAATTAAATTTGATTTCTAAATTATTAAAAGGCAAAATTTTGATGAAAATCGGGATGGAATTCAGAAAAAAATCTCTCAAAAATTAACTATTCAAGGGATTAAATAACTTGTACCCAGATTTGTTAATAATAGAGTTTAAAATGTAAAATCGAGGAAATATCTCAAAATTTATTTCGCAAGGAGCATTTTAAAATTTTGTATATAAATTTCAAATTTTAAAAAAAAATCTTAAAATTATAATGAAATTGAAATTTTCTTTTAAGGTATCTATATATTTATAGTGAAGAGTATATATGTACAAAATTTCATATCTCTATGATGAAAAGTAAAAAATAAATAAATTTTGACATCCTCAGTTCCCTTAATTTTCTGTTAAATTTTGAATACTTATCAGAGCGAGGAGCAAAATATCAAAGTTCAAAAGCTTACTTTATATAAACATTTGAGTGTAGAAGACGCTGGGTTCTTGGTGGAGCAGATACAAATAGAGGTTCCAATGTTTTGGTAGCCAGAGATGTTGGGCCCAGACCTAAAAAACATTAAAATGTTTTTGTACTCTTCAGATTAGATGCCTTAAAAATCTAACAGATCACTCACAATCATGTATTTTTTCCAAAGAGAAGAAAAAAAAAATTTTAAACCATTAATTTCACTTTCTAGAGTTTTTAATGAATTTTCCAAAATAATATTTTGACTTCACAATCACCAATAGATACTTAGTTTTTACTTATTGGTTGGCTAGTATTAACACTATTTAATAGTCACATTATTTAATTTAAAGAATAAAGAGCCAAATAATTTATAAATTTTGTTGCTTGAAAAAAAAAACTTACACTTTGCATGTATTAAAGAGAGAGAAAATTAATATGAGAGTCGTTAGTGTGACTTGTGGGGGGGGACATATCCTGCACTTTAAGACAATCAACAGTGGAAATAAAAAGTATGTCAAGAAAAAAAAAATAAATAATCACATCTGTCAAACTCAGTGATAATAGTGCTAGTTTGAAAAATCTGACACAAAGAAGCCAAAAGTTTGTGAAAACCACTCTAGGAAACAAGCATTTATTATATATTCACACAGAAGTCATCGATTTAGGTCTGTAAACATCTTTATCATTTTGTTATCTTATAACTCAATAATGAAAGATTATTAAGACATCCTGTAAAACACAGCAATGATATGCGATTGCTTATTTATACTGCGATAATATAAATTTAAATTTTAAGAAGAAATTGCTTTAAAAAGCAATTTCTTCTTTCCCCCCCCCCCTCAAAAAAGAGAAAGTTTAGACTCTATGTTTTTTTTTTTCCTTAAAAAAAAAATAATAATAAATAAATAAAATAAAATAAACTAGTCTAAATAAACATAAGTTATAATTATCCGGAAGAATTTTTTTTAACCCAAATCAATACAAAAATTGTGCATTAAGAGGTTAAAAGAGGTATCATTATATATCAATCAAACACTGTTACAACAATTTAATATTAATCACAAATTTATTTAATGGTACAACATGTTTTTAGACTAGATTTCTTACCTGGTCTTGGGGTCATTAGGTTGGCATATGTATATTGTACTCCAGAAGGAAAAGGGGAGGAAGGTAAACTTCCATTATAAGATGCAGTTTTAAAAGGAGTAGGAATGCCTGCAATAATAAGCATGCAAAAAAAACAAAACTAAAAATAGCATGCAACCAAAAAACAAAGGATAACAAAAATCAAATGCAAAAATATCACTTAAAATATAAATATTTTTTATAATGAAGCCATAAGCATTCAATAAATAAACAAACTTAACCAAGTAACTTTAAGTACATATAATATGCAGCATGCTATATTTGTGCACATCAAACTCACACAACATAAATCCTTATTAAAAGTTAAAATAATTTTTCTATGAAATGCTTCATTACTTGATCACAAACATAATTTTTTTATTACTCATCTATCCAATCATTATATTTTAAAACATCGAATGCAGTTATCCAACAGAATATAGAAGAGCATAAAATACTCAGGATATTTTTGTTTAACACTCTATCTTGTGTTGTAGACAATACAGTTATTTTATTTCCTCTTTTAATAACAATTATAATCATTTCAAAGTTAAATAACACTTAAAAATCATCAAAGCATCATTCAACTCAGTTAAAGAAAATTTACGAAACAACTGGATAAAAGTGGGAAGGACATATATTAAAAATAATTTTTAAAGGAGAAAATCTGTTTAGTATAGTTTAGAATAATAAATCTTCGTACTGTTGCAGTACACTGAATAACAAAGTGTGTGTGTGTGTGTGTATATATATATATATATATATATATATATATATATATATATATATATATATACATACATACATACATACATACATACAAACAGGGACTTTTTTTCCTGGAGGTACATGGAGATACAGCATATCCTCACCTTTCGTTTACAGTATTCTTTAGGCTTAACTTAACTGAAATTTTATGAAACTTACGAATCAATTGTTAATATATAACAAAAGGTATATTTTTTAAATTGTGAGTTTTTTGTTCCCTGTGATGTGATGTGTGAAAACACAGTACTAAAAATACACACCTTTATATGAGAAAACACTGTATACCCAGTATTTTTTTTAGAAAAAAAGCACTATATATATATATATATGTAACATACCGACCCAGTCCCATGCTAATGGAAACCGGAGTCGGCATGTCACACCTCAAAAACTTGTAGTCGTAACCAGAAAGACGATTCGATTCATTTAACACATACGTTTATTTATATATTTATTGACATCGATGACGGCGGTTTACTAGGCAACAGTGCCACGCCAAAAACTGCTCTCCGAGGTATGCTGGAATTTATATAAACTTTTTTGAGCGTCTTGCCATGTGATCACAAGTCTGTAGCCATTGGCTGAAACTATGACTCTGATGTCGGAGGTGACGTATTATTATTACGTAAAGATGCGCTAGAGATTATATTTTTTGAGGGGACGCTGCCCATGCTTTGTTCTTGGAATCAGAAGCGAAAATAGCTCAATCGCGACAACGCCCAAGGCAATTTAGAATTTGAATTGAATATAGGGGCTTTTATGTTATAGAATATCCCCCCCGTCCGAGAAGAGGCTGACAACAATGCCTGCATTGGAGGATAGACTCACCCGGCCATGTGAGGAAAATGGGCGTCTATCACAACTTTGGAAAAGTTTTCAAGGAACATATGTTTTAAGTTAATTTAGTATGATGGTCACATGACAAGACATTGCACATTTCAATATAGAATACACAAAAATACACTAATGATTTACTAATTTATGAACACAATAAAAGCAAAAAAAATTTATAGTAATTAATGATCAACTATAGAAAATTGTAAATTATATAAATTTCTTATATTGTTGCTGTGAAAAACAATTAAATTTAAAAATAAATTAATCATCAACTGAAAATTGCCGTGCAGGGCGGGCCCTCCCCACACAACAAAATTTCAGCAGAAAATCAAATCTACTTAAAAAATTTTTTCAATTACTAAAAAAAATTACTTGAAAATATATTGTAAATACACATTGTAAAAATACACTTTAAAATATAGTAGTGATCCACTTGGACGACTGACAAAACAACGGAAAAAAAAATCCCTATCTAAATGTAAACACAAAACACACACAAAAAAAATCTCCTATTCTTGTAGAATAACAACATAATCATACAAATGTAATTACGAGATCCTGGGAAAAAAAAAAACACAGAAAAGCAGCAAAAAAAAAATGAAAGTGGATCTCTGGCTTCTTTAATCAATAGAATCAAAAATACACAACATATGAAATTATTAAACACACAATAATAAATACCTTGGTTTTTAAAAGTAAGAAATCGATATTAGCACCACAAATCTATTATAATTAAATGTCAAATTTATCCATTACTTTTAGTAATTTAATTTTGATGTTCAAATTTCAATATCGAAACTTTTATTCTATCAACTGACACAAATAATCAAAATTCTTTTACCAATATCCATCTCAGTTTTATTAAGTTAGTCATGAAATCGATAAGCCAAAAATAAATTGTCTTTTCTTATATCACATTTTGGTATGAATCCTCGCTGTAAAGTTCCCAAATATTCATCATTTGTATTTAATCTCTCAAAAAATATCTCTCATTATAATATTCTCTTTTCTATTTATTTATTTTTCTTCATTATTTCTATTTCGAGAATTTCCTGGGGCGGATGAACCAAATATAACATACAATGGATTTTCAATTCTCCAATTGTGGTTTTTTGGCACCCTAAGTCATGTTATATTTGTTTTAACTGTCGACTGAACCTCCAGGAATCTCCTTTACTTAAATTCGTAGAACAATTTACGAGGTCTCAACATCAAATGTAATATGTCAAATACTTAAATTATAAAATTTTCTTGATGTCTGAAAATTACTATGTTATCCCTGCAGATATTTTCCAAAATCAAAACCACAGGCATCATATGTTTAAATTTAGAGTCGCAAAAAATTCTAAGTTAAATGAATCAAAACAAGTTTGGCTCTTTTCATGATCGTGTTTACAAAACTAATGCTGAGCATTCAAATTTATTGCGGAGGCGACCTTCGAAATGTAATACAACGCGCTCGAAAACGGAAATGATTTACGTTATTTTTTTTTTCTTTTTCTCCGCGACGATTCAGAACTGCGTGCAAAATTACATACTCATAACATTACTTTACTCATTTAATATTTCAGTTTAACGTAACCAAGGATCATTAATTCTCTTAAAACACTAAAATGTTCAGTACTAGAAAAAGAACACAGAAATATTATAAAAATTATACAGAAAACACACACTTAATCATTTTATCAAATATAAGTTTCAAAATTTTCTTTAGTGAAATCCAAAATAAAAACAAAACATTCATTTTACTCAATTCAGCTCAATAGTCAAATGAATCTACTGAGAACATGAATTAGTTAATTTCTCTGTTCACAAGCTAAAATGAAAATGTGTCAGTTTAGGTTTATTCATTATTTCAAATTCTAATATTTCCAAAACAAATCTTCTATTTCATTAAATCTGACACATCCATTTAGGGTATAACCACCCCTAAGCATTAACTTTCCATTAACTACTTTCAAGAAATCACGTAAGACTTTATTTTTATACTATGAACAATATACACTTAAAATTCTATCAAAATGTAAATCAAACTTAAACACTTTATCAACTCAAAATATAAACACAAAAATCAAATAAGAGAAACAAAAAAGGTCATCAGTTCTGAAGATCGAAATTTGAATTAAATTATTCAAAAATTTTCTCAATCCCTAATTATTAATTACATAATTTATAAAACGTGCTTACCTGTTGAAGTGGTACTCACAAAAATTCTGTTATTATTATAACTAGTATTATTTAATTATTTTCAAATTACTTCTATGTATTTTTTTTTTTTCATTAATTTTACCCATTTAATTTCCCCGACACATACAAATTATCTTTTCTTCTTAAAATTTCTTTATCGCTGTGTGCTCCTCTGCCGAAAGTCCTGCACGGTGAACAATGTCCTTTCCGAAGTAAAGTTTTTAACATTTGCAGGAATAACTCTTAGGCAAAGTTTTTTCAATTCGAAAATACAGTTGAGTTATAACTAAGAAAGTTTCTGTCAAATTAACGATCGTAGCATCAATGTTTTCAGAATCATTGTTATCCACGCTGGTTGTATCGAGTGACTCGAAAAATGTCCGTCAACCAGTTCACAGGGGCATCTCCCTCTCGTCGCATGTTACTCGGATAACTGTTGTCAGACACAATATTTTTTTCTTCGGACGGTACTCGCAGTTTGGGAACCACTGATCAGCAGAGTTCATTTCTCCTCCCATCGCAATAGCTGTTTTATCCAAAGATAAATGTTGAAGAGATGATATGGGACTTGAAATATTCCACTCGTAAAAATTGAAATTCGTTTAGATCGGAGCTCCCACAAGTCTGGACTAGGGACGGCGCAGACTGATCTTGTACCCACAATCGTGGAAATCCATTGGGATTTTCCCGCGCAGGTTCGAATCCTGCCGACTCTTTGTAACATACCGACCCAGTCCCATGCTAATGGAAACCGGAGTCGGCATGTCACACCTCAAAAACTTGTAGTCGTAACCAGAAAGACGATTCGATTCATTTAACACATACGTTTATTTATATATTTATTGACATCGATGACGGCGGTTTACTAGGCAACAGTGCCACGCCAAAAACTGCTCTCCGAGGTATGCTGGAATTTATATAAACTTTTTTGAGCGTCTTGCCATGTGATCACAAGTCTGTAGCCATTGGCTGAAACTATGACTCTGATGTCAGAGGTGACGTATTATTATTACGTAAAGATGCGCTAGAGATTATATTTTTTGAGGGGACGCTGCCCATGCTTTGTTCTTGGAATCAGAAGCGAAAATAGCTCAATCGCGACAACGCCCAAGGCAATTTAGAATTTGAATTGAATATAGGGGCTTTTATGTTATATATATATATATATATATATATATATATATATATATATATATATATATATATAGATATATATATATATACACACACACAGTTGATTTTGGTTAATCGGATCACATCGGGACGTGATCATTTTGGTCCTAATAACCAGCTGGTCCAATTACACGAACATGCCCTATTAGGCTTATGCAATAGGATTTGTTTTGGTTCTTTAGGATTCAATCCAATTAACCAGAGGTCCAATAAACTGGATTTGACTGTATATATATATATATATATATATATATATATATATATATATATATATATATATATATATATATATAAATTAAAAATGGGGAAAAAGGTACAATGAGAACACAAGATAGAGAATGACAAGGTTACAAAAATTCAATATATATTGACTACACATACTGACTTTTCTATACTCCAAAAATGATTTCCTTAGAATGAGAGAAAATAATAAATGTTTGGAAAAAGTAATAAAAGTTATGTTTTATGTCTCTATTGATGAATTATATGCCAGATACTTCAATCATACTCATTTAGTTCGACATAATATAATATGCATCATAATGCATGACTGTCACAAATAACAAGCACAAAAAACAAACATTTCAGAGATTAATTAAAGAAAATTGATAGATTTTGGATTGATAAAATTTATAAATCTTAACTAATCCATTAACTGATCTATTGTATTAATAATTGCCGTATAATTGAAAATATTATATCAAACTAGATAAACATGCACCAATGCAAATTTTTTCATGCACAACATTTAAATGAGAAACAAAAATTTAAAATCCTACAATTAAAAATTTACTTACTGGAGTTACTGGCTGAATTCATTCCAACTGTGGCAGCAAGATTACGCTTAGAAGGTGTGTAGTTCCTACAGATAAAACGAATTAATAAAAAAGCAAAAATTTCTTTATTTAATCAGTTTAAAACCTTACAGGAAGCCATAAAATTTGACTTACATAAAAAGATATAAATTTTACTTAGAAAAAGATATATAAAAAAAAAAAAAAAAAAATTAAAAAAAAAAAAAAAAAATAAAAAAAAAAAAAAAAAAAAAAAAAAACCATGTGATAATAAAAGATAAAATTTGCTTTAAAATTTACATGTTACAGGCTGTCTCTGGCTAAGTTATACTTCAGTCTTCTATGCAACATTATTTTTATCCCTCTATGGAACATTTATTTTTATTTGTTTATTAATTTTAAAACAATCAACTGCTTTAAATTACATGCATGAAAAGAAAACACAAAAAGTACATAGGCAAATATACTAAGTATTTGAAATATTTTTTTTAAAATAATTTTATTTGTAATAAAGGCAGTTTTTATTTTATTTTTTTTATTATTATTTTGGGGGGAGGGGGAGAAAATTAATCTGTAATTAAAATTCTGCAATATATGTTCTGAAAGTGCATTATTCTGTAATTAATGTTAACAGTATATATGAACGAACACACACACACACACACATATATATATATATATATATATGGCTCGATTTGAGGCAGAATGCGCCAGAATGGCGTTTCGGTACCTCTCTTTAAGAAAAAAAAAATTATGATAGTTAAAAACAATTATTTAATCAAATATTACTCTGTTAGTGAGTGAGCCTGGCCTATTTTACATATATATATAAATAATTATATATATATATATATATATATAATTTAAAAAATTTTTATTTGGAATACCCCCCACACCACCCAGACTGTTACAGTTCTGGCACCTTAATTTCTAGAAATCGAGCACTATGTGTGTGTGTATGTATGTATGTATATATATATATATATATATACACACACACACACACACACATATATATATATATATATATATATATATATATATATATATATATATATATATATATATATATATATATATATATATATATATAAAGCCAAGAGACTGAGGGAGGGAGGATACTATGATTTCATATGGAGGTATTCATCAGTTTTTCTCTGGCAAAACCAGTTTGCGAAATAGTTAGTACAATAATTTATAGAAGTTGTCATGCATGTTTAACCCTTTCAGGGACAACAACCTCCACTGTTTGCATGATGCAGATTTTTTTCAACCAAAAAATTCTTGAAAAAATTTCCAATTAAACGTTGCAATATGTTTTTACTTCTTTAAACTGATAACAGATGGCAGCACTAGCCATTTTCCTGCTCATTTAACTGGAATACATTGAATGCAAATGAAAAGAATACTAGATTTAAGCATTTCCACTGTGCGAATGGTACCCCTGAAAGGGTTAAGATGCAAAATCAAAGTAATAACAACTGAAAAAATTTTGCTTTTGAAATTATTATGGGATTTACACAAATGCAGTATATTTAATATGTATAACTAAACAACTAAAATAAACAATGCAATTAAGAAAAATTTAATTGAAAAGTTTACCTATTTCTGTTTTCTGGAAGAACACTCTTAACAGATGTCTTTAAATGTACTTCCTTTACATGCCTTATCAAACGTGGAATGTTTGGGAATGGTCTGAAAAATAATTAATTATTTTTAAAATTCTAAAGGCTATATATAGTTCAGATAGACAATATTTTCAAAAATTTAATTAAATACACATTAAATAATAAAAAGACATACGGAATGTTCTTTTTGATTCTCTGACAGTTGTACCATAAACACTGAATTTCACCATCTGAAAAAAGTACAATAGGAAAAAAGTTATTAATTTGAAAGCCATAACAGCATACTGAACTGAGAGATAGAAAGAAATCTAGTGAAAAATAAATTGAATAAAAAAAGTGAATTTCAGTCTTTGCACTATAAATGAAATTAGACTTGAGTTTTGAAGGTATCATACATGTCTTTTCATCTACCAATGAAGTAATATAACAACCACAAAGCAGGTAAATAGTGCATGTATGATGGTTACATTGTTTTATCTTTTCTACCCTGCCTATGCAGATCAAATTTATGATTTCAAACCCCAAGCTTCATTTATCATTTAGTAAGGTTAATACAGATCTTAGTTACCAAAATGAGTATGGGTAATTTAATAAAGTTCTTAATTTCTCACATTAAATATTTAAATATTTTTTCATATTTTTTTAAGGAATTTCAAACAAGCTTGCACACTCACACAGAGGGAATTAGTTACTATCAAATTTCAAAAACAGGGTTCATGCTCAAATACTAGGTACATCCCCAACACATACTCTTAACGACCTGTTCACAGTGAATCCAGATGGTTACATAGTGTCAGCGTTAAAAATTTTGACCAATCACAGAGCTCAATTCATTCACCACATGACACATCAAACCAATCATAGGTTATGTCAACATTGTAATGCAATGCAAATTTCCAGATGAAATGTGAACAGGCTTTAACTTTTACAATTTTCTGGATAATTTGGCATGAAATTCTAGTTCAATATTTACTATTTTAAAAAAAAGTTTAAAAGTAAAAATAAATTTGTTTTATCAAATTTTGTCTTTTAACATAAAATGTAATATAATATACATAGCTCAAAATTTTTTATTTATGTCGAATCACTTTTAAATTACTCAAAAAAAAGAAGAAAAAAACTATTTTTAATAAAACATTTCGATAACAATTAATAGTCCTTCTCATGTAATACTGCACATGTTTACATACGTATATATTATTATATAGTTAATAAGATGAAGCAAACAAAATGGAAAAGGACAGTAAACAAAATTACATTTTATTGGGCCTTGATTTTTTAAAATTAGATACAATAACATAAATTAAATAGTGCAATAAATCTGGTCATACACTGAATGCAAAGTAATCAAAGAAGTATGTTTAAGGTAAGATATCTTTGTCGATTTAATACACAATTCAATATTATACAGCTAAAAGAGGATTTTCTCATCCAAACTGAGAAATGAAGTGAAACAACTCGAAAACAAGGTGATGCTATGTATACCAATATGTTCGAGAATTATAGCATAAACTTTAATTACATGACACAATTTCAATATTAAATGACTTTAAACATAAATGTATACTTCTAATCCAACTCAATTATTTGACGAATTAAATCAGTAATCACTACCATTGTGAAAATAAAATGAATTTATTATTTAATTTTCTCAGGAAATTGAAGTTTTTTTTTTTTTTTTTTTAAACTGGTTGAATTTCATATTTTTTCATATTTCAATCATCTAAAATGGGGGAACATTTTTTTCATTTAATATACTCCACTGTATTGAGGTGACTTTGGAATAAAAATTAAACAGCTATGCCAAAGGCTCAATATTTAAATGACAAATTTCAGTTAGTATAAACCATATCAAACATTCTGGTAATAAAATACAGTTGATTCTGGTTAATCGGACCACAATGGGACACGATCATTTTGGTCCTAATAGCCGGCTGGTCCGATTACAGGAACATGCCCTATTAGGTTTATGCAATTGGATTTGTATCGGTTCTTTAGGATTCTGTCTGAATAAGTGGATGGTCCAATTAACCAGATTCGACTGTTGTGAATATTAGCTGAAATTTATAAATTTTCTTAACAGCAATTTCATTTCATTTGTGATTCACATTTCAACCAACTTAAGTGGAAAATAAGTCTTTCTATGTTGCACTCTATCAATACATAACTTTGGGGGGGGGGGGATTGCACATTATGTATAATAATAATAATAATAATAATAAACAATAATTACATACCTCTATTCCTGAATGTTTGTTGTATATGCCCAGCAGGTTCTACAGCCAGATGCTCCAAAAGGTCTGACTGATCTTCAAACTGATGATCGCAACCATCCCACATGCACTCATAGAGAATATTTTCATTTTTATCTGAAACACTGCCATGATTGGAGGCAGGGGAGTGGGGCATACTTTCACTAAGAAATTGAGCCTGATTTTCTTCATTCTGCTTTTGAGCACGCTCTTCATAGTCAGTTTTTTTAACAGCAGGTAGGTTACGCCACTGATAAAATAAGATTTTCACATAATAAAGTTTATAATTATGACATTTTTTTAAATTAGATTGAAGATATGCTGTAATTCACTACCATATCCTTTACCAATGTGCCAGGCAATGGCCGAATGGCTATCGGTACTGGAGTCTGTGGGTTCGAGTACCACTATTGCAAATTTTCAAAGGTATAGATCTGACCCAAACTGATTGACCCATGCATAGAGATACATAAATTTCGCATAACAAAATATCGAAATTTTGCACAAAAAAAAGCAATATATAAAATTTCACATTTATTCACAAAAAATATATAAATTCAAATATTTCTCATTTATTTTTAAAAAATTACAATTTTACTTGCTTGGTAAATATCAAAATTCTTAGTTAAAAGCTAACATTGTAGTAACATTGTAGTAGTCTCCACATTATGTTCCTTAAGTCTTCGTCTGTCATTAATTACTATATTGTACACACTAAAATATCTCAGCATTTACTAACTGAATTATAGAGGCTTTGTATAGCTTTGTACAGCCTTTGCAAAGTTAAGGTAACAGCATTTTGTTGCAATTAAAATCTGTATAACATCAACAGAGTCTCTTGGTTGACTACTGTAAGTAGCTGAAATACCCTTGAGTTTGGCACTCAAGAGACGTTCTTAAATCAAGTAAATTGTTCCACAAAATTTGATGGTTGATTTTTAACAGTTAGATTTTTACGTTCAACTCCAGTAAGGACAAACTGTCCAAGTGAAAATTTGGAGAAAATCCGAAGGAGAGTGAGATTTCTCATTTAAAGACTGTGGATGGTCTAACTTAAGCAATTTCGTTAATAAATTAAAACTATTATTACCTAATTTCGTTTAAAAAGCTATTTATCACCAAGTTTTTGCCGAAAAGTAGTAAAAGAAAAACTTTTTCGCATTTATTCGCTCATACAGTCAAACCCTGTTATAGTGAACCCGGTTTAAACGATTTCAGGGATATATCGAATTAAAATTATGGTCCCGCCATGTTCCTACTGAATGTAATTTAATTAGTATTGTGTCAGTTTAATGTAATCGATTTTAGTCGATTTAATTCATTCATGATCATTTTCAATAGATTTATCATTTTTTAAATACATCATTATTGAATACATATTGCAACTAATGAGTTATACATTTTGTGAACTCTAGCATTTTTCTTAATGGTTCAGATATAGCGAACAAAACCTTTGGTCCCTTGAAGTTCGTTATAACAGGGTTCAACTGTATTGGCAAATTTCGTATTTATTTGCATCTATTTTGCAAATACAAAAATTACATATCCTTACCCATGCATAATATTTAACAAACCACTATTCCACTGATGGTAAAGGTGAGTAATTATAACTAATATGGATTTTGTGATAATTTCTGCACTAATAATGCAATATATGTGCAGGTACAAAATATAATAAGAATCCAGCTGGAAAAAAATTTGCTATGTGTGTTTCTCATCTTAATAAAAACTATGCAAGTCCTTTATATTAAATTGATATTTCTTCAAATTAAAAGAAATAATATCTAATAATTAAAAAGTTTCGAAATTCCTGCATGGCACACGAAAATATTTAGATTTCACATGGCACAAAACAAATGGACTTTCTCTGGAGCCACTAGGATCCAGAGAAAGTCTTTTTTAAGCTTTCCCTAGTCTGTATTGTGGTATTTTCAGAATACCCTTTCTAACTTTGTGATCAGTAAGCACCTAGTTTATTGCGTCATGCAAGACATAATATTTTACACTGTCCATAACAAGATGATTTTAAAAACATTAACTATAAATACTTATTATGTAGATTAATAAAGATCTAAAATATATATGTTACACATTATAAAGAATTGATACTTTTAAGTCACACGCTTAAAAGTATCAATTCTTTATAATGTGTAATCCTCCCGAACAAAAATATTACAGTATATATCATTTGACATAATTCTTTACCATGTCTTAAACAAGTAGAAACACATTAATATCAAACTATAAACAAGCAAAAACACACTAATATGAAACTGAACAAAACAGTGCACAATAAGGGGATGAGAACTGATTCTAAATATCATTCTATAAGATTTATACAAACCTCAGTTCCTATTAAGCGACTAATATCACCAAAAGACCTATCTGGATTAGCAGCAATAACAGATCTTCGTACCTCACTGGCAAACAAAATATAACCGGTCACAATTCTTTTGGAGTTCTTCTAGACAAAGGCAAATGCATAAAGCACTACGATGAAATTTATATTTTGAAGAGCATGTAAATATCAATTTGTTTTCCAATTACGGAAACACCACATTGCACTTAAATGCAAAAATAAATGCATGAAAAGCAAATAAAGTATACTTTAATCTGATAAAAAATGCATGCAATTAACACAAACTGCAATGAAGCCTAGAAATTATTTAATAGAAATAAATACAGCTCAATGATATCAACTCTTGTTCTGGGGTATTAATTATTAATTGGCTAGGGTATAAAAATATGTTTAGTGCCATCAAAACAAGTCAATATTTTCAAAAACAATAAAAAGCTCTAATTTTAAAAAGCATATAATTTTGTGTTTATACAGCTCAAAATGTAAATTTTTACAATGCAAAAGTTTAGAGATATATTGGCAGAATATGAGCATAAACTAAGGAGCATGAAAATTAATTGAGAACAAAACATGTCAATTATGTGTTATGCAAATCAAAAGCAGACAAGCACTGTTGAAATGCATTAAATTACCAGGAAAAATATTATTACAAGATGATCTACAATTTTTATTCTTATCTTTCAAAGCATATTAGAACATAACATGCATCACTTTGCTTTTTAATTTGCTAAAAATTATCCAAATTTTCTAATATTATCTTTTGATTTTAAATCAAAAATTAAATTCATAATTAAATTTGTGTCCAATTAACAATATAAAAATCTTAAATCTTTGTAAGTAGTGTAGTTATTATGGATGTCTGTTCAACATAAGGTAAAAATATCAGTGATTAAAATATAATTCTTTAATACATTTTGCATACCTATCACAGCTTTTTTTAACACAACAAAATCATGACTTTTTTGACAATAATTAAGTGTTTTTCTTTGTTAAAAATGTCACTACAGAAATCCTTGATAACACAATATGTTGTTAAGGTGATAAACATTACATAAACATACAGAAAAGATTTAAATTAAACATTTGGTTAAAATTTAAATTAATATTAGGTTAATTATTAATATCAAATTAAATACAGAAATGTGTCTGATTTTACATGGTAAATTATGGAAATATATATATAAAAAGGGAAAATCAATATGAACACAAATTTCAAAAATATATATTAGAAAAAATAACTGTGAACAAAACAGTTATGCTAAGAATTTTTTCCTTTAGGATTCAAACTACCTCTATAAACTCCATTAAATGGTATGACAGGAAAATTGGCTTTTTATGACTATTAGACACAATGTTGTGTTTCTGGTGAAATATAATCATTACCTTTTTCGAAGACGTTGAAACTGGAGTAGCAATATCAGTGTCTGTAACAGGCATTGGAGTGGTTACATCATTTGATTCTTCATTATCAGTCTCCATGGTAGGACGAGACATTAGGGGGGAAAGTTCCTAAAACATAAAAAAGTTAAATTTACATATTACAAACATTTTCATAGCACAGTTTGCTTAACCCTTTCAGGGGCGCCGTTTGCATAGTGTGAATGCCTAAATCTACTCTTCTTTGCACTTGCATTCAATGTATTCCAGTTAAATTAGCTGAAAATGGCTAGTGCTGCCATCTGTTATCATTTTAAAGAAGTAAAAGCATTTGGCAACTTTTAATTGGAAATTTTTTTAAGATTAATTAGATTTAAAAAAAATCGGTAAAAAAGTCTGCACTGTGCAGACGGTAGAGGTTGTTGCCCCTGAAAGAGTTAATAATATAAAATAATTTCAATAATAATTATCACAGCTGCACTTTTATTTAAAATTTCTACTCTTTTTCTAGTTTAAAATTCAAAAACATTTTTTGGATCTTTAATTGCCTACACAAGAAAAAAAAAAGCAGTTATAAATGACATTTATTTAGTCTTCCTATAATTTGAATTTCCTAATAGTTTCTTTGGCATCGGTTCCTATGAACCTATAAATGATTCTTAAAGTTTCAAGTATTCTCCCAGTCATAAAGTGAATAATTTTGCTTAACTAAATAAATAAAACACCTTCATAAACATATAAACAATGTCATTCATAGATAATATCTATCATACATTTTTCCTGTTTTCTTACACAGAGAGCTGAATAACAGAGAATGTACAATTTTCTGTACAAGAGTATGGAAAAATTTCTGTTTCCAAATTTAATGTCATCTTGTCAACTGATACTTTAAGATATGCATGACAATTATTTAATCAATCTGTTCATCTAAAGCAGGGGCGGCTCCAGTTTTTTTTTTTTTTTTTTTTTTTTGGGGGGGGGGGGGGGGATGGGGCAGCAGCAAAGCAACGTCGTTTCTTAGGGTTTATATATATATATATATATATATATATATATGAGAAATAAACATCGTCTCATTTAGTACTAGGTCTACAGTTATATAATTTTAGGCTATAAAAAAAAAATACGCCAGGTTTTTTGGGAGGGGCAATTGCCCCTACTGCCCCCCCCCCCCCCCCTGGAGCCGCCATTGATCTAAGGATTTATATCATTTTACATTACAGTATTCCTGGCATGAAAATTTTGTACAGAACTTTACATTACAAAAAATACATAACCATTATTTTTTGGATATTAAATTTAATAAACATGCATTTTTTTAGAACATTAAAATGAAAATGCACAATGGAAAGAAAGATTTTAAACGTCTGACCATCTTGCCATTAATTACTTGTGTTTAAAAAAAAAAAAAGTGAGGTAAATTGTAAAGGTAAAATTGATGGTACTAAATTTCAAGACATCAAAATATGCAAGCAACACTACTCACAGGCACAGAGGGAGCTAGAATCTTCTTGGTTATAATAGGTGCACTAATAACTTCAGTCTGAAATAGAAAACATTTGATGCTCATGCAAAAAGTGCAATTACAGACATGCTACATTTGACATTAAGTAAAAAAAATTCTTTCAATTGCAACACAAAATCATGCTGTAATAATACACACACAACACATGCAACATACTTGATAGCTATTAATAAGTCTAACTGCACATAAAGAAATAAGGGAGAGAGACTCGCAAAGAAATAATAAAATAATGATGTAGAAATTACAAATATACATGTTTGTGTGTATGTGTGTGTTGGGGAAGACAACTAATTCAACGGAGTGCATTTTTATAACCAACAACTATCACATATTTTGTTGAACTAAACAGAATATTTCTTTCCTACTTATTTCAGTATAAGATCATATACCACAAGATTAGTGGCTAGGGAATATCAAAGGAATGGAAGGAACAAAAATTAGCTAATAAAATTACATGTCTACAGTAGTTGATTTACTTAATATCAACAACTATCACATATTTTGTTGAAGAAAACAGAATATTTCATTTCTATTTCTTTTAGTATAAGATAATATACCACAAAATTAGTGGCTAGGGAATATCAAAGGAATGGAAGGAACAAAAATTAACTTATAAAATTACATGTCTACAGCAGTTTGATTTACTAAATGCTTAATTATTACCTCATAAATGTGGAATGCACACAATGACTTGAATTCAAAACTTAACACAAAGTTAAACTTTTGCATATAAAATACAATCACAAATATATATTTGAAAAAGATATAACAGATAAATAGCTATGAGAAACTCTAAATGACTTTTCAGGAAAATTTCTGCTAAATTTTAACTTCTAATTAAAATAGGTATTCATAAAACTGATAAAAAATTCCACTTCATAGTATCCATTAGTATTAAATAACAGAATATTGTGCATAAATTTGTTAATCTGAAAGAACTCTAACAAGAATACAGGATTTATCAAAAAGGAGCTGAGAAAAAATTCTTTTGAACATTCTGGATGAACAATATAGAATTTTTACGGCATTTTTTATGGTTTTATTTTAACTAATTAATAATTTTGCTGACAGTTAGACCTTGAGTATTCCATAGAAGCATTATGGAAAAATGGGTTGAATGTCCCACCCACCTACACAAACACAGGCAAAAATCATGGGGTCTTATATTTTTAGTCCCTAGTACTGATTCCTGTATTTTTTAACCTACTACAGTAGAACCCACTTAATATGAGCACAGTTAAAATGAGATCATGGGTAAAACAAATTGTTATGAAATTTTGGTTTCTAATGTGTAATAATTCAAAATTTCATGCTTTATATGAAGACCTTCACGGATATTACGAGATCTGAAAAATCTATCGAGACTACATTTGAACGAAAAACAGGAAAATTTTGTTGCTAGTGGATAACTGTACAGAGCGTGAAAAATCTTTTAAACATCAAATTAAAATTTTTGTCACCTAATACAGCATCTGTGATGCAACCTATGGACCAAGGTATTATTTGGAGTTTTAAATGTTATATCAGACTTTTTTTTTTTTTTAAACTCTGATGATTATAGAAAACATAGAAAAGAAGTTGGCCCATAAGAATGATGTATTACGTGTGGTAAAGTTAATGTGTGAAGCATGGTATAATGTTTCTGCTACCCCAATAAATAATAAAAAAATATTTATTAAAGCTGGTCTCAAATCAAAAGAAGATGATAATGGCTAAAAAAGCAAAGCCTGAACACATTTGACGAATGTGAAAATTTAGATGATTATGTTAATGTTGACTTCAGGTACAACAGATGAAGATATAATTCAAGATGTCACAAGCTCTAATTACCGCCTAAGTGAAAGTGCAATGTGATGATGAATATAACAGTCAAGAAGCATTAGTACCAAATGTGAGCTACAGTGAAGCACAGGATGCTCTTCTTCAATTGACTATTTTTTTTTAAAAACTTTGAAGATGAAAAATCTTTAAATGCACCGAATATTATGAGGCAAAGTTTAAGAGATTTTAAAATGAAAGCTAATGCTAAACAGACTAAAATTACTGAATATTTAAAAAAATATTAATATTGCTTGAATTTGTATATAAACAATTTTGTCCTTTGAAATTTAAAAGACAAAATATTTTTAAGATAGAGGTTAACGATTGACCTTTGGGGGTATTCCAAATTTTGTTTAAAAACAAAAGCAAATACAATTACAGTGAAGTAAAGGCTAGTCATTCTAATTATTTAACTTTAATATGTAGAAAATTGTTTATATTTTTAATCAATTTTTTAAAACCAATTATTAGATACCAGATTATTTTTTTCATGGTTTATACGAGTAACGGTTTAAAAGAGCATCTTTTTCAAAGATCCCAAACTTCTTGTATTAACCAAGTTCCACTGAATCTGTAAATACATATTATTCGAAAGCTTGTTGTAATGAAGCAATTAACAAGTGCTTGACATAGCTGCAAAATATAAATTCTTTAAGACTCATAAGGATTTTTCATTTATTTATTTGTTTATTTATTTGGGGGGTCGGGGGACAGGTTTCTTTGATAAATGAATTACCAACTGCATTGCCTTGTGTGCATTTTCTGACAGACAAGTAAACAATTGCATTCTTACACAAGCTAATACATACTCAAGCATAAAAAAATGGTTGGAAAGGAAGGGAAAAAAAACAAGTCTCCAAGAACTTAATGCTTTTAAAAAAGTGGAACAAAAAATTGGGGAAATTATGCAATAATAGCATATTAATACAAGCAATATTGATAATTTGAAATACTTTTAAACCATACACACCTCTAAATAATATCTAAATAACAAACAAAATGTTAACACGCATCAAAATTAAAGGAGTTCAACGATAAGAATTTCCATGACAAGAATATGATTTTCGGAATTTTGCTACACAAAATCAGTTTACAAAAATTCCATTCAAAATCTGTTACAAGGATGCAGGAAGTACTAATCATGCAAACGTGCAAGTGTAAAAACATGCAAAGATAAGTAATTCTCAACAAATAAAACTAAAATACAATGAAAGTAATGCCTGATATTTTTTGATAAAAACTAAACTTTTATTCTCAATTTACAAATATTACTTTTGTTGTTGTTGTTAAGAAATACCTAAAAGTAAGGACTTGCAATGCTGAAAGTTTAATTTATTTCAGAAATTAAATGTCTGCATTGCAACTCCTTAGTTTGTAAATAATCATGATTAAATCGTAGTTAACAAAATGAAAAAAATAGCAGAACAATAGCATTTGCTATCCGATTCGATACTTGAAAAATATAATATTTGTTTGAAAAATATAATATTTGTTTTTCCCAAGCAAGTTTCTTTCGTGTCATAAACTTTAATACTTTTCTCCCAAGAGTATTATATACTTATATAACAGTAGTTTCAATAAATTCCCCATCATGTTTGAGAATTTTATTTTATTTCTTGCAGATATTCTTTACTAATTAGTTTTAGTTAAAACTAGAAAAACAGAGTGGAGAATGATTCAAATAATAATAATAATGATTTACATCAGTGATTCCCAACCTTTTTATAGTTGAGTACCGCCTGAGAACTTTGTAGGGTTGTGGTATACCACTGGTTATGTTAAAACTTTTTGAGGGGGGTCAAATAAATTCTATACACATATGAATAACTTTACAAAATGTATATTAGTAAAAATAAAACAAAATACAGAAAACAAATCCATAAAACTAGAAAGAGCCATTTATACATAATTATTATTAACAAATGAGGCAGTGAAAGGCAAAATGGTATAAGTCACATTTTCAACTTTTTTTTATTTGAAGGCTAAAATGCAATCTCCATGTTCAATTTATAGTGGAATTGCAAATAATTTTTATTTGCAATATTATAATAATTATTATGAATTAAAACTTGTTCAATTTATAGTGGAATTTTTGGTAGTTTTTGCAGTAAAATGCTTTGGACTTATACCACTTGACTTACTGACTTACACCACTTTGCCTTTCACTGCCTCAAATGGCAAATAAAATTTCCCAACACTAAAAATGTCTTTATCAGGAGGCTTCAGGAGCCTTTGAGGTGGCCAAATACCACCTATAATGCTCTCGTGTACCACCAGTGGTACGCATACCACTAGTTGGGAACCACTTCTCTACATCATTAGTTCATCAACATTTTGTTTCAAAGCTTTTACAAATAGTCAATATGAGTAATTAAATAAAATTAGATCCAAGTAGGTATGCTTGGAAGTAGTCAAAAATCTACTTTAATTATGAGTAAACTAATGAGCAACAAACGTCTTACCTTCTGTGGGTTTATAGGCTTACGGAAAAAGTAATACTCATCCTCGGTTACATCTGAAGACAAAGGTATTTTCTAGGGGAAAAAAATATATTGCATAAATCTGTAAGTAAAAATATTCAAATCTGCAATATTTATTTAACAATAAATAAAAAGTAAACTCACTCTTAAACCTTTAGTAAGCTTCCTTATTTGTCTCTCAGCTTCCAAATAGCGAGAATCACAAATATAAATGTCTCTTTCTAATATTTCAGTTGGTCTCTCTAGAAAAGAAAAAAAAAATCTTTTTAATCAAATCATTCATACATAAGTATTCTTTTATGCTTTATTCTGAATAATGTTTATACTCATGAAAGTATATATAAGCAAAGCAACAATGCAGCAAACATAACTATTGGTTCAAGATAAAAATTTTCAAAATAAAAAACTGGTATACTTTGGCAGCAATTTGCACAATAAGCAGAGGTAATCCAAAACAAACAAACAAACACACACCATAAAAAAAAGAGGAAAAAAAAAGAAAAAAAAAGAAGAAAAAAAAGAAGGGGAAAAAAAGGAAAAAAAAACAGCCCAGCCAGTACATGAAATTATCAAACAAGATTTGCATTCATAGTTTCCCACAAACTGTTTGAAGCAATTTTCTCCGACTTTTAATGATAATAAAAATTCCCTGACCATTTTGTGAAATGTATTTTCACAGGAAGATATCTTTAAATACTGGTATATTTATTTCTATAATAAATATACCTGCTAATAATCTTTAAATCTAGACAGGAAGCAAATGAGCATCCCCCCCCCCCTTTTAAACCATTATAATAAAAGCGATGTTACGAGCAGGAAACATTTTTTTAAAAAAATCAACATCTATAAAGCTTTGCCGTTTACAAATCCACTATTATTTTCTTTAAATGATTTAATTTTCATTTAAAAACAATGATTTGGGACTGGGCTAGAAAAAATTCAGGTACAGAAAATTAAGAATACACTCATTAACTCATACATACTTTTTCAAAAATGGATGTGATATCAATCAGATGGCAAACATTAATGCTGAAAAATAACTTGAAGAGATATTTTGTAATGGATATTTATTTATTTCACACTTTTTAACTGATTTTGAATTTCCCCAACTTTTTTAAATGAAATTCTGACTTTCCTGGTTTTCCAGGATCCTTGATTTACAGGATCCTTGGTTTTGTTATTCCAATTAATTCAATTTCAAAACGAGTTCATGTAATTTACAATAGTCTTGTCTCTTTTGCAAAGAAAGATTAACTTCCCAAGCTGAAGAGTTTATCAAGTTATTTCTAACAATAAAGTCCTCAAAATTTACTCCATGAAAGGTATAATTTACAGTACTGAAAAATTTAATTTCCATTTTTGGATGAATCTGAGAATCAAAGTTTGGTGAGTGCATATGATACATGGATTATTTGTGTATCTTACTGCACAAAGACAGATCAAACAAAATTAAATTCCATATCACTTACTTGTACAATAGTCTTTTTATATCCTAAAACAGCACAATATCCAATAACACTAAAAGTGTATTGGCATCCTCTATAGAGCTAAGAATTGCTTGTTATTGCAATTAATTCAATTTCAAAAAGAGTTAATTTAATTTACAATAGTTCTTGTCACTTTTTCAAAACAGATTAACTTCCCAAGCTAAAGATCAAGTTATTTCTAACAATAAAGTCCTCAAAATTTACTTCATGAAAGGTATAATTTACAGTACTGAAAAACTTAATTTCCATTTTTGGATGAATCTGACAATCAAAGTTTGGTGAGCGTATACCATACATGGATTATTTGTGTGTCCTACTGCACAGACAGATCAAACAAAATTAAATTCCATATCACTTACTTGTACAATAGTCTTTTTATATCCTAAAACAGCACAATATTCAATAACCCTTAAAAGTGTATTGGTATCCTCTATAGAGCTAAGAATTGCTTGTTAATTGCAATTAATTCAATTTAAAAAAGAGTTAATTTAATTTACAATAGTTCTCGTCTCTTTTTCAAAGCAGATTAACTTCCCAAGCTAAAGATCAAGTTATTTCTAACAATAAAGTCCTCAAAATTTACTTCATGAAAGGTATAATTTACAGTACTGAAAAACTTAATTTCCATTTTTGGATGAATCTGAGAATCAAAGTTTGGTGAGCGTATACCATATATGGATTATTTGTGTGTCTTACTGCACAGACAGATCAAACAAAATTAAATTCCATGTCACTTACTTGTACAATAGTCTTTATATTCTAAAACAGCACAATGTCCAATAACACTTAAAAGTGGATTGGTATCTTCTATAGAGCTAAGAAACACTTCTTGCTTAAAAAACAGTCTAGTCGGAGGATGCTGAACTTCTTGTGGAGTAACAAACCATGGACCATGATAATATGCATTACCCCTAAAGATAATTCAGAAAAACAGAAATACTGATTAAATTGAAATCTAAAAGAAGAGGTAAATTCAATTACGGTTGTGTGTTAGAAATACTGATGGCATTAAGAAAAAAACAGAAACTAAGATCTATTAATAAGCATTGATATAACGAAATTTTTAACTCAATTTACAATGTATTTTGAAAATTTTTATGAGTTAGAAATCTGTTAAGTTTATTATTGTGTCAGCCTAATAAGTAACTAAGTTCAATACATAAATAATATAAATTCTTAATTCTATCAAACTTTCTGCACAAACACTGCAAAGAATTTCAATCCTGTAAAAGTTAATTATTGAAATCCAATGATCGTGCGTAACACTCGTTGGAGTCGGAAGGTATGAAACAGCGGTTGCAGAATAAACAAAAAAAATGGGTTAATAGATGGGTTAATAGGGTATGGTCCCCTCTTACGGATACAGGTCTCGCAGCGTGATTTCATACTTGAAATAACGCAGCTTATCATTTCCTGTGGCAATTGGTCCCACTCGTTCAGCAACGCTGTTTTCATTCCCTGGATGGTTCTCGGAGGGGGGTTTGCGAGTTGCAATTGCCCTCCCCAGAGCGTCCCAGACATGCTCTATAGGGTTAAGGTCTGGAGATCTGGCTGGCCAATCCATCCGGTGAATATCCTCACTCTCTAGAAATTTCGTCGACCAGAAGAGCTCTATGTGGCCTCGCGCTATCGTCTAATAAAATGAGCTCAGGGCCAACTGCACCCCTGAAAAGGCGAACATAGGGCTCCAAGACCTCATCCCTATACCTCACACCAGTCACAGTGCCTCTTTCAAAGACCATGGAGAGGTGTGCGGCCATCCAACAAGATGCCTGCCCAGACCATTAAACCTCCTCTGCCATAATAGTTGATTTCGCGGACATTGGAGGGTAGGTAGCAGGTCCCTGGTTCTCTCCATATTTACGTACGGCGAGAATCGATGTTTAGGCTGAACCGGGACTCATCAGTGAAGAGAACGGTCGCCCATTGATCCATACTCCAATCCTAATGCTCTCTGCACCATGATAAACGGATTATCCTGTTCGTAGAAGTGAGCAGGACGCAAACAGCAGGTCTTCTTGCAAGCAACCCTCTCTCATGAAGTCTTTTGGAAACAGTCACCCTTGATACACAGGTTCCTGTGGCTGCATACAAGTCACGAGAGGGCTGAGAAGCAGTAGCACTCCTGTTACGCCTCGCCAAAATCGACAAATGGTGATCTTCTTTGGCAGTCGTGGCTCTTGGACAACCTTGCCCAGGCTTTCTTTTGGTGGATGCAGTATCCTGGAACTGTTTCCATAAGTTACACACGATGCTGGGCATTAAATTGAACTCTCTATAAATTTGGACTAAGAATGGCCTGCTTCTAGCCTCCCCACAATTCGCCACCTCATTCCATCATCTAAACGTTGGTGGTTACTCATTTTTACTGTTACAATTTGAAATGAACCGATTGCTGCAAAATAACACCATCTACTAAACCATTTTTTTGTCTATTCTGCAACCGCTGTTTCATACCTTCCGACTCCAACGAGTGTTACGCACGATCATGCGTGTGTATTACAATTATTGAATGGTTATTTGTTTTGTATTGTATCAATGTATGTACATATCAAATTTCATTAAAATCAGTACAGTAGTTCTAGAGATAATCGACCAAGTCTGCAAATTCTCTTAATTTCTTACACCAGTGTAGTTAAAATAAACAATCTCCATTTCAATTTTTGAAAAATGACAACAAAGATCTTGCTTTATACGACATATAAAAGAATATTATTTCCTTACATAACACTTATCAATATATTACTCAATAGCTCTAATAAAATGCAAATTATATTTTAATGAAAAACAAACTTACAATTTATCAATCCACATTCTGTCGATTCTTCCAATAAGAGTCTTATTGTGCTCAGTACGCACATAACAACAATCACCTAAATTTAAAAAAACATAAAATTAAAAGGAAAATTATTTTATCAAATAACACATGTACACACAACTTTCATTATCATCAGAAATACAATTGTACAACTACAAAAAACTGCTTACACAGACCTAATGGTATGCTCTTCAGTACAAAACAGTCATTGTACATTTTAGAGAGCAAGAAAATGTTCAAAAAAATATTTCTCTTGAACTCCATATTTTCTTTCCTTGAACTGAAAGCAATTATTACACTTAATCACTTTGTTCCTATTTCTAACTTTGTTTAGTTACAGGTGATTCATTAATTTTGGGGTTATTCTATATTTTGTTACATCTAAACTTTTATTTTCATGATTTGATTATTTATAAACAATAAATTTATGGATAAAATACATTTTATAAACAAGAATTTAAATAAAAGGGGTAAAATGTTCTTGACACAGAAAACTACATACATTTTTAATTTAAAAGAGCAATAAATGAGGAGCTTGTTTCATTGTTTACACAGACAGTGATTTAATTTAATTTTGCCATAGAGGTTTGCCCTTCGATGAAAATATTCTAAGAAAATGCCCTTCCCTTACAAACACTATAAAATAATTTGAGATTATAATACCACATAAAAAAAGGACCCAAGGAATTCTTTATAATACCCATAAAGAACTTTGATATCATTAATTTAAATGATTTCATTCTATTCAGCATTCTCTTCTGCCACCACCATTTGATTTTTCTTTCTTTCCAAAATCTTAAATTAAAGAGAAGAAAGAACACTGTGTATATAAAGTATGGAGTATAATTAAATTGAAAGCATTTTCTTTCGTCCAGACGCTCTCAGACAGGTAGCTCATGTTTATCCGACCGGTTAGATGAGGGATTCCCAACCTTTTTATGTTTGCAGCACCCTTGGGAATGAGATTAGAAACTAGGGGCACCCTTTTTAGAATTTTAATTTTAAGAAAATTTTAAATATTAAATTAACTGTCTGTAAAAATATTTTTATCCAAGAGGTTAGATGAGGGATTCCCAACCTTTTTATGTTTACAGCACCCTTGGGAATGACATTAGAAACCAGGGGCACCCTTGTTAGAATTTTAGTTTATAAAAATTTTTAAAAAATAAATTAACATTGAATATATTTCAGAAACGAGTTAAATTTAAATTGAAATAAATACTTACTCCATTGTTAGTTTTATTCATTTATTGAAAGATATAAGTAACAAATATTAGAATAGGATATATTGATGCAATTTCAAGAATAGCCATAGGATTCAGTATAGTATTACACCAGAGGACTACAATAGAAATCACTAAAAAGAGTTTTGTTTTATTAATGTGAGACCTGCGATGGATGCTTACAGCACAAATTTTAGATATAAAGACTAACAGTTATGGGTGTGAGGGTAGTTAATTCATTGTCAGGAACAAGTGCATCGATTTGTATCACAATCTGTCAAGCAGGAGAGTAATTAATTCAAATTAATATTTAATTTAAGTGGAACCTCCTAACATTTTTTAGTTTACCCCCCAAAAAAATCTACCATGGTTTATTAACGTAGGATTACTTATCATTGCTTACCTCTTTTGTATGTATCTCTCTCTCTCTCCCTCTCTATCTATCTATCTATCTATCTATATATATATACATATATATATATGTCAAAATTTTGATGCATGTTGGCACTTTTCTGTTTAACCGTTTACTGCTTGTCTGAGCGATACAGACTGGGTTTGGCATGCTGCCAAAATTATAACTCGCGAGGTACGGACGGACAGATTTAGCATCTGAAATTTTGCTTTCCGGAACAACATTATGGAGGAATATAATCCTACTTTTTATATATAAAAAATCTCGCATCCCTAAGTGCTGAGGCACACCTGTTACGAATTAAAGTGTTAGATCAGACACCTCCCACTCTCTTCCTTCTTTTAGTTGCCAATGTCATCTAAAGTCCTCAACTATAAACAAATTAAATTTAGAGAAACAGTTAATGGGCAGCTTAAATTACTGCTGTTCCTATGTTTAATAAAACTACTAGATGACCACAACTTTTCTAACGACTGGTTTAAAAAAAATGTGAGAAAATTAGAGTAATTTAATCGAGTACTAAAAATAACAATTGAGACCATTTTGGCCCTTTTTTTAACGGAGGATTACATTCCTCCATAACGGTCCTCCAGAAAGCAAAATTTCAGATGATAAAACCATCCGTCATCGTGAGTTACAATTTTGGCAGTGTGCCAAACGCAGTCTGTATCACTTGAGCAAGCAGTAAACAGTTAAACAGAAAAGTATCAAAATGCATCAAAATATATATATATATATATGTATGTATGTATGTATGTATGTATGTATGTATATATATATATATATATATATATATATATATATATATATATATATATATACATACATACATACATATATATATATAAATATATATATATATATATATATATATATATATATATATATATATTTCCGCTTATAAGAATCACGTTTGTTATCACTGTTTTTGATTCTTATAAGCGGTTGATTCTTATAGCCGAAATTTAGGTTTTTGGACAGGCACACACACACCTATATATACATATTAGATAATTTACCATAAAATACTCTTTAATTTATGTTAATTATCTTTTATTAAAATTATTTTTAGAATTTTAAAATTCGACTTAATTTTTAGACCTATAAGTAGATACACATGATTACAGTAAGAGAACAAAAAAATCCAATTTTGTTACAACATACCTACTTAACAGTTTTAACATTTCAACTACAGGAAGGGAGCAAGAAAAAGTTATCTATGGTAGTTTGAAGTAATGAATTTTTCAGGAGGCTGTTTCAATACTCTTTCAATACTAATAGTCTCAGACGAAGATTCGCCCTGTAGCTTACGTTTCACGGTTTGACAATGTGCTCAATCTACTAATGTCACGTTTTCCTGAGTGATAGTGGACAATTTGCCGAAGATTTATGTGTTTCAGGGTTCAGGAAGCCACAACCAGGATGTGGGAGGGGGGGGGGGGATATTCCCTATTTTTGTTTGACAGTGCAGAAAAGTGAAATCGGACCCGGAAGGGGAAAGATGCCCCTGGGTCAAGCTAATAGGACAGTGTTGGGCTAAAGCGTTTAAGGGGAAACTATTATGTTATGTCTAACAAAGAAAGGAATAAATTTTACGACTATATTCCATCCCATCTTATCAATCTTTCTTTTAAAAAAAAAGAAAGAAAAAACTTTGTTCCTTTTGAGGGTTTAAATGGCTTTTTTGGAAAAATGAAAGGAAAGCGAAGAGGGTAAACTGATTCTTAAAACCGGTGGATTGATTCTTTAAAGCGAAAATTTTAACATGGAAAGATTACATTTGTTTTTGTTTTCGCGATATTGATTCTTATAAATGGTTGATTCTTATAACCATTGATCACTATAAGCGGTGGTTACTGTATATGAAATGACCCGGATGGTCATCTCCTGAGAATAAGACATCGAGACTGAAAAACAATACGATTCGAATTCAAGAACAAAGAAGTTTATTCCAGCAATAACATGACCTTACAAAGCGACGTCCAGCTCTCATCTGGCGAGCGTACAAGTAGCTGTAAACGGGTTGCTGGAAATTGGCGAGGTAGGTTAGTATTGGAGGAGGGGTAATGAACGGAAAGGTTACCATAGAGAGAGAGAACTCAGATTACAGGCGATTGAAGATTAGAGGTGGTTAAAATTTATTACATCTATACATACGTACATATATATATATATTTCTATGACATATAAAACCCCAAAACCCTTTCAAAATTCTTTTTAAATTTCCTTGGGCATAGAGTTAATTTCGTTTTCGATACAAAGAACAAATGAATTGTAAATAACCTAAAAACAAATGTAGAAAATTGACATATCGTCCCTTAAAATCCCCTTAGTTATATAAGTTTTGCAAGCCCAGAGATCCAGGCACAGCGAATCATTATTCGTTGCATAGTCACGTGACACGTCAGGTATGAAAAGTTATATAAGAGCCTGTGGTCAGGTAGAGGAGAGCTTTCTACATTTGTCTTTGCCCCGAGAAGATGTGTCGTCTGCATAGTAAAATATTTTAATGAAGCTACTCTGTCACCGTCATTGCTCCCGGTTCACGACTCAGTTTAATTGTAGCATGGCAGGTCATTAAGTCGTCTTTCTTTCCAGGCTGGGCCTGTCATGTTATATATATATATATATGTACATATATATATAGATACATATATACATACAAAAGAGATAAGCAACGATAAGTAATCCTACATTAATAAGCCATGGTAGTTTTGTTAGAAGAGACTACCAGAAATTTTTTTCTTCCAAAAACCCTGGTGAACTCTGCTGCTTTCAATGGTAGTCATAATTATAAAAATCTCAATATTTCTCAAATCATATATGAAATTTCTATGAGATGTTAACCAAGAAACTTCGTGGTTTTTATTTTTAAACGATTTTCACTGTTTTGTCTAGAAATAGGCATCAGTCAGTAATTTTCTACGTTAAACGTACTTTAGTAGACAAGAGCATTGTTACATATGTATAATATTAAATATTAAATATTTCCACAATTTCCCCAGACAGTGATTTTATTTTATATATATACTAGTTGCTACCCATCAAAACATGATGGCTGGATAGTAAATAAATGTGCTAATACACAAATTATATTCAACACATCATTGCCAAATGCATAAAATCATAATATTAAGAATAGAGAAATACACTTTAAAAATTACTTTTGAACCCAATAAAAAGAAATGTGGTTACTCAACAGTGCGAAATAAACAGTTTCCACCAGGTTTAATTCTATACCTCACAAATATAATTAAAAATAAAAATGGCAAAGAGAGGGCTAGAGAGATTCCTCAGAATAAGCAAATTATCATGTTTATGCGGCCTCATACTTAGGGAGTATCTAAAGCCAGATTTAAACATGTCACTGAGCATGCAGAGAAAGCAATTTTTAATTGTAAATTATCACTAATTAATAGAAATTGTGGTTACAAAAAGGAAATTTGACACATCTATAGATTAAAATCTTTTGTTCAAGACCAAAATGAAGTAATTTGATGCAGTAGTTTTCTCTCACAGACTGCCCCAAAATCGGCTTAGCAGCTTAAATAGCTGAGGCGGTGAAAGGCAAAGTGGTGTAAGTCAGTTTATCAAGTGGTGTAAGTCCAAAGCATTTTACTGCAAAAACTACAAAAAAATCCACTATAAATTGAACAAATTATAATTAATAATAATTATTATGATATTGCAAATAATAATTATTTGCAATTCCACTATAAATTGAACATGGAGATACATTTTTGCCTTAAATAAAAAAAGTTGAAAATGTGACTTAACCACTTTCCCTTTCACGGCCTCAATTATAGATGCATGAAATTGGGAAATTACAGTGAAAAACAAAAAGTTATATGAACCTACTATTCTAAATAACATTTTATGATGTAGATGACTTACCTAATTTGTAAGTTCCAGATGGAATAGTATATTGTTCATAGTAAGTTGAACCTTCTTCAGGATTTTGCACTTCACACACTACATTCTATATATTTTAAATGGAATAATTAATGTAATTATACTTTTAAAAAACAGCAGATAAGCATTAAAATAAAATTTAAAAAGGCTCAGCTAATTGTGAGCTAAATAAATACATAGGGCTTATTTTGGGAAAGTAACTACCCCACCATCCTCCTTTTTTAAAACTAGACACATTAGAGCAGGGGTTTCAAACTCGCGGCCCGCGGCGAACATTTTTGCGGCCCGGCCAATATATTGGCACACAATAATATATAATAAAATAACCAACGCAGAATTATAATAAGATAGGAAGAATTCGCTAAATGTTTTTTTAATGATACTCTTTTTTTGCTATTATTAAACAAAATGCATATATTTATGTTGAATATACTGTAATTAGGTAAATAAACTTACGTTTCTATTAATATTGATTTTTTTTGCGGCTCACCTATAGTTAAACCTTGTTTGTTTGGCACAAGGTAGCCTTTGAGTTTGACACCCCTGCATTAGAGCAATGGTGAGAAAAATCTAAATTTACAGACTTTAATATTCTCTAAAGCATATGTTTCAAGATATGAAGTTAAAAAATAGTTAAATACAAACATGCATTTTGTCAAATGGCATATTTATGAATGTACATGGTATTAGACATTTTAATTTTTTACAAATTATAATCGTTTTTCAGGTCAATAGTGATTTTTATAACACAGTTTTTTTTTTTTTTTTTTTTTTTTTTTTTGGGGGGGGGGGGGGGTCCAGATTGCCTATGGTCCCAGTTAGTCTGGATAAGCGACGTTTTACTGTAGCTGTTTATAAATTAAGCAGATATTATTTTGAATAAAGATTTTAGATTTTTTTCTACAAGGATAATTCGCAAACCAGATAATCTGTACACAGATAATTGAAAGACCATATAAAATGTGCAAATTTAAATAACAACATGAAGAAGTATGTAAGATATACAGTGGAATCCGGTTAATTGGACCAGCCGCTTAATCAGACCAAATCCTAAAGAACCGAAACAAATCCTATTGCATTAGCCTAATAGGGCATGTTCATGTAATTGGACTAGCCGGTTATTGGGATCAAAATGATCGTGTGCCAACGTGGTCCGATTAACCGGAATTGACTGTAATTGTAAACTAAGATTAAAAAAAATTTTAAAAAATCCACTCACAGCACGAGGTTTGGCAAGTACATCTAGATCAGGATCATCATCAGAGCCTTCATCTTTAGGCTTTCCATGCCCGTCTTTAAACACAGATGGTACTCTAATTGGATCAACTTGTTCTTCACGGGGAATGATATGCACATAATTGTTTGGCATAAAATTCCAAATCTACAATCAAACACAATGGAACATTAAGTATTTTAGCTTCATGCTGGGAAACTATGCCAATAGTTTCAAAGCAGAACTTCTTGATAAAGAAAAGTTTGAACGAATTTTACACAAATACATTCAATTTTAATAAAAATAGGTGTCTAAAAAAATTTAATGTCTAGATTGCTTGACCACTATTGGCAGAAAACTCCATATTTACTCGAATATTTCTCCTTTACACTGTTTATACACCACATTAAACAGTGTTTAGGCAGACCAACTCAGATCTACATAATCACTATTTAATAAGTATTTTGTTCACTCACTACATTTACAATAATTTAGCATAAGACAGTGGAATAAAAAATTAATACTTAAAATTAAACTTTTAATAAATTTGACACTTTTTTTTTCAAAAATTTTTACAAATTTTTAACTTATCACATTTAAACAACATTAAAAGGCAGCCAATTGTATGACAAAGTTGTTATTTCATTAATAAATGTCAAAGCAGACTGGTGATAAATAATACTGTCCAGCTTTGTTTTATTATTATGTATACTAAATGCATAACATTCCAGGATTTATTTGCTAAGATTAAATTATTGTTCTCATGACACATATCATCAAAAATGCAAATGAAATGTTACAATCATACAGCTGATTAACTAATGATACACAACTTGTTCTTTAGTCAGCAAATAATGGTGGAATGAGTATTGATAAAACATTTTGCTTCCCTATGGTTTAGTTTTAAAACAAGTTATCTATTTATATTTTATCCCAAATTGCTTATTTTGTATTCAAAGACTAAAATATTTCTGTAATAAGATTAAATAACATATTGAAAACTAACAAATATGTCATGGTGAATTTGAATTTTTTCCTGAACCTTTATAGTATGGATTTTTTTTATAAACTACAAAATGCTTTAAATTATATTTATTAACTTGAAGATCAGAGTAAAGTGTTCAATTATTTCAACTAGTAGAGTAAATGAACATGATTACATGATCCATGTCATAGCCCCCCCCCCCCCCTGGGTATTCTTTCCTGTTGGAGAGATGGTACTGTGAATAGTCCCATAGAAGTTTAATTGGCAGAATACTTAGTCCTTAAGACAAGAACAGGTCTAAATATCAAAAGAACAGATTTATAAATAGAGAAAACAACAATTCAAAAAAAATTATCATGCACAAAATGCTTCCTTATAAAATAATGTCAAACAATAACTAAATTCAAATGTTAAAAAAAATTACAAAATTAAACATACACCATAATACTAAACTCTAAGCAGTTTACTATCTATAAATCACAATTCTAACCACATTAAATTTGGAGAGTCATAAAATAACAATAAAAACAAACTTTCTTTAAACTTGAATATAATGTGAATACAAATATACCTGAGCTTTGTAATTACACACAACAACACAAAAATGGTAGAATTCAAATCTAATTTATTTATATATATATATATATATAAAGAGAGAGAAACTTCAAAATAAAAAGCATATATTCTGTTTAAAAATTTTCTCACGGATCCAAAATTCAAAATGAAACAACTGATAATATTCTGTTTGAAATCTAAGAGACTTGACTATGATAAGAAGAATAATTGTTTTCCTTATCTTTTGCAGTCACGACATAAAATTGAATCTAGAAGATTAGATTAAAAAAACAACAACATAATTTTTTTTATCAAATGTATAAAATGATACTTACTTTGATTTTTTTGAAAGCTTTGGCTTTTGCAGAATATCTAGACTCACACACATAAACATCTTTAAAATCAAACTCCTGCAAATAGTGAAATTTGCATTATTAAACAAAGAAATTTTAAATAAACTAGATATTAATGCAGTTTCATACAAAATTTTTTTAAAAATTCATATGTTGCTTACACTTGGTTGAAACTTGAAATATTCTTTAACAAACATCACATAGCACTTTCCAATAACTTGGTTCAAAGGTGCACTATTATAGTTATCACTTTTAAATACTTCCTGAAAGAAAAACAAAAAATCAAATGTTAATAAAATGACAAAATTTATGGATATCCTTGGATTTTACAAAATAATTATTCCCCTTATAGTTGCTGTGTTCTGTGTATCCCTCTGTCAAGTAACGCTTCCGGAGCGTCCGCTTCACAAATATATCAGCTTATATTAATCTCACGTGCAAAAATACAACAAACAGAAATTAAAAACACCAAAATCATTTGTTTAACAACTTTGTAGGTTAAGTTAATTGTGATTCAATGCACGTGTATACACCTTTAAAATTCATGAAAATATAAAAAAATTCTGAAACGTGATTGCAGCACTGCCTAAATAGACTGCAATAATTTTTTGCACGTGAGTAATTTGTATGATTTTTTAATCTGATTTTCTTTAGTTTATATATTTTATTTTTGCTTAATATATTTATACATAGCATATTTATAGCATATTAGTTAGATTGTATACATAGCATATTAGTTAGATTGTGCAAGTCAGATTGAAAAATCAGCGGTAAGCATGCTTTTTTTCCAAGAAGATGTTTTTTAAATTATAAACTCGAATTTTTACAACATTTTTAATTATAACATCGGATAGAAAAACAGCTAATATTCTATAAAAAATTTTAATATGTTAACAACGTTATGAACCTTTTTTTTTATTGGAACTGTTCAATTATTTACCGTCAAGTTTTGACGGGTACTATCTAGTTTTAAATTAAAGCCCATAAATTATAAAAAATTATAAGAGTATTAGTCTTATTTTGGCATATTTTCAAAATATTATACACATGCAATAAAATAATCCAATGATAAAAAAAAAAAAACCAGAGAGTGTTAAAAAGAATATCAAGAGCATTCATATCATTATGTGTTTTAATAACAATCCTAATTTTAGATTATAGGTAAATATCTGACACAGAATTCTTGTCTTCATTTATATACAATTTATAAATATGTATATTTTTACAAAAGCAAATAATGTGAACCCATTTATAATATTTTCTTTTTGATTTTACCAACTTTGCAATGTATTTAATTTCTCTATTAAAAGTTGTTTTTTTCTAAAAATTAATTTATTTCGCTTGAAAAGGTAAATATTTTATGCACACGGTTTATATTATTATTATCGTAATGTTAACTTCATGCGAGCATTATTTTCATATGAATTTAAACAACTATCGTTTTTATTCATATTATGTTGGTTTTTTTATTAATTAAAAATTAACGGTAATTAATTTTGATTTTGGAAGTTCTTATCTTTATTTTCATATGCTTTTTCATTTATGAATTATTCAAATGTTGATTAAAAAACTTTTGTGTAATTTATACATTGGTGAGTGCTTAATTATTGTACTTAATCGATTTATATTTCTGGAGAGGATGTTTCAGCTTTTAGTGGTACTATAATGAAAGGCTGAATTTACCAAAATTCTGAGGAGTTTATTATGCAGAGAAAAGGAATTTAATACATAGAGGATGTATATAGGAGTTTAATGTGGAGAGGAGTTGAATAGTTTGCAGCCCTTAATCAAACACTTCATTTTTTAAGAGGCAATGCTGGAGTCATTTCATGGTTCCATTGGAAAATTCTGCTAAACCTGTAATCTACATTATTCTGTCTATAAAAATATCCATTACGATTTTTTTATAAATATATTTTTTTTTGTTTTTTTACACCAATTGCATACATTGATCGTTGTGTTTATTATATATATTTATATATATATATATATATATAAATAATTTGGCATTAACTGCATACATTGACGATCGTATTTAATTTGAATGTACTCCGTAGCGAAATATGGGTATTCAGCTAGTTGTTATATACATAAGATATTTTTCAAATTATAAAGCAATAAGAGTTTAGTTAAAAAAAAAAAAAAAAAAAAAAAAAAAAGCGCTTATGAGTTTCAGCTCCAGATTAAGATTCCAAATTTGAGATTTAAATTAATATATTTCAAACATCCCAGTGTTAAAATATATATATAGATGCACATATGATACTGAAAGAGGTTCCTAAAAATTTTTTTAATTACTTTTTCAAGGAACTTTCTTGTAGCCAAATGAAATGTTTCATTTGGGCGATAAAACCAGCAACCATAGAGCCATTGCTCTCCTTGATTATCTCTCCATAATTTTTCTACATGCATTATATGAGGCTCCATTCCTTTTTCCCTGAAATAATAACCAAAAACATTATTAAAATATATGAACTTTAACTAAAATACACAAATTATTAATCTATATATATAAAACAGTTCCGTAACATGACTGACATGACTGATTGATTGATTGGCTGACTGACGCACAAACCAAACCGCTGGACCTAAAGGGCTGAAATTTTGCATGGCGATTCTTCTTATAGTGTAGGGGTGCACTAAGAAAGATTTTTGAAAAATTCTTCTTAGATTTTTTAAAATTAAATTTTTAAGCTGTTTTTGTAATATTCTTTAAAGTTTGCATTTAAAATAATAATCTGGGGTTTATAAAATTTATATCACGAGAAAGATCATAAAAATTCATTTAAAATGAAATCTTTTTCGAATCTTTACCTCCATTTTCTGATTTTTGATGAATTTTTAAAGACTAATCTTTAGAATTTATTCTGATCACGTGGTTTCTTTTCTTTTAATTTTGCATCATGTGCTTAACAACGAAATAGACAAAAAAATTTTTGTTTTCTTGCTAATGCGGCAGACGATTGGACATTATGCAAAAAAAATTAAATACAGTAAAAGATATGATCCTCAAACTGTACTATATTCTGTAGTATGTCCTATTAGATTTAATTTGAATATTTTCCTCTATATTATTTTGTCTATAAAAATATCCCTTAAAATTTTTTTTGTTTTTTTTACATCAATTGTATACATTGATCGTCATACTTATTATTATTATATATATAAATATATATATATATATATATACATTGGAATCTTGATCCATCGTTTTTCCGTATGCGTCGTTCATTTTATCCAGTCCCAACGATCATATCGCTTTGCTATGTTTCCGCATCTATCGTTTTCCCGCATTTATCGTTCATTTCAGCCGGTCCCTTGAAAAACGATAGATCGAGATTCCACTGTATATATATATATATATATATATATATATATATATATATAGGCATTAATTGCATACATTGACCGTTGTATTTAATTTGAATGTACTCCATAGCGAAGTGCAGGTTTTCAGTTAGTTTATCATATAAAAAGTGTAAAAAATAATAAATCTTTATAACTGCACCTACACAATTCCTATATTTAATCAGGAATTTTTCTTTGCAATAAGTAGCTAAATTAATTATACATTAATTTAAATATTTCAAAAAAACTAAGCAAGTACTTAGCCTTGAAAAATGAGAAAAAAAATCCAAGAAGATTATTTGAAGTTATTTTTATATTTATTATATATCAAATAATGAATTCATTATATATCAAATGAGAAACAAAATTGATCAAGAATATTTGAAGTTATTTTTATATTCATTATATATTAAGCCATTTCTTCAATTTTATTGTAGATTTTACGAAAAAGGGACCCATGGCAGTTAAATGGTTAGCACATCAGAACTGAAGATGCTCAGTTTGAATCAAAGCAGGTACTTTGAATGTTCTTGTGTCTGTCCTGGGTAAGGGTGCATTAAATTTGCTGGCCAAAAAGTCCCTATGTGTTGTTTGTAGGGGTGGGAACAGGGTACAAGCCTACCAGGAATCACCCCCATGGATGTTCTGCAGCAAAACAAAAAGTGGGTCAGTGGTAAATCAAAGAATAATCAAATAATCTGATGCACGTCTAAACATAACAAACAATTTTAATAACATAAAATGCACAAAAGGAAAATTATGAGTTAAAAACCCAATCAAGAATACAAGCATTAAGCTTATTCAAAATAGGACCTATTGGCCCATATCAAAATCTTATTCTATCTAGTTCAAATCAAAAGCTAAACTAACATGGTACTGAGGTAAAGAGGGTGAGAGATTATTTCAGTTAAACAACGCCATCAAACTCCATCTATAATCATTAAAACACAATAGCATCAACTGACTGAAACTTTCTCAACAGCTTGGTCATAATTGTAGTGGCACCAGGCAAAAGTGAGCCTCCAACCCTTGTGGAACCCAGTAGCCATGAGCTAAACAGGAGCTGCATATCCTTGCCCTGTGGCCTTCAATGGGCATCGTTAGGAATTATGCAGGGGAGCATTATTAATAACCAGAACATTTTAAGAAAAAACATTTTATTTTCCTATTTTGCCTGTATTTACTATTAACCTTTAGCTTACGGGGCCCATTTTTCCAATTCTCTCTTTAGAACGGTAAAATTGCTACCCCTTTGTAAGAATGGCCATTAACCCTTTGAGGGGTGCCATTTGTACAGTGCAAACGAAAAGATCTAGTCTATTTTCCCCTTGCATTCAATGTATTCCAGTTAAAAGCAGAAAAATAGCTAGTATTGCCATCTGTTATCAGTTTAAAGAAGTAAAGACATTTTGCAATGTTTAATTGGAAAATTTTCAAGATTCTTTAGGTTAAAAACAATCTGGGAAAAAAATCTGCACTGTGCAAACTGAAGAAGTTGTTGCCCCTGAAAGGGTTAAGGGAGTTATATATATATATATATATATATATATATATTATATATATATATATATATATATTATATACAGTAGAGTCCCGATAATCCAAAATGATTGGGACCAGAACCTTTTCGGATTAACGAATTTTTTGGATTAAGCAAAATCATTCTTAAAATAAACTTAAATTACATAATAACATGTGATTACAAAAATATTACATAATACATGTGATTACAGAGTTTATTTTATAAGGTCAGTCTAAACATAACCAAATCTTAGGATGAAATTTGTGATAGGAGAGCGAAACGCTGCCTAGTACATTACAGCAGAGTATAAGATGTTCTAACAATACGTCACAGTGCTCAACAGTTGGAGAGGTGCATTGTTACTGTTAATGTCATTTTAGCATTAACATAAACACATGCTGTTTATTCTACTGTGTCCTACTTTATTACACTTCTGTTGTGTAACTTTGATTTTCTTGTAATTTTCAGAAATATACTTTATATTACTTAGTATCACTATAGTTTTATTGTAACCTTAGTTCTTTTTGACTTTTGGATTTGGATTAAGCAGACTTTTGGATTACCGAAGTTCAGATTATCGGGACTCCTATGTATATATATTCATTCTTCAGATACATGCTATACCACCCCATAAGGAAAAGGTTAATAACATGCCTATAGTAATGACTGCAGGATCAATTTAAGTTCTTGAATTAAATATTAACATAAAATAACTAAAATGAACTTAATCAAAAAAATTTTTCTTTAATTAGCACTAAAACCAAATTTAAAGTTTAAGGAAATTAAATAGTACCTTGGTTCAATATATACAAAGTCTCCAACATAATATGTTTGAGTTTGAAATGTGGCACTATCAGAGCTAGATATTTCATTGGAACCTCTTCCTTCCTAAATGAAATAAGAAAAAAAATACACAGTTACTTTTCTTCAACATACATACAAACATTGTAAGAAATGCTACACCAGTGTTTAAAAATTTGACTTTTATCTTTGGTATTTCATTGAAAAATAAAACTTTAAGCAATACAAATATATTACAAAATTTTCCAGAATCTCATTGAGCTGGTTCAATAAGGACCTTATATGAAAAAAAATTGACATTTCCCTAACAGAATTTTTAAGTTTTCTGACTTTTTGAATAAATTTTTTAAAAAAAAACATTATTCATTCACTGATCAAAAATTATCTGTAATAGCTCCAGAAATACACACTTCTGAAAACTGCACATGCAAAGTGACCAAATATTTAACATACAATTTACAGACAAAACAAAAAAACTTATCTTGAATCAAAGAAAATTTATTAATTAAATTTATCAATTTATTTCAAGGAAATTTGTTAATTATCAATTTAACATGCTCAATAGATTTTTTAAAACTATTAGGTTCCTTAAATTGAAAATATTTTCTCTATTTTTTATTTTCCAAGTTTACTAATCTTACTGGTAAAAATTCAACTGCATTATATAAATTAATAGTGCCACTCACATGGTATAGTGGTTAGCATAGTAAGCTACCACACAGTGAGCTTCGGTTCAAATCCCAAATAAGGTTTGGTTCGTACCATGTTGTCCCGTCACAGGGAATAATGTTGGCTCACCTAAATGGTGCTCATATAATAAAGTGGCCAGCAAGACTTCGCAGTGAATAATAAAAAGCCAATGTCTCACGACAAGTGCCTACCCATTAGAAATATATATGCAGTCGATTTTGGTTAATCGGACCACATCAGGACACGATCATTTTGGTCCTAATAACTGGCTGGTCCGATTAAACGAAAATGCCTTATGTTACAAGACAGGATTCGGTCCGAATAAGCGGCTGGTCCAATTAACCGAAATCAACTGTATATATAAGTATATAAATATATAATCAGAAAAAAAAGATACTATAGAAAAATCAAAGGTATATTACTTTCTCCTGCTTGGGTTCCATTTCAGCCTCTTGTTGTTCCCTAGGTAACTTTTGTGCCCTTAAAGTTTCTACACTGGCTTGTAAGTCAGCCTCTGAGTACTGTAGAGCAGGAGAATAAAGTACTTCTCCATTTTTGCACAACTCATCTCGCCTTTTAATGAAAAATAACTGAAGTTCAACTGAATCTTCAAACACTTGAGAATCTGTACGACTACGATGACGAACATGCTCAAAGACTTCAAACATGTCCTCCTGGAAACGATCTAATCTCTTATACCTTCCCTATAAAAAAAAACAAAGGGACAATGTTTAAAAATCAGAGATAAAGAGGATAATTAAAGTTAGATTATGAAACCAAATGATAACAAATTCTAATTTCTCAACATCAAGACTAAATTAGTTATCTTTATCATTTAGGTTAATAATTTGATTAGTTACTTCCATCTAAAAAAATATCTTATTCATTCCTTTTCTGTCTAATAAATGCTATTTAATACTATTATCTGAAACCCTGTTTAAATTTTATACAGGGTTCATACTCTTAATCCAAAATCCAAAATAAGGAGTTCTTAAAGGCTTTATAAGGACCTGATCTTGCAATTTTAAGGACCTCAAAGATGATTTAAAATGTGTTTTATTTAAAAAGTTTAGACTTTTAAAGTATTTGAGTCATAAAGTTATTTATGGTCCTAGAACTTCTATATCAACTTAATAATAATAATTTATTAATAATATTTCAAAATTACTTTTACGGACTGTTACACTTACACTGGTAAGTAGTGTCATAGCAAGTTATTTAAGCAAATCAAAAATGCATTTTATATAATATATATATAATCCCCCTCCATATATATATATATATATATATATATATATATAGAGAGAGAGAGAGGGGGGGATGTAAGTGATAATATATATGCATTTTCAACCTGGTTAACCTTTTACACGCCGCACTATGATCGAAAGGTAACACAAACTATTTATTGATGAAAATCACATTAAAACTCAAACATAAGAACCATGAGTACTTTTTTTTTCAAGAAAAAAATTTTTGTATATGATTTATAACATGTTCCCAAAAGGGAACATTGGCGGGAAACACTTAGTTTTTCCACATGTTTTTATAAAATATGATTAACGACCCTTACATTCAAATTTCAATTTCTGTACCCAATTTTTTAATAGTTATAAGTAAATTTCTAAAAGTTATAGAGTAATAGCACAGGTTAAGCAGAAAAATAGTCGGGGTCCAACTATTTTGCTCTACTTGCTTTCTGCTGTCTATCGTAGGTAGGAAAGTATTTCTCATGCAGTCTTTTCTCACACAAAATATTTTTTGTCTAGTATTCGTTTGGAATACAACACAGCATCCTTGTGGTGATGGCACAATAAAATGTGCATCTGATTGTCTCAAAGATTCATAGCAATGTGCGTGAGGCCCAGGAACAGAGTGGATTTTCAATTTCATGCGAAGCAAACAAAAAGTTGCTTCTCTCCTGAGATGCGATAGTTCTGCTGTTGTACCTTTGTGCAAATGTAAATGCAAAATCCATCCAGTAGCGACAGCCATGTTTAGCGCATTGCTAAATAGATTCCAATACCATTTTTTGTTTCTAAACGTAGGTCGATATGATCCAAGAAGTCTGTCTAGTAAATCGACACCTCCCATCCCCTCATTATACATTTTTATCAGATGTGACTGAGAAACATCAATTCTTTTTTTTTTTTTTTGGTGCTTGACAAAATCGCTTGGTTTTACGATAAGCTCATGGGTCGAATAATTGGATGCTATAGTTACTACAGCACTGTCCAGCGACAAATATAAGCTTGACCATCACTTCGATACTCAAAATTTCCTCTTTGCCATTTTGAGGCTTCCTTTGGTGATTTGAGAAAGCATCTTCCTGTCCGAAATTCCCGAATCGTGCCAGTTGCTTTGAAACCCTTTTTCAGAAAACTCAGTAAACAGCTTGTGTGATGAGAAAAAATTGTCAATGAAAATTTCATGCATCTCTGGATTTTCAACACTGGATAGAAGCTCCCACACAACTCTAGATCCAAGAGGAGAGTTTTCTATTTCTGAAATTTTTCCACTATAGATTCTCATAGCATATGAATAGCCACTGCTGGAACACAACATCCATATTTTAAAACCAAACTATATTGGTTTATCCCATATACACAATTTACCCGAATGATGATCGTAACAGGGCACTATGGATTCATCAGTTTACAATCTATACTCAATTTAGAATGGAAGTGACATATCCTCTCTCAAATGAAGAAAATCGCAGAGTAAAGGAAAATAATGAGAACTCATAATCACGTGTTTTCCAACATATTATGTGCCCCTCCAATAGAGTCAAAAATAACGTCTAACTATCAACAAACACGCGTTTTTCAGCGGCAGCTATGAGTAATCCACTTCAGACCCATCGGAGTACCCCTCCCCCCTCTCCGTCACACACGTGGAGGAGAGGGGGGAGAGGGGTGAACAGGCGTAATGAAAGTAGATCACAGTCATAAACATCTTTCCTTCATACGTACTAATAGCTCTCGTATTCGAAAACATTTTATCAATACTACTATGCACTGTAATCAAAATAACTTAATTATGTTGAAAAACTAACCTTTACACGCCAATGTTCCCTTTTGGGAACATGCAAATTTTTCATCTAATAGTAACAACAAAATTTAATCTTTATTGATATAACTTATGTTCTACCAAGAAAATGATCATTTTTAATTACTCCCTCTTAATTTTAAAATCATTTGTTGAATTTTGAATTTTATACGAATTTTTGAATTTTGTTCGACGAAAAGTTAGAAAAAAGCCAAAGTTACGATTTTTTTCCCCTAGACACTATTTATTTTATTAACGAAACCTCGATGCCAAAAAATCAATCCATATCTTCGTTCTAAGTAATAATTTTTATAGAGCAATATGAATAAAATTGTATTTTTCACAGAATTTTGAAGTTGATGTTCCCTTTTGGGAACATTGGCGTGTAAAAGGTTAATAATAATAATAATACAAAAAAATAAAACAATTATCTACATTTTCATAATGGTAATCGTTGACAGCAATATGTGAAAATTTTTGCATTTCAAATCGAAAATAAGACTGAAAAGGAAACAAAAAAATTTAAGGACCTTGAAAGCATAAGTACTTTTTAAAAACTTTTTAAGGGTTCTTAAAAACAGAAACTGAAAATAAGTAGTTCTTAAGGACTGTACAAACCCTGTTGTAATATTCATTAAATCAATAAATCACCGAGTTTAAAGGCAATTTTTATGGAAAATTTTTATAATTTAAAAATTTCTACATGACAGAATAATATTGTGAAGAGTGAAATGAACAAATGATACTGTAAAGAGTGAAATGAACTGGCAAAAATACTCATTCTTTAAATTTTTAATTTTTTTTTTTTTTTTTTTTTTTTTTTTTTTTTTTTTGGGGGGGGGGGGGGGGGGGGCAAGCAAAGATTGAAAAAGCAAAGAATTAAGCAGTCTCCCTCACTTCTGTCTTATTAAACATTTTACAGTTTCCTCTATTCACAGTTTACAAGCTATTTTCTAAATGAAACCTTATATTTGCTTTCCTTAGAGCAAAATTAGCAATCAATTTAACTGAATAAAAATTAAAACTGACTGGCACACACTAAAGCAATGTTTAGTTTACCATAATACTAAAATTAAAAAATTAAGACAAGTTTGATATACTAATATAGCTAAATAAAACATTACAGAAAAAAAACTCTACAATTTAAAAGAAAAAGAAAATTTACCATTCAGTTTACTATGTAAAAATCTTTTACAAACAACTACTGCAGAGAAGCACCAAATAATATTTGACCATTCACTTTCTGCAAATTCTTCCAGATTAGATTCTGAAATCAGGGCTAATCCCACAATTTCTATTTTCTCTAAATAGTTTCTGCTAAAGGGACAACAAGTGATACCATAGTGTGATAATTTTCAAAACTTTTTGTAAAAATGAAAATTCAAGTGTGAAATTTTTTTTCAAACACCGAAGCAACACAAAGTTTAATTTTCTTTCCAAATTCTATGTTGGATAATGCAAAATTAAGGATAAGTTATAAACTCTCCTCAATTCCAAAATCCTCTAAATTACAGGATGAATAAATTAAAATAAGGAGACAGTATATAACATAAGAAAAAGAGTGTGATTGTACATTGCATTCATAATATAAATATAACAGTTAAGTCTCAATTAAATGTTATCATCATAACACTGTTAATTATATTCTACGCATACAGCATTTTATGAACCAAATATGTTTTTGCTTGTATAACACTGTATACTCACATTTCTGAATTTATAAAATGATCTATACAGAAAGTAAGTTATTATTGCAATCATATAAATTTGTAAACAAATAACATATAGCAAAATTTTCAAACAATAATAACCTCTAATTCAAGATTATGCTGAACCCTGTCGAGTTAAACTGATCACTTAAAAAAAATTTATTTAACAGTTTTATAATGAATAAAATTTAAATATTCAAATAATTTCCTTTACTTATCAAATATTTAAGCATAATAAAACATAACCTAAAATGCTAAAAAAAAGTGCATGCATGACATTAATAGTAAAGCCTCTCACATCCAAATGATGTGAAAAACTGCATCTAATACATACCTTGTCTAAATTTCTTTTGATCATATCTAAATTCAGAACTTTCCTAAAGATATAAAAAAAGAATTAATCAATACAAGAGAAAAAATAAAATATTTACAATACTGCACAACATACATTATCAATGGGCACAGTAGCCCAGTTGGCAAGAGCAGCGGGCCAGTGATCTGAACGTCCCTGGTTCAATGCTTGTCGCTGCAAATCTACCGCCGTGTTCACTAATGATGGCCAGGGCATGTAAAATAGGGTGTGGCTACAATGTCCTCCAAGTTCTCAAATTTACCTCTGGAGGTGCGAGGTCAAGTGTTCCAGTCTCGTCACTTGACTCGGTTCAAAATTACGGGACCGGTCATTTAGCCAAGTCGGACTCCGACCCTTGTGGTGCTATTCAAAACAGGAGCCACACCTTCATCGCACCTACCGGGGCAACTGCCCCATATGCCCCTGCCTTAGTCAGGCTCTGTATATATATATATATATATATATATATATATATATGCCTTTTTTTAAATAATAATAATATTGTACTGGTATCTACTTTTTTTTTTAGTCCAACCTCTCGAGGCAATGGCAACCTTTTTTCCACCCACGGTACCATCTAGCTTGACTGTCCATGGGGTCGACAACCAACCAACCATCTATTTTTTTTCTCATGCTCTATAAATCAAGCAGGGCGGTCGACCTGCAACGCCAAGCTAAAAAAAACAAAATAGATGCCAAATGAATAAACGCGCCAAGTACAAAAATTCGTCAGACCGCTTACATACTCTGCACCGCTTGCTCCTATTCTCCCCATGTTAAAGCAGTTTGCGTAAATTATAAAATTCTGAATGAACCAAGCATCGTACAAAATTAAAACAAAAAGTAGAAGAATCCTATCAGCGAATACTTTAAATTGAGATAAAAATGGACTTTCCAAGTTAAAAATTAACCGAGATATGGAATTTTTAATTTTCCGTAAAGTTAGGAATTTTGCTAGATTTTACTTCTCGCCAACGAAGATTTCGTTCAACATTTTAATATTGAACAGATTCGATTGAGGCTTGGTTTTTTCGATAAGTTATTCGCTAACTTAAAATCTTTTATATGTTTCAGTTAAAAAAAATAAATATTTCTATGTTTAATTAGCATAAAACTGTAAAATTAGCATCTCAGGGCGATAGTACACCAAAATGGCAACCATCATTCAGCAACACCGCTATTTTCCCAACCGTTCAATCATAGAAGAATTGAGAGTGTCGCCTTTCATAAAGCCTAAGTGGCTTAGTGGTCAAGACATCTGCCTTGACCTAGATGAGTTTGGTCTAGGGAAGAAGGGTTTCTATCAACAAGTCATGCTTAACCACATCACTTAGATGTGAAAAATTTGTCATTAGGAAATTAAGTACCAGAAATTAATAAGCTTGGATATTTGATATCACACCATTTTTTAGTCGTAACTTTTATTTTGAAGCTTGGCTTTTTTTTACTTTTTAAAAGTTTTTTTAGTGGATTGTTAATACACAGAAATGAAAGTCATAAAAAGAAAAAAATCCCAGATTTTCTAGATCTGTTATTAAACATATATTTTTAAGCAAAAAGAGGCCATAACCTACTTTGCTGGATCACCAGTCAAATCTGTTTCAGAAAACTCAGCCAAAGAATCACTAAAGCATCGACCTTCCTCATCCTACAAGTAATAAATATATTATAATACAATAAAATAACTGAAATATAATGTAAATTAAAAAATTATAAGACATTACAAAGTTTTTGAAAGCTAAACTGTTTTACATCAACAAAGAAGTAGAGTAAATAATTTTTTAATAAATAATTCATTATTGATAGTTGCTTCCTGAATTAAAGTACATTTCAACAAAAAAATTTTCAAGAAAAATTTTGTGCATCTTATCAAATACATTTGCCGTTGTTTAGAAATTTAATCTATATATATATATATACAACAGTTCCATGACTGACTGACAGATAGCGCACAGACCAAACCGCTGGACCTAAAGGACTGAAATTTTGCATAGTGATTCTTATAGTATACGGGTGCACTAAGAAAGATTTAAAAAAAATTCTTCTTGGATTTTTTTAAAAATAAATTTTTAAGCTGTTTTAATAACATTTTTTTAAGTTTGCATTTAAAATAATAATCTGAGGATTATAAAATTTATATATAAATAAAACATCACGAGAAAGATCATAAAAATTCCTTTAAAATGAAATCTCATTTGAATATTTACCTCCATTTTCTTATTTTTGGTAAAATTTTGAAGATTAATTTTTAGAATTTAATTTATTAAATGCTGATTGCTGATCACAAGGTTTCTTTTCTTTTGGTCATACTTTAAATTCATTTTGCGTCACGTGCATAACAACAAAATAAATTGACCAAAAAAATTTTTAGTTTTAATTAAAAGACAGTAAAGGATAAAATTTAACCACTAGACTAATTCAGATGGAAGTTTTTTAAGAATTTAATTCAAATTAGTATGTTTTATGGATATTAAACATACAAATTAATTGCATACATTAACCATTGTATTTAATTTGAATATTTTCTTCTACATTATTTTGTTTATAAAAATATCTGTTACAATATATATATATATATATATATTTGGCATTAATTGCATGTATTGATCATTGTATTTAATATGAATGTACTCCGTAGTGAAGCACAAGGTATTCAGCTAGTATTTTTTAAATGTTTACAATACAACATTCCTCAAATGTAATTCTGATGATGCTTTTTCAAGCTCCGTAAGAATAAAATAAGTGCTAGCACTAATAATCTTAGATTTTACAATATTTCAGAAAATAATACTTAAGAGTTGCTGTTTTAAACAGCATAACACATTTAAAACAGCTTTGCAGGATTACTACCTACTTAACAATATTATCCATCAGTACTGATTGGAAAAATAGATCGAAAATACACATAACATCTAACCTGTAATATTTCAAAACTATGAATAAATGAAAAGGAATATTAATTTTAACATCATCAAAAACACTAATGATTCAGAAAAATTTTATTTTCTATTCTTCCATAAAATTTCTGAAAATTTAGCATTTGTAAAAACACAGATATGCTCTCCTTCTACTAAAATTTTAATCAGTTGCCAAATTTCAAAACATCAATACCCAAGTTATGAGGAGATTATCCTTTCAATTTCCTCTTCTAAATACAGATTAGAAAATGTGTATTTTTGAATTCTGTTTTATCCAAATGAAGGAAAATGTTTTAATTAAAAACATGAAGTTTTTAATTAAAGTTCAGCAATTAGTTCTTTACATGGTGTTGCGGATTTCTCCCTTTGTCTGCGAGACGGTGCTGTGTGAGCACCGCACGAAAGGTGTTTTTTGTGTTTCCGCCAGTCTGTGGCAGGCGAATGAAAATGTAGGTTCTGTAAGGATTGGGGATTGCCTAATAATTAACACCCTCAGTTTATTAAATCTTGTAGACATGTAAATAGGTGTGAAAATAAACTTAATTAAATACGTTAAGGACTGATTACTGGATCACTGAAGCACTGTTGCAAAACACGGCAATTACATTACAGATGTTATTTGTTACAAATTTTAAAATCTACCTTCCAAGACAGAAAACAGAATTCAAAAATAGGTATTTGCTAATCTGTGATTAGAAACTACTTAGAGGAAAATTCCCCTTAGCTGAACATAGGAATCGAAGACCTGTGAGGTCAACTGATGCACTGCTTTAATTTCAAAGGCAACAAAAACTTAAATCACTTCACTCTGTTTTCTTAAATAACTAAAGATAATTTTTTCAATAAAAAATTACATAATTTTTACGCCAGTTAAAAATTTTGAGAAACAACAAATGAAAGTTTAAGGTTTGATTTCTTATTGTCCATCAAAGTTGTGTAGAATGAACTGCATCATAATCAGTTTATAGAATCTGTTAGATATCACAGTAAAAACAAAGTTGAAATAGGATTAAATTAATCTAGTCACCCAGTATATGTTTTTCCTGCATGGCAACAATATCATAACTTTTAAGCAAATATCTCATGCATTCTTTCTTCTGACTATACCCTGTGCTGATTTGGATTGGCCAAATTATATCAGCACGGGATGTATTCTAATTGGTCAGTCTATACAAAGGTATGCAAAGTTTTACCAGACCACGTACACGTTATAGCAAGTACACGTTATTCTGTGTGTTCAGTTGATTGTTTTTTGGAAGACAGCTCGTGGGAGCCCAGTTGTTGTCAGGAGGCAGCAGCAAGCAGCACTACTTGTTTTTATTTTGTTGTACTGGTGGCAGTAGCCTTTTTATCATGTTATGAATTACTTTTAGTTTGAATTAAAACTAACTACTTTATATCTCACCTCAAAGTCCTCTTCGTTTCAACTCAGTTATATGAACTCCGCCATTTTAGGATTTTATACCTTTTAAAAGAGTATAGTTTAAGGCCATAACTGGCCAGCAATGTTATGGGCCAACAAGGTGATGCCAACAGAATCAAAACACTTTTTCATTATTAATTTACTAACTTAACACTAGAAAGACTGGAATTTTTTTCTTACTAAAAAGACTGAACATCATCATTTTGACGGTTAAAAATAAAATCAATAATTTAAAATACAGTGGAATCTCGATCTATCGTTTTTCAAGGGACTGACTGAACTGAACGATAAATGAGGGAAAACGGTAGATGCAGGAACATTACAAAGCAATATGATTGTCGGGACTGGGTGAAATAAACGACACATACGGGAAAACAATGATTCTGGGAACGATCGATCGAGATTCCACTATATTTTTTTATTTTTTAAAATGGTTAAATACTTTAAATTTTGAACTATTCCATACCAATATATGATAAATTAGTATATAATTTTATGCAGGTATGCTGAGCTGACAAGCTGGTATGGTTTATCCATAAAAATATGTGCATGGTTTATGCAGTCCTCATTTTTCAACACCTTATTTCCGAAAAGCCAATATTTCTGTTATTTGCAAAAGGGGGAAGAGACGAAAAGTAACTAACATTTTTCCAGTATTATTTTAAAGATTTCTGCATGTTTTCTATATTGCTGTCAAACTGACAGCTTTCAGTCTTAGTAGGTATACAATACATTTTCTCCCTCTTTTTACTATCGAATATAATTTTGAAATGTGCGTGCATATTTCGTGTAAAATTAGAAAAAGTCATAAAATTTCAGAAGCCTGAGGACATAAATACAGACATAGCATTCAATAGTATGTCCGAAACTGTCAAAATGATGCCACCCGTCTTTCTAGTGTTAAAAGCTTGTACTTGTTCGTATATGGTACATAACTAACAAACCAAAAAAATATGTAATAGAAACTAATCAATAAGATAAACCCTAAATAAATCATTTAAATTTGAATAAAATAGAATATCTGAGTCCTTTGATGAAACAGGATAAAATATTAAATTTTCAAATACCTGATGGTTGTATGTTGATATAAAAAGATCTGTAAGAAGTTCTTGAATAAGAGCTCTAACATCCGGAATACCATTATTAGCATCTTCACTTAGTTCTAGTTTTGTTTGCAAGGTCATTTTTTGCAAGGTGAGGGCATCCTGAGAGATTCAAAACATAATAAATAATCAGATTCAGTAAATTAAAAACTCATTCTAATGTATTGTTTGAAGTAGTGAAATAATTAGCTGGTTAGTTGAGAGTGTTACAGTGACTATAAGCGACTCAAAGAATTTTTTTAAAAAACTATTAATTCTCCACCAATGAAAATAAAGCAAAAAATATGGCACCTTTTCCAGCAAACATTTAATAACACCTCATCTTTATTACTTTGGTGATAGTACAGTAAAACCTGTTTTTGTGCAGTACAGTCAATTCCAGTTAATCGGACCACATCGGGATGCGATCATTTTGGTCCTAAAGGCATGTTTGCTTGATTGGACCGGTTGTTCCTACTAAGCAAACATGCCTTTTGTTACAAGACGGAATTCAGTCGGAATAAGTGGCTAGTCCAATTAACCAGTGGTCCAATTAAGAGGAATCGACTGTAGATAGGGACCGCACACAAAAAAAAAAATTCAGAAACTTCATAAATAGCTATAACAAACAATTTTTCACAACATATTAAAGAATTTTATTTTTTTTTTTAAATGCAGTGGAGAGGGACCACATAAAAAAAAGTCTCACACAGAAAATATGCCAAAGCTTTACGAAATTGCGAAAAAGTGCTTTAAAAACAAAATAATTAATTAAATTACACATGGAAAATTTTTTTTTAATTTTAATTTCCCATTTTAAACATGGAGAAATTTTTAAAATGTACATAATCCAATACTACTTGTCGTAGTCCAAAACGTGCATATTCTTCTGATGAACTGATTCGTAATTGTTTTCGTACATATTAAGATACATATTAGAGTTGATTTATTTTGTGTTACCATGTAGTTGGTGATAAGTTTTTGCGACAACAGTCATTTGATCAGCTGCTTCTAAACATCACGATAGCCAGATATAAATGATCAAAGCTCTTTTAGCAATTTCAAATATATAATTTCAATTTTTTTTCCCGATGCATATCCATTTACCACATTGAAAAAAATAGCAAAAAAAAATTGCATAAAAAAAGACTGCACAAAAACAGGTTTAACTGTATATATTTTTAAACAAGCTGTTACTTTGCTTCAAATTAAAAATTTTATAATTATTAAAAACTATATGTCAATTTTATTTCTATAGTATTTCTGTGTAACTTAAATATAATTTATTATTTTTAAATTGAACTGATTTGAACCAAAACTTTTTTTTTCAATAAGCTAATGTCCTATAATTTCAGATTCATGAAGGAGGATAACAGTGCACAAAAATCCCAGGATAAAAAACATATAAGTTATACATACATCTTTCAACTGTTAAGAACTGTCCAAAATTACAAGTTTTTCAGAACTACTGAAGAAGTACAAAATATTGACATTCAGGAAAGAAAAATAAATTTAGTGTTTTCCACGCCATGCATTTCTTTGTAATTATCAAAACTTGCAAACCATCCCTATTAAGTTTCATGTTTGAGTAAGATGTTAGTGCCATAATTTCTGTGCTCAGATGGCAAAATGTTATAAGAAATTTACATGACAGCAATTCTAAGATTCAAGATGTCATGAAAAATCAGTAATTTGTTTTACATCAGCAAACGTGGTATCAATGTTTCAGAAAAAAAGTTAGATATTACTTACAGTAGTTACAGTAAATATTGGCGAACGAGAATCCGGAGTGTGAAAAACTCTTTAAGAAAATTTTTTTATAACATTTTGCCATCTGAGCACAGATTTTATCCCAAGCAGAAAAGATGCGACTTACAAAGGTTCAAAAATTTATCTCTACAGCATATACACTGGACGACATTTATTTGAAATATTTATAATTTCCTTGCACAGAATTACTTTTTAGAAATATTTTTGACCTATATAGAGCATGACTTTGCAGAAGCACATAAGGTAACACATTAACATGAAAAAATTTCTTACAGCAGTTTTCAAATCTTGCATTCCTGAGAATATGACATTTCAGGTGAATTAAAAAAATTTCAGAGCCTTTTCAACATTGCAAGTATCTTCCCAAAATTCCAGTATTTTACTTTATCTATAATAATTTTTATTTCTATTATACAAATCAAATATTCTTAAACTGATAAGCCCTTATCCCATACTAGTGAGCATTTATAACCACACACATATATATATAAATAAATGTATATATATATACATATACACACAGTGGGTGATCGGTTAACGAACAGTTCGGACTACGAACAATTCGGATAACGAACACTTTCACGAAAGATTTTTGTGTTCGGATAACGAACTAAAACGAATTCTACCAAACACCGCTATGATAAAAGGTCGAAAAAAGTTTCTAGTAGTCCAATATCAACCAAGGGTTGGTTCAGTGAGTTTATCTAATAATTCTAATCAAGAGGTCTACAAACGATACAATTTTAGTTATAAACATTTATTTTACATGTATGTACAACCCTTAAAGGGGGGTCTACAAATTGCCACTAATCTAAGAGCCGTGCTTACATAGAGAAGTTCCATCTAGTCGAATTCTAAAATCGGTGGGGATGCTGCTCGCTACATCATACATTTCGTCACAACCTCTCGTCGGAGCTCAGAGCACACGACACGGTCACATACTGCGTAGTTTGCTCCAAGACTTTGTGAATTGTACACGTAACCTTTATGTAGGCTAGTTGGTTTCTGCTCTTCTGAATTTTTGTATATGTGATTTTTTGAACCCCTTATAAAAAAATAAATTAAAATTAAAATATTAGAAAACCTGGCAATATTATGAGGCCTAAAAAAAGTGGAGTGTCAAGAACTGAGCTCGCCATAAAAACCAAGCAAGAGATTATAGCCAACGTAGAGAGTGGGCAGAAGATATCTGATGTTGCTAGGCAATATGGCTTGAACAGGTCTACAGTAGGCACAATCTTAGCTAAGAAAGATATCATCAAGAGGACTCAAGCAGCTAAAGGAGTAACGAAAATCACATCTGAGAAGCAAAGAAGTGCGATCCATGAAAAAATGGAGGTTGCTTTTAGTTTGGATAAACAAAAGGGAAATGAAAAGAGATGTAACTACTATGGCAATCATTCAAGAGAAAGCTAGAGAAATTTTTGAGGAATAAACTCCAGGTTCGTCATCCGAGAAGTTAGAATTCAAGGCTACCACTGGCTGGTTTGCAAAGTTTAAAAGGAGATCTGGCATTAAACATGTGGTAATGCATGGCGAGTCTGTTAGTACAGATAAATAAGAAGCTGATAAGTTCTGTCTCAAATTTCAAGAATTCGTTAAAAAAGTAGGGTATTGTCCACAACAAATTTTCAATTGTGATGAAACAGGTTTGTTTTGGAAGCGCATGCTGAACCATACCTCCATTACAAAAGATGAGAAAAGTTTTCCTGGGCATAAACCCATGAAAGACCGATTGATGTTTCTTTTGGGAGCTAATGCTAGTGGTGATATGAAGCTTAAACCACTTCTCGTTTATCACTCTGAGAATCCTAGAGCATTAAAAAAAATTTCATAATCAAGAAAAGACTGCCAGTGATGTGGAGATCAAATCAGAGGGCATGGGTCATGCAGGTTCATTTCAAAGAATGGCTGTTTGAAGTTTGTGCTCCCAGCATCAAGGACTACCTTGAGACCAATGACTTGCCATTGAAAGCACTGCTGCTATTGGACAATGTACCAGGACACCCAAAGGACATTGAAGATAATTTGCTGATAGACTCTCCCTGGCTGACAGTTCAGTTTCTACCTCCAAATATGACTTCGTTGATTCAGCCAATGGACCAAGAGGTTATTGCGGGTTTCAAGAAATCGTACACTCGCGCGCTGTTTCCTCGGTGTTTCGAAGCATGCCAATTATCCTCAACAATGACATTAAAAACATTTTGGAAAGAAGAATTTAACATTCTTGAAGCTATCTGACTCATTCAAAGGGCATGGTCAGAACTCACTCAACGACAGTTGATTTCTGCTTGGCAAAAACTGAGTCCATATTGTGTTCAGGGAGACGGAGATAATGCCCCTGAAATTATGAATGAAATTGGGACAATTGCGAAAGATCTGGAATTAGAGGTGAACAAGGATGACTTTGAAGAGCTCATAATGGAACATGAAGATGAGCTAACGACAGAAGAACTCCAAGAAATCTTGAATGAAGAACACCAGCGAAATGTATCTCCTTCAGAAAAAGAGGAAGACGAAAGAGGACCAATTTGCTATTAAAGATATTTTAAGGAAGTGGGAGGATGTCAGAGCAACGGTCTTAGAATGGCACCCAAACCAAGCCGATGTCAGTAGGGTTGGGGATCTCTACAACGACAATGCTATTAATCACTTCTGGAAAATTCTGAAGAAGAGAGAAAAGCAATCGACATTGGACTGGTTCTTTAACGACCCATTAACAAAAAAAAATGATTGATTAATGTGCAAGACTGTATTATTTTGGTAAAAAATAAACTTACTAAGAAATTATAAATTTATATATATCTTTTAATTTAAATTTTAGGGCCTCCAGGATGAATTAATCGAAGTCCCATAAAAATCTATGGTAAATCGATGATCGGTTAACGAACATTTCGGTTTACGAACATAGTCTTGGAACGGATTATGTTCGTAAACCGATCACCCACTGTATGTATATATATATATATATATATATATATATATATATATATATATATATATATATATATATATATATCAAACACTCATTTTCATATAACATTTCTAGAGTGAACTACAGATAGTTCCCATAAAACTTTGCAACTACCTATACAAAAACTATTTTTTATTTCTTTAACAACAAAACATTATATTTAATTAATTTGCAAATTACTAAAAAACTGAGCTTATTCAATGCAATTTTTTTTAAACTTAAGACTTATTATTCCATTAACGAGCTTGTGGCTGAAAATTAGTTGCTAGCTGAAAGCTCCAACATGAAATCAATCGATTATTTTATTAAAATTACACAATGTAATAATTGTAATATGAAAAACAACCCTCTACATTTTAAAGGAAAGAGGTTTTAACTGAACAAAATCAAGGAAACTTAGGAAGTAATTTAAAGATGTGTACTACCTTATATATTTGTGAATCAGGCTCATTATATTTGCAGGCATTATCAAACATTAATACAAAATCAGAGAGCATATCTTCCAAAGTTTCATACTGGCCAGATTTCACTTTATTTCCAATTTTGTCTAAATCTATTGGTTTCTTAATAACTTCATAATAATCAGGATAGTCCTGTAATAAATAATAAAAATTATTCAAACTATATTATAAAAGTCAGTGTGGGTAGATGGGATTAACAAGACTGATTAGTATTACTTACACAAGACATATGAAAGGGCAAGGGGAGGGAGGGACTTATTTTTCCTATTTTTGTCAAAAGAATTAATTTACAAGGCAAGAGGGAAGAACGGTAAACTGCATTAATATAATTTAGTAGTTTTCATAATTTCCAGAAATTAATATAAATATAAAAAATGATATAGGATAATATGTTTCTATTGACAGGAAGTAACAGTACTTTTATTGGAAAAAAACACTTCTGAATCTACTTGTGACTTTTACTATAAAATTATACGAGTAAGATATGTATTTTACAATAAATCCTTTTTATTTATTTTTTACTTAACAATTATAATTTAATTAAACCCCTGAATTTGTAATAAATTATAATTTATACTTTATTATGGGGAAAAAGGGACCACACATCTTTTATTACAAGTATAACAGTTGTTACTATCTACATCACTTGTAATATGAATGATCAATTTGCATATACAATTAAAAAAGAATTTAAATATCCACTATTGAACTGTTATCCATTAAAAGCAACATATGCTGAAACTAGAAGAAATATCATAATTACCTTAGAAAATTTCTTTAAGTTCCTTTATAAGTAAAAATTAAAAATTCAAAGAATAACCATTTCTTAAGGGATAATATTCTTAGATTCCATGTCAAAATTGAATTTCAGAGCTATCTAAAATTTAAGCATTTAAAGATTCTCTAGATCAGTGATTCTCAACCTTTTCATACCTAAGGACCGCTAGATGCCTTAAAAAATCAATGGCTGACCACATACACTAAAATAAATGAAAATCTGTATAGTCCTAGGTCTACTACATACATTTTTATTATTATTATTATGCCAAAAGGCGAATATTTCGTGGACCACATGAAAACGTCCCACAGACTACAAGTGGTCCGCGGACCACAGGTTGAGAATCACTGCTCTAGATTGTAGAACATTCAAAGAAGGTGTGTTCAAGCACCAACTTAAAAGAAATAAATGCCAAATTTTAAAATAGGTCCTGTTACAGTTATAAAAGGCAAAAAAAAAAAAAAAAAATTTAAACCTGAAAGAGGTATAAATCAATGAACTTACAGTCTTAGATGGAAGCTTACAGAAAATGGTAGATAATTTTCTTCCTTTATTATCGGTGTAGTCTTTAACAGTATCATAAAACATCTTCATTTTCTGTCTGATGCCAGTGTAAACAGAATTCTTCCTATAATAAAATTTCATTTTGTATAAAATAGGAAAACTTTAAAATAGGTATAGCAATGAAAGTCACACACATAAAGCAGTAGATATTGAGCCCCAAACCATTTGAAAGTAAAAAGCCATAAACAAGAAAGCAAATGTGAAGCCTTAATAATTTCTGATACACTTTAATATTCATGAAAATTTGCCTGCAACTTATAAAATACAGAAACTAAATGAGCATAAAACACACTGAATTTAATGTTGCATTTTAAGTTTTAAATCATTTCAAAATTAAAGCTGTTATTCAGAAAATACATTTACAGTTCTAGAAATTAACTTATCAATATGTCTGAATTTCATTTAAAAAAAGAAAGAAAAGAGATTAAAATAAATATAAAGAAAAGGCAAGCTTAAAATAAAACTATAAGGTATGCCAATAGACACATGCTATCTAACAGCAAAACAAATTGCAAAAGCAAACGTTACACTCTAGGTACATAAATGAGGCAAATACAAAAAAGCAAATCAGGTTTGCAAATTAAGATCCATTTTGCATGCCCTTAGAAAAGCTCCAAACAAAATTAAGTAAATATGCAAATAAGTCAGCTTATAAATCCTTTAAATCATAATAAACACAATTGCATGAAAGTTAAGTTTTAAACATGATAGATACTTTAGCTTTAACATATGAACTTATTACAGTACATGAAGGTATTTTGCAAATTACTGTGCAAGAGTAGATGTGCTTTGATGTGAACAAGCATTATTACAGAAGAAAAATATGCAGGAAACAATTAAAATAAATGAAGAAAAGTTGCTTAGTACCTTATATCTAACTAAGTTACTTTGAACAATTAAGCTAAATCTTAGCACTTGAAAACTGATGATAAATCCTACTTTATTAGAATTAAATATATATTTTAATAACACAAAATAATTTGGATTTTAAACTTATTACAGGTACATATCCATGTTACTAACTGGTAAATTACTATTTAAAAAGGAAAAAAAATCAGAAATCTTAGAGACAAAAAGAAAAATTTCATAAATTTTTTACAATAAAACTGAAAAATAGCTTTTATTTTAAAATTTTTACAATACAAACTGTGCAGTTCAAAGAGCTAACAATTTTATATGATCTTTGTTTATTGCTTTCTTCACAACTCAAACATTTATTATTTTTTTATTTTTAAATATGCACCATATAGTCTTATTTTGAATATCAGGTACTTAATTTGAAGCATTTTATATAAGAATATTTGATAATGGTACTCAGTATATCAAACTAAATAGAGATCTAAGCAATCGTTAAAATAAATATTAATTATGACTATAAGATAAATTAGAAAAAAGGGTGCACAAACCTTTAAACTTGAGTCAAAAAATATAAAAGAATTTTTCTTTTAAATAAAATGAAAGTAACTAACAATATAAACAAGTACAAAACATTGATGAAAATTCAAATCTACGTTTTCTCTTGTAATATTTTATTATTAATTTATAGGAGAAAAAAAACCATAAAAATTTTGTTTATTCAAGTCACTTAGATAAAATGCAAATCAAAATTCCACTCTTCTTTAGTTAGACAGTTAATTGATTTTTAAAAAAGTTTAAAAAAATAAAGTACTGCTAATGGTTCTAATGTAGCTTTGAGTGCAGAGGATTTTATTTATAAGCAAGTGATAGCTATTAACTAGTTAAAAATGGAAAATGTTTTTCTATTAAAAAATCTTTGCCTTCAGTAAAATACCCTCAAAAGAAAACAATCAAAGAGAAAGTGTGCATTGAAGTCCTACAGAAGTATATTTGCATAATTTTCAACATTTATGAAGGCATCATCTATAGGTCGACAAAATATAAACACACTTTAAGTCTCAAAATATAACATTTTAAAAAAATTCATTCTAAATCAAGCTACGGCAATATACTAGGAGACAAACAAGAAATATGAACCGGTCAGATGTCTTGTTGATATATTGAGATTTACTTAAAATTACAAAGACACTTTTAAGCTTTTGAACAAACTTTCAAAAAAAAATAAATTATTATGGTTTTCTAAAATTATTTCTCTTAAATTGTTATTTTTACTTTATGGTTTGAATTACAGTGTTAAAAACAAGAATTAAAAGACAGGATTAATAATAGTATTCAATCTGAAAAAAGACTTGAAGTTGTCATTTAATTTAAGTATGAAACTAAAATCCTAAACGTACAGAATCATTGAAGCAGTAGATAGTCAGTGTTTCAGAAACAAACTGTAAACTATTATTCTCTAACATTGAATATTTTATTAAGAAAGTACTTGTAACTAACAACTATATTTTGATAAAATTGATGAACTTAAATCACAGCTAATAAATTAAACATCATAACACAAATAAAAACTCTAACATTCTAGCAAGTTCAGATCCAGTTCACACATGATCAATATCTTTACTATTTTTAATTTAGAACATTAATTCTAAATCATTAAAGTTATTTGTAACTTATGCAATATCTTAACATAGTACAAAAATAGTTATACAAACCTCTTTCCTTAGAATAAAAGGCTGTAATTTGTTTAGAATATAAACACTAAACTTTAATATTATATCATTACATGTATATTTACTATAAAAGTTACAAACCTATTTTGAGTAAATGCTGAAATTAATTGATATTTCCTTTAGAACAAAAAAACTGAAATTTTTATTTTGAAAAATTTACACAGAAAGTAGTGGATTAGCCACACACAGACAATAAAAATTCCTCAATAAACAATTATGCAAAATCATTCTTTGCATTTTATATGCCATGTGAAAAAGGGAGGGGGGGGGGAATTCTCAGATTTTAAATTAAAGAGTAATAAATGATAACTTAATTTTCTTAACACCACTTAATTTTAGTTTCAAAGGCAAATCTCTCCATAATGATGCTATTTTGGCTGCAAGTTGTTTAAGATGAATTTCTCATATTCTCAGGCAAGCAGGGGGCAGAATTTAAAGTGGTGTACCACTATGGTAATAAATTAAAGCATAAGAACGATGCTTTCTGTAAAGGACTTTATAAGGAAGGAAGTGTTTACACTGCATAATAAAGACATCTAGAACAAACAAGTGTCATTTGAACTATTTTTGTTCCATATCCATTCTAAAAGATGGAGAATATGTTACAACTAGCAGCCTTTTTTACTAAAATGTTTGATATTAAGATGTTTTGTATGAACGACAGTGCAGCTTGTACAGAAATTAAGAATTTGGAGGAAAAAAAATTTAAGATTATTTTAATTTCACTCATTTTGACTCCATGAAAAAAAAACTCAAAATTTTAACTAAATTAATTTTTAGTTAAAAAATTGAGTCTGGAAATAAATCCATTTAAAAATTTTTTATTTCAATATATTACTAAAACATTACAATTGGGTTAATCCTTTTTTAAAAAAAAATAAATAATAAAAAAGCAATGTAAGAGAGCCCTAATAAATAGAAAATTTATTTCTGTCACATAGCTTTGATAATAGCATCTTTACTTGTTTTGTTTCATCAATATCTTGCTTCTAGTTTTACCAAGTCAATTAACTTTAATGCCATACAATCAACAACTGAGAGTAGGAAGAAAGATTACTTCCTACTGTTTTGCCACAAATGTTACCCTATATGACTGTATAGTTTGGTATGCAGGATAAAGAAAAATTTTAGAATGAAATATAGTAATCAGAAATATGTGCACAGAAAAGAACAGATAAAGATTTTGGCAGACAGACACATGCACTTAAAATGCAACTTCTTCACTTTGAAAGCAATGTTAAATTCAGTCATGGTAATGCAATGTCAAAACTTGATTCAAGAAAAATTGCCTAAAATTACTGTTTTAATACAGGAAGTACTGAAAGACAGAATTTGAGTGAGTGTTTTGAGAATATGTAAAATGTAATAGTTATGCTGATAAAAGAATGTATTAATGATTTTTAAATCAAATCATACAATATATTACAGCTACCAAGTAGCACAAATGTTTTCAACTAAAATGATAAAAAAATTCAAAATTTGTGTTTAATGAGTAAATATTTCATTCCTCTTCAGACATAATGATGTTTCATATGCATAAATGTTATTAATGTTTTCGCAGTTGTAAGGTAATTAGTTTATTTTCATTTAAGTAGAATAAAATATGTAAGTATCTCATAACATACTAAAGGCCATTAGGAAAACTTATTGAGAAAAATGAAAGCCATGGAAATTTCTTCATTTCTCTCATTTTATCTAATCTGCAGAAATAGTAGACAAAGTCAGGAACATATGTAAAACCTTTTAGGCTCTCAAGGCAAAAGTAATTTACCATTATCTTCACAAAAAGAAGAGAACTAATTTATATGAACTTTTCTGTAAACTAGATGACACTAGTAGGTCTCTAATTAACCATTTCCTTATAGGGTGGGATAGCATGTATCCCTAGAATACGGGCCCATTAATGAATATATATATATATATATATATATATATATATATATATATATATATAATATATAACCCCCTCAATGGCCGTTCTTACAAAGGGGGTATGAAATTTCCCGTTCTAAAGAGGGAATCAGATAAATGGGCCCTCTAAGCTAAAGGTTAACTCATTTAGTTTATCAAAATTTTAAACTTTGCACTTACAGTCAATTACAAAATAAATTCATAAATTTGAATTAATGGGAAGAGGGATGGATTGGCATGGGTCCATTTAATTTAATGTACAAAAATATCTGCCTCTAATCACTGTAAAGGCAATATCAGCAAATTTTAATTCTTAAGATTTTCAATCATTTTTACTAAATCTTTCTTTTATCAACTAGTGGCCAAGATCATTTTATATACATTTTTGCATTTCACTTCTTGTTGAAAAAAAAATGTTCACTGACAAGATGGTAAAAAATTATGTTTTGGTAAAAATGTGAAGATTAGTAGAGAGATGAGATTGAAATTGAAACTACATGGGGAATTTAAATGCTAAGATTTCACTCAAATATAAGAGAAGTCCAAAATATATTGAGAGAGATGACTAATTAGAATAGCAATTTGACACACATGCTCCAAAATGGTAAAATTTCCATTAATTTGCAGTTCATTACCACTTATTCATCTTTCTAAATGAGTTGATTTTACTTATAAATAAAGCTGACCCAATAATGAAAATAGATCTTTAAGCCATATTTTATATACCAGTTATAAGTAACATAAAAATCCTAATGGATTTTTAAAAAAAAAACCTCCATAATATAAAGAAACTGAAATAATAATTTTAATGAAAATATTACAACTTAAATTTTAACCTAATTAAATAACTGAGGAATAGGATACAATCTGAATAGCAAAAATTGCAGTGCAAGGATTAAGTAGAAATATCCAACTGGAAATCAGAAAGTACATCTGATCACCTAACTAAAGATATGTCACTTGTCACTTTAAGCTGTATTACTAACATAAATTTTAAAACTGGAAACAGTAGGTGATTGACTGAATGGTAAGTAATGTTTATAAGAAACAACTTATGCACCAAAGTAGAAAATTGTCATTACATGAAATATCATGACTTGAAAGACCAGTAGATAGATACACTGGTCAGTTGGCAGGTGTTTGGAGCACTATAAGTGATCATTTATTAATATGCAAAGGCTAAGCAGACTGAGGCCTATAGTTTATAGCTCATTCCCCATGGCAATAAACATCTAAACCCACTGCAGGACTAAAACCTGTAAACTCTGTTCCTGATGCAGTGACCTAACATTTTGGTCATTGAATGATGCACCAAATTAACACACTATTGTCAATGTTAACTTGCACAAAAGCAAAAATTAAGACTTAAGTATCAGATAATTTCTTTCAGACATAAAAAGACCCTTCAATTTATACAGCAATATGGGATACTAATCAATAAGAATTCATTTTTAAGCACTTAGATAGTCTAAAAGAGACTGAAAAGTATATATTCATTGCTCTTTGGAAGTTTTATGACAAAAAGCTTTTTATGCCTCAAGATAAATGGCACTACTACAGCACATGTATTGAATAGCAGTGCATTTGCTGTTGAATTCAAACAGACAATCTAGAACAGTGGTTCCCAACCCATAGAAGTCTACGGACCACTAAGCCAGAAATGGAACCATGTGTGGACTCCACACACACACACCAAATTGAGGGGAGACCTTCCAGAGGGTATAGGGGTCTTATTATTTTTGAAAGTTCATTTGCCCCATTCAAACATACATAGTTTACAAAACTTATTTTGTATCATATTCTAATAATAAATAATGATGTTAAACGTTTAAGAAATTTTAATTCAACACCTGATAGTCATCGGATATATTCGGTCCATCTAATTCAGTGGTTCCAACCCGTAGCATTTAAAGTCTGTGGACCACTAGGCAAGAATTTGAACCATGAGGTGAGGGAAACCTTCCAAGGATATCGGGGGTAGAGAATATCCCTCAGGCAAAAGGGATACAGGATTAACATGCTCACATTATAACGTATTATATTCTAATAATAAAATAATTATGTTAAATTTTTAAGAAATTTTAATTCAATACCTGATAGTCATCGGATATATTTGGCCCATCTAGTTAAATGAACATTGCTTTCAAAATCCACATTTGGCATTTTTTTTATATGTGGTGCCGGACAACTCCCGAGGCTTTCGCGGACCACCAATTGGGAACCACTGATCAAGTTCAATGAACATTGCTTTCAAAATCCCCATTTATTTGGCAACTTATTTATATGTGGTACCGGACCACTCCTGAGGCTCTAGCGGACCACTGGTTGGGAACCACTGATCTAGAAGGTGATGTTTAAGATCAATGATGAAAAACCTTCTCCAAAAATTTCCATGTATTCAGATAGCTATCAAGCACCCCTGAAGCAGGATTATTTCTCATCCCCCTTATCTAAATCCTGATATTACAGACAGGGCTATTACTTGATAATATAATTATAGCCATTACAGTTGCTGAGGGATATGACTTACTGTAGCATATATCAACACAAATTATCATTATGCCTTTTATATCTAAAAACTTATGCTCCTATGGTTAACATAACTCTTCCTAGCAATGCAGTTTTTTGTTGAACAGATTGTAATTCAATAGGTGAGTTTAATTAAAAACTAAAAAGTTTGTGCACCCCTAACTTAGAATATAATGAAAACTTATTCCAAGACTAAGATTAACTTTTCATTTAATTACAATCTTCATGAAGGAAAAAATTTGCAAGGTGCAAACAAGCAAAGAAAATGTGTGCAGCTGAATGTGAAGGGAAAAGTATAACTAATGAATGTTAGATGAATGTGATTTGCCTCATTTAAAAATGCTACAGAGTATTTTAATGCAGGAAAAAAAGGAAAGTAGCTGAGAAAGGACACTGAAACAAAAGAATGTTATTGGTTTACATACAAATCTTCCTTAGCAAACTCCTTTACCAGTCTGAAAAAAGATAAAGAATATCAAACATGAAATAAAAACAAAAACAAAATAAAAAACAAAGGAAGTTAACTTAGATGAATAAAACTAAATAAAAAACATCCATATTATTACAGGTGCACATATGAGTTTATCATACCTTTTCATCGGATTTCTTATTTTAGGAGTTTCACATATTGCGCCACCCATTTCTTGAATTTTTGCATTTAAAATATTTTCGAGAGTTTCAGCATCTTGATAAATCTGAGAACCTTCTTCATTATAATGCTTACAATTAGCAAACATTAACTTAAAATCAGCAATTAAATTTTCTTCAGACGTATACTGGAAAGTTATAAATTTTACAATTAACAAGATGAAAACAAATACAGGCACATATGGTAACAAAGAAAATCCTGAAAAACAATGTACAGAAAAGAAAAGCATCGTGAAATTTAAAGGAATTTGTCGATCAAAGATATTAATATTGCACCGCAATATTGATATGTTTTCCAACTAAATTTTACCTTATATCATGCGTTAAAATACATTTGTATGAACGTAGATATAAAAACATATAATAATTCCCATGCATCTGGCAAATATAGGATTCCTGTTATGTATTTTTTAGGTAATTATGGGCAAAAGATCCATATTTAGAAGTCACCAGACATACTATTCCCTGCCTGGGAGAGCTAAGAATGGAAAACCAAATGAAAATTCAAAGCAGTTAATAAAAAGTAAATTATTTCTCTAAACAAAAAACATCAAAGAAAAACTCTGAAATACATTTTAAAAAGAGTTCCTTGTTCAATCTTAAAATAAGGCTAAATATGCCTATGTATTAGAAAATGATGAAATACCAGCATAACAGCTGCCTCTTGTTAAAATTACTTACTCTATATTTTTATAATTAATTAACAGATCATTCCTGTTACATTCAAGAATGAGAAACTTACTTTTTCTGATTTTATATTACTGTCAATTGTTTTCATATCAATGGGATTAGTAATTATTTCATAATAATCAGGGTAATCTTTTTTGGATGGCTTATCCATGAAAACAGATATCAAGGCACGACCATCTTCATCCTGTAAGATATTCAAAATATGAGGCATCAGTAAATTTGCTTCAATAGTAAAAATTCTTAACATATGAGGCATAACATAAAAACGTGTTAAAACAAATGTTTACAAATAAATATAAATGAATATATCAAAGAGTGAATATATCTTTATAGAAATATTACAGGGCAATAGATATAATGCAAAAATAGGAATATAAATCCTATGAAGCCCAATAGTGTGTGTGTGTGTATATAAACTAGCTGAATACCCGTGCTTTGCTAAGAAGTACATTCAAATTAAATACAACAGTCAATGTATGCAATTAATGCCCAAAATATATATATATATATATTTTGTAACGGATATTTTTATAGATAAAATAATGTAGAAGAAAATATTCAAATTAAATACAACGGTCAATGCATACAATTAATTTGTATGTTTGATATCCATAAAACATACTAATTTGAATTAAATTCTTAAAAAACTTCCATCTCAATTAGTCTAGTGGTTAAATTTTATTTTCTAATGTATTTTAATATTTTTTTGTCAATTTAATTTGCTATTATGCACGTGACGCAAAATTAATTTAAAGTATCACAAAAAGAAAAGAAACCACGTGATCAGCATTTAACAAATTAAATTCTAAAAATTAACTTTTAAAAATTCACCAAAAATCAGATAATGGTAGTAAAGATTCGAACAAGATTTCATTTTAAGCGAATTTTTATGATCTTTCTTGTGGTATGAATTTTATAACCCTCAAATTATTATTTTAAATGCAAATTTTAAAGAATGTTACAAAAACAGCTTAAAAATTTAATTTTAAAAAATCTAGGAAGAAATTTTCAAAAATCTTCCTTAGTGCACCCTTACACTATAAGAAGAATCGCCATACAAAATTTCAGCCCTTTAGGTCCAGCAGTTTGGTCTGTGCGTTATCTGTCGATCAGTTACGGAACTGTTATATGTGTGTGTGTATATATATATATATATATATATATATATATATATATGAGAGTTATAAACTACTACAGAGCCAAAGTAAAAAGCCTATAAAAGCCTAGGTAATCAAACAGTCTCTTATAGAACAATAAACGAGGACCTTCATTTCAACTATGCTTCTATATAAGTGATTTATTTAATTTACTATTTTTACTTTTACTTATTTCCTTTATCACAGACATACTTATCACATACTTTTACACTAAATATATTGTGGGATATATTGTGTGCATAGAAAAAAAAATAACACACTCCAAAACAAGCGATGATGGGGGTATTAGGCATAACTTCCATTATTACCAATAATGTAAATGAAGTTCAATGTAAATCAGTAGTTTTAAGGAAGAAATTTAATTTTTAATTAAAATAATTTAATCATTCAAACAAACAATATAAACTTATGAACAAGATTTATAACATATATTATCAAGAGTGCTTTGCATAAAATTTGCATCTTATAGTCTATTTTCTGAAAACTAATCACTGCATACTGAATACTAAGGTAACACTGAGAACTTTTATAAAACATATTATAGGTTTAAACCAGGCTTCCCAACCTTTTTCCGACATCGACCCTTTTGAAAAGAATGATTTTCTTCATCGACCCCCTCACATATTTCTCTATAATATACAGCATACAACATAATTACTTTACTATTAGCTTTATACATTTGGCTATAAAAACAGTTCTAATTGTAGTATCGACTTTTTTTAAAAGTCGATAGTACAATTATTTAAAATTTTTTTCAAAAAGAATCTTTACATTCCATTCTTTAAAATTAAATCATAATAAAAAATTGAGTGTTTTCAAGATCTTAAAGTGATTTCCCCCATTAAGGTCCAGTGGATTTCCGCTAGCCTAGTGTTGGTACACAAATAAAAGCCGACGGCGACGTTCTACACATATACAAAAGTGTAATGGCATTCAACTTTAGATGTGTGGATCACTCTAAAACAAATCTCCCTAAGCAAATCTGTATTTATACATATTAAAACAGATATTATTAACTAATAATTACATTCCTAAAAAAATAAATTAAATTTTAAAACAGAAAAATTTGTCATCGACCCTCAATAGACCTCTGGAATACTATAGACCCTTTTTAAACTTCCATCAACCCCCAAGGGGTCCACCAGGACCCCGTTGGAAATCCATGGTTTAAACCAAGATAACATTATACTAACGAACCACCATGCATATGCACAAATCACTTACATTAGCAGCTAAAACAGAGTTCAAGAATTTTTCAACAGAATAAAAAGAACAACAAAGGAAAAAAAGTAAGGAGAATCTTTTAAGTTAAACAGAAATTTTTTGTAATTCACATATTAATAGCTAAAGATAAAGTTACAAAAAACATGCAAAGGAGCTACAGACAATGGGAAAAAAAAATTTTATTTGCATTTTTAAACATCATTCACAAAAAAAAATTATCATATTTTAACTTATATATTTATCTATATATATATATATATATATATATATATATATATATATATATATATATATATATATGTACATTATATTTAAAATTTTGTACATAAAATTTTCTACATAATTTATACAGATTTGATATGCATGCTAACAACTTAACTTTAAAAGAATTTTAAAGGAATGAAAAGTCACAAAAAAAGTAATTTCACATGATCATCAAATTTTCTACACATCTAATAAAATCTATGAATAAAACTGACAGGATTCTTGCTCAGACCTTGATCTAAAAATTATGGTCATATCCAGCTTTTTTAAGGTTATATTACAGAAATTCAAAACAATGTGCTTAACTTTCCAAGAAAACAAAGCATTTTTCCCAAATTTTTCACATGACTAATTGCAGTAATCATTTTAGTTCATGTTTAATACATAATCAAATATCAACATCACTCTCATATAGGATCGGAATAGATTGCTCCAAAATTAATAATAATAAAAAAATACAGTAAAATCTTGACTATAATATGCACACATGTATAGTATGCATGGTTGATTTTGTGCAAAATTTTCAGAAAAATTAAAATTCAACTATAATATCATCATGTGAATGCAAGATTTAAGTAACTCGAAAAAAATTATTTTTGAGATATCTGGCTATTTATAGCTAGATTACATAAGAAGTGAATACAATAACTAGAAAACTCCCTTTGCTGCTAACCTAATGCCATCGATTGGCTAGTGTAATAATTAGACAAACAGAACAACGAGTATTTTCTCACTAGAAGAAGTAAACATTTGAGATCGTCAAGAACTTGAAAAATCAAGTTACCTAGTTCTTGCAATCAGGTGATGATATGCACCCATAACTTTTCAATATGTATAATACATGTTGAAACATTCATGTCAAATATTTTATTTAAAAATAACACAAATATTTATTAACATAAATAAAATTTGCAATAAAAATAAACGAAAATATCAAAATTCGGTAGAAAAAAAGACTTAAATTTTTAATTCAAAACAAACAATACTGTGAAATTATCAGTCTTAGTCACTTTCACTAGAATACAGCTCATTTATTGTTTGTTGTTTATTCAATGTTTAAAACTACATTTTTTTGTTACATGAGTATATTACGCACCCTGCGGACAAAAATGTCAAAAAAAAGTGTGTATTATATTCAAGATTTATGGTATTAACCTTTTTCTTTTGGGATAGCATGTATCCCAAAAATATGGGCCCAAGAATGAATATATATATATATGTATATTATATATATATACATATATACAGTGAAATCTCGATCGATCGTTTTCGGATCAATCGTTTTTCCGTATCTACCGTTCATTTTATCCAGTCCCAACGATCATATTGCTTTGTTATGTTTCCGCATCTATCGTTTTCCTGCATTTATCGTTGATTTCAATCAGTCCCTTGAAAAACGATAGATCAAGATTCCACTGTATATATATATATATATATATATATAATCTACATAATATACATATATATATATATATATATATATATGTATATATACATATATATATATATATATATATATATATGTATATATACATATATATATATATATAATCAATATACATATATATATAATCAATATACATATATATATATATATATATATATATGTATGTATGAATATATATACAGTAACCACCGCTTATAGTGATCAGTGGTTATAAGAATCAACCGTTTATAAGAATCAATATCGCAAAAACAAAAACAAATGTATTATTTCCATGTTAAAATTTCCGCTTTAAAGAATCAATCCACCGGTTATAAAAATCAGTTTGCAATCTTCGCCTTCCTTTCATTTTTCCAAAAAATGCCACTTGAACTCTCAAAAGGTACGAAATCCTTTCTTAAGTTTTTGAAAAGAAAGATTGATAAAACTTTGGGGTGGAAAACAGTCGTAAAATACATTCCTTTAAACATAACATAAGAGTTTCCCTTAAACGTTTTTGCTAAACACTGTCTTATTAGCTTTACCCAAGGGCATATAACCCGCCCGGGTCCGATTTCACTTTTTTCCAGACAGGCATTCCTTTTTTCCCACCACTTACTTCCTGGTTGCGGATTTCTGGACCCTGAAACACATAAATCTTCCGCGAAGTGTCCACCATCACTTACGCAAACGGGACAGTGGATTCAGCACATCAAACCGTGAAACGTATACGGATCCATTTTGCTGAATCAGATGAACCAGATGCTGAATCAAACGTTTCACGGTTTGATTCAGAATCAAACGCTATAAAGTGAATCTTCGTCTGAGACTGTAATAAGCATACGTCGCTAGTATTCACTTTAGTTTTCTAACAAAATTGCCAGTTAGTGTTAGAACTTTTTGATAGTCGAATTCAAATATGATAAAAACAAGGAAAACTCTTAGTTTTTCTGAAAAACAGAACTTGTTAATTAGATATGATGCTCTTCCAAAGTGTAGTCAAAAAGAAGCTGCCTCTTGTTGATTTTATAATCATGTGTTGTTACTTATAGGTCTAGAAATTGAATTATAGTATTTGTTTAGAAATTGAGTATTTTTAAAATTATAAAAAATAATTTTGAATAAATGATAAATAACGTAAATTAAAGAGTATTTAATGGTAAATTATGTATATATGTGCCTGTGTGTTTATATATATGTACAAGTATATATTTGTATATGTGTGCCTGTCCAAAGGGAAGTTTCGGTTATAAGAATCAACCGCTTATAAGAATCAAAAACAGTAATAACAAACGTGATTCTTATAAGCGGAAATCACTGTATATATTTATATATATATATCCCTAATGGCCATTGTTACGTGCCCTATAAGCTAAAGGTTAATAAAACTAATATACATACCACAAAGTCATGCAGTGTCTTATACAAAATCCTTGCTTTTCGCTTAAGACTAGGTTCACCATCTATACTTCTCCTCTGTTTCTTTACTTCATGGACAGGGGATAAAACTATTTTTTTGGCTTTCCGCTTAGCACCCCTTTCTTCATCCTCTTCACTATCTGAATCCTATTCAACATCCAATATTGCATAATAATTAGGCATAATTTCCAAGTATAATACTTTTATAGATGAAATTAATAACAAATGAAGTTTTATAACTACACTTGAAACTTTGAAGTAATGATTTAAGTAAAACATAAAAAAAAATAAAACGTAGTTGTACCTTCATATGTAGATTGATCAACTCTCTTGCTTTGGCTTGCATTATCTTTTGAAGTTTCACGGCATCCTGAAAAGATGCGAGAAAACAATAACTTATAAACTTTCATAATTAATTCTTGAAATTTTGTTAACTATCACAGTGTCAAAGTCGAAAATAAGGTATCTGAAATCATACAAACATATATTCAAAATCTATGACATTAGAAAAAAATAAAATTAGCTTTAATTACAAAAATAAAAAAATTAAATTAAAATGAACTACCTAGATATCTGACACTATGGTACATATAACTTTTATAAATAACACCCGCGTACCTTATTTATATAATTTAAGAAAGAGAGTTTCCTACAGTTTCTAGCATTATTTGTAAAAGGAAAGATAATGAGAAATCAGAGATTAATATGTCACAAAACTTTGAATCAATTGTAGGAGAAAAGAATTCATTATTCAAAAGCATTGTAAAAGATTTATAGGTAAAAAAATAAAACAGTAGAAAATAAAACTAATACAAGTGTCTTTGAAAAAACTTGACTGAATATATATCACAAACTTGAGTAATCCTGATAATTCAGACATGGAAAAATTTTAATTGTAACTGACTGCATACATTTTGGTATATTAAAGAATATATAAAAGCAACAGTAAATAGCAAAAGACAGAAATTCACAATCCCATTAATTACAGTTTGAAAATCATGAAATCCAAGCACGGAAAAAGTAATTATTATAATAAATGAACAATAATTATTACTTGGGGGGAAAATTCACCTTTAATAAAAAGTGAGACAGAATTAATTACAGACCTGCTAACCTCAGTAAGAGCAAAATCCTACAATATTCTACCATGCATAAAATAATCCGACATAACACAAAACAGCATAGTAAAAAATTATAATAAAAGAGTTATAATGTATACTTATTTATAGTTTATAGGATCTCTTTGATAATATTACATAGCTCAAAATATTTCCTTACTGTTCAGCTCATCTTGAAATTATAATATTAAACAAAGGTTATATATTTGAAATTTGTAATCATACATTTTAATGTACATCATATTTACACTAGCAGGGACCCCAGCAGTCAACATTTTGAGTACTTCTATTTCTTTATGTTTGTTTTAATTAATTGCAGAAAATCTTGGAATTTTTGTAGTATTTACTGTAGCTGATTTTGCTCTTTTTAAAAATTCATTGTGAAATTGTTCTTCATAACAGTGTCCTTGTGGGTTTGATTTGCATATTAGCAAATTTTCTAAGGTTTCCCTTGACACAGATAACCTGAACTGAGTAGATATTTTTGTTATGTAACTAAAAATCCTCTCACACTCTGCATGATTTGTGAAGGATTGTTAAAATCAGCATAATTTTTTTTTTTAATGTTTCGGAATCCGGTAATAATAGTGTCCATTCCGGAAACCCGGAAGATGCATTAAAAATCCCGCATTGCCGGGGTAAATCTGGAAAGTTGGCAGGTCTGTAATTATAACACTTAAGAAAATAGGTATCCAAAATTTTGTTTAAAATTAGATATATATATAATGAACATCATTAAACAGTCATAAAAAATTAATTCACGGTAACAAACAAACATAATAAATACAAATGTTAAATAGCATTTTAAAAATTTAAATATATACTGATTGAAAATGTTACCTTAAAAAGCTTTGAATCAGGGCGATTATATTTCTTGGCATTTTCAAACATAAGATTCATATCATCAACAACATCAACTAAGCTTGTATAGTGCTTGTTCTAGAGAAAAAGTTTTATAATGAACATAATTTTAAAATATCCAATAAGATATGTTTTTGACTGTGAACACTTATGCTAATGTTTATACTTATTTGTAAATACATAACACATTCAATGTAATAAAAAGTAAATTGATCATTTATTTAAAACAGGTACATAAATTGTTAAATATATATATATATATATATATATATATATATATATATATATATATATATATATACATACACACACACACACATACTCACACAGTGCTTTTTTTTTGTAAAAAATATAGGTGGATATACAGTATTTTCTCAAATAAAGGTGCGTATTTTTAGTACCGTGTTTTCACACGTCACATCACAGGGGAACAAAAAACTCACAATTTAAAAAAAATACTCTTGTTACATATTAACAATCGATTCATAAATTTCTTAAAATTTTGGTTAAGTTAAGCCAAAATAATACTTTTAGAAAAAAGGTGGGGGATACGTGTATCACCGTGTACCCCCAGAAAAAAAGCTCTGTGTACATATATACAGTGGAACCTCGATGGATCATTTTTCAAGGGACCTATTGCATTGGATGATAACTGTGGGAAAACGATGGATGCATGAACATAAAAAAGGAATATTATCATTGGGACTGGATAAAGTAAACGACACATCCCGGAAAATGATGATTCGGGGAATGATTGATCAAGGTTTTACTGTGTGTGTGTATATATATATATACATACACACACACACAGTATAACCTCATTTATTCGGATCTCCAGATAAGATTTGTAAGCACTGTTTTATTAACGTTCACATTAGATAATAATTTTTAACTATGATAGCAAGAACCAAACCCAGTATGCCAAACAAGAACTATAAGTATGCCAAATATTCACTTTTTAGTTTCATCCAATGTACAGTTCCTGCATAGATTGTACAATAAATTATGGTAATAAAATGCTTTCTGTTGAGTTTAAGAAAGCTTTACTAGAGTGTCACAGGACATTGACGTGGATTGACTCAGTTATTTTTATATATTTAATGTCTTGTAAAAAATACCATGTAATTTTGTTTCAAATCATAGTTTTTTATCTAAATAAGCAGTTAGTCTGCTTAGTTAAGGATTTTGTTTAGCTTATTACCCATATTACCTGGATATTCGATTATCCAGATTGACTATGGTCCCAGTAAGTCCGGAAAAACAAGGTTTTACTATATGTACTTTCAAGATAACATCACTGAAATATATCTTATCTAAAAAGAATTTTAGTGTCTAAAGATTAATTAAATCTCAATTAACAGCAGTAGGATTACAGTTCCATTACATCTTCTGAAAAGTAATAAGCAGATGAATCAAATTTAGACAAAATTGTAAAAGCAAGGGAATTTTTTTCCTAGTTGTATGTTCAGTTTAAATGATGCAACAGATACTTCCATATGAAAATGTTAAATAGTGCATATTTTTATAAGACTTTAGCTCTAAAAAAGTATCTTTTTCTACTCCATTAGACCCTACCTTTAGCTTCTTTCCCTATCCTACCTAAATGTATAAAAACTTTTATGGATGCTATTAACTTAAACATAAGCATGAATATTATTAATTTTTTCCTTCACAGGTTAGTAAAAGCATATGAAATACATAGTCAAAAAAATCCTATCTTCCTATAACTAACAGAACAAGGAAAGAAAACATTCATTTAACTTTCTGTTTATCGCAAGGCTCATAGGGCTAGGAACCATAGCAAACAAAAAAAAACATACATTGTTACCATAGATTATGAATAGCCATTGAGTAAAACTTACTTTATTTACTGTTAACTTAAACTAACTGAAAACTTACAAACATTATGTAATAATACACACCTAGTTTATCACTAATCAACTTTGTTAGAAACATTTTTGGGAGAAATTAAATGATAACAATTTGTTGAAAAAAAAAATGCAATTACACAGGAAGAGATAAAAAAGCACAAAAAGCAATATTCATAATAAATAAATAAATTATCACTTTAGATTAAAAATTTATACTAAAGCTTGAGGAAAAATTTTATAAACTTCATACATAAAATGAAGTGCTTTAAAGAGTCCGTTACAAAAGATTATTCAAATTAAAAGCTTTAAAAAGAATAGTTGGGAAAAAACTCTTGTCTCATACATTAACAAAAATATTTACAACATACCTTTATTTTAGATCTTATTTTAAACAGAGACATTGGCTGCTTTATTTCTTTGTAATAATCAGGATATGACCTAACATAAAGAGAAGACGTTACATAAATTTAATGGCTACAAACATAATAAAAATTTTCCAAATAAAACTTAGAGCACATTAACATCAATGTTTATAAACAAAATAATGAAAAAAATTACTAAACAAATAAACTGAAACAAAATGTGGAAACTCTAGAAGTAGTTAAAAAACTAATTTATGAAAAAGTTTGCTTAACAACTTGTAGCTGGTTAAATATATTATCAATTAAATCACTAGACCCAACCTAACTGAAAACACAACTTCACAATTTTAGTATTGCTGATAGCAGTATTAAATAAAGGTTGAGTCTGTAGTCTCTCTCCCAACAAATGAATCCATTCTCCAGTGTTCTTTTTCTTAAACATGGGGAGGTATTTTTGTGTTGTGTGATATCTTGGGGATACTCTAAGTAATGGTCAAAACATGAACCTGCATAGTAAGAATTTCTATGATTCACTTATGTAATGTACAATAATTAGCAAGTTTCAAAATACTTCTATTAATAAAGACTGCAACTTATGTTACACTCAGACTACTTGCAATATAAACTATTATACAGGTTGATTATGGTCAACTTAAATTCTGTGACCTGTAAAAAAAAAACTTACATAGCTTTAATTTCCTGCTCTGAACTGCAGAAAATCTTATAGGGTCTAAAGGCAGATATAGCTTTAATTTCCTGCTCTGAACTGCAGAAAATGTTATTGGGTCAAAAGGTAGATTAACAGCTTTTTGAAGGAAATTGATACTTGTAATACTTTTACGATTACAAAAATATTGGATAGCTCTAAAAATAATGCTTCCATAGTTAACTCTGGAGAAAATTCAGTGAACTGTAAAAAAACTTACATACCTTTAATTTCCTGCTCTGAACTGCAGAAAATCTTATTGGGTCTAAAGGCAGATTAACAGCTTTTTGAAGGAAATTTATACTTGTCACAGTTTTACAATTGATTACAAAAATATTGAATAGCTCTAAAAATAATGCTTTCATAGTGTAACTCTGGAGTAAATTCAGTGAACTGTAAAAAAACTTACCTAGCTTTAATTTCCTACTCTGAACTACAGAAAATCTTATTGGGTCTAAAGGCAGAATAACAGCTTTTTGAAGGAAATTGATACTTGTCACAGTTTTAAAATTGATTACAAAAATATTGAATAGCTCTAAAAATAATGCTTTAATAGTGAAACTCTGAGGTAAAATCATATGCAAAGTTAAGCATTTCGGAATAATTAGGTTATTCGGTTCATTAGAGGATTTATCTATCTATCTTATTTGAAAAGCCAATCACATAAAAGAGTTTTAGAAACACTTTTTGCAGAGATGTGTAAAACTTATCCATAGAATTTTCTGGAAAATACTTTTTCCCAATAAAAAAGTTATTTCCTGAAGTGTAACATACATGAACAATAAAAATTAATGCAAAGTTAATAACAAATCTAAATTGTTGACACATGTACTTATAAAGAGAATATTCAGAACTACTACCTTCGAGATGGTAATGTCCAGAAAGCTTCAGATGGTTGATATCCCTGTGGATTAACATAATTTTTGACAGTTTCATACAACTGCCACTGAGGATTGTCATCAGCATCTTCTGGACTTGATTCATTACCTTCATCAGCATCAACACTCTCATCAGCAATTTCTACAGGAGCTGGCGATGCAACTTCTGAGGTAAGATCTATCTTAGGGATTGCATCCGACTCATACTGGAGAGCGGAAATGATTGCAGACCATTTCTGTCCCCCAGCTAAGCGCTTATTCCTGAAAGTAAATAAACTTGTAAATCATATATAAAAATACAAAATTTTTCACCTTTATTTAACCCCTTCAGGGACGCCATTCGCACAATGCAAACATCTAAATCTAGTCTTTTCACATGCATTCAATGTATTCCAGTTAAATGAGCAGGAAAATGGCTAGTGCTGCCATCTGTTATCAGTTTAAAGAAGTAAAAACTTTTATATCCTTTAATTGGAAAATTTTTCAAGATTAGTTAGGATAGGAAAAATCTGCAAATGGTGCATGCTGTTGCCCCTGAAAGAGTTAAAATACTAATTTCCCAGAGATTATAACAACAAATAACTGATAGAGAAAACAGCACAGCAGCATGAAATAGTATGAAACAGTCTGAATGAAGATCAGAAATTTTAGATTATAAATCTTGTGGTACACAAAGCAATGAACTGAACAAAAACATTTCATATGAATGCTGTTCATATTTAGGTTCATAGCTTGGAAGGACTGTATTGAAGAATATACACATGTGACTATCTTAATGCCCTAAAATGTAACAATTTTTCAGATACTAATTTACAAAAAGAAAAAAAATTAAAATGCTTAAAAAAGGCAAAAGATACCTAATAAATATTTTAAATAATAAAAAAGCACCAATAAAGACAATCATCAGAAAAATATATCTGAATCAGTTAGGATGAGAGTTCATTGTAGATGAAGATATTAACTTTAATTTACAACTCCTTCCATTATTTCTTGAAAACCTGAAACTTTATTTCAAAATTTTATAACAGTAAAAAAAATAATTTGGAGATCATTTTAAAAAAAAATTATCTTAAAATTGTGTATTTAAATATGATGCATTTTTCTGGAGGAAAAGAACATAAATAGTACCAGATGTAAGATATTACCTTATTCATTGCCTCACTTGCATTTGGCAACAAGGGTTTAAATCCATCAGACGTTGTTGTTTGCCAAAGCAGAGCACTTTTCAATGAAAGCATTCATGCGTAATATGCAATAATCATTGGTTATTTTCATTGGCACCACTGTATAGGTGAACCAACATAAACTCCTGGTGCCACCTCAATTTTGACAGAGCAATCACCGGGACGATATCTGAGGGATCATATCTTTTCCCACCCTCTCTGACCTCATAGATGGACTTTCCGGTCTACGGATTTAACGTGCCTATATCCAGCCTAAACAAAAAGGTATTTAATGGTGTTCCTTGGTATTCTCACCAAGCAACCCCAGTTCCAAGCTCAATGTGCTATTACTACGCTACCTTGAGGCAAATCCATCAGAGATAACATTTTATAATTTTCCAAATATTCAGTAATTTGAATTTATATGTTATGATAGATCTTGTTCTTGAAGTTAGATCTTAAATAATTTCATGAAATATTAACAGACTTGCCAACCTCAGTAAGAGCAAAATCCTGCAATATTTTACCATGCATAAAATAATCGACATAACACAAAACAGTATAGTAAAAAATCATAAAAGAATTATAATGTATACTTACTTATAGTTTATAGGATCTCTTTAATAATATTACATAGTTCAAAATATTTCCTTACTGTTCAGCACATCTTGAAATTATAATATTAAACAGTTATATTTTTGAAATTTGTAATCATACATTTTAATGTACATCATATTTACACTAGCTGGGACCCCAGCAGTCTATATTTTGAGTACTTCTATTTCTTTATGTTTGTTTTAATTAATTGCAGAAAATCTTGGAATTTTTGTAGCATTTACTGTAGCTGATTTTGCTCTTTTTAAAAATTCATTGTCAAATTGTTCTTAATTACAGTGTCCTTCTGGATTAATTTTGCATATTAGCAAATTTTCTAAGGTTTCCCTTGACACAGATGACCTGAACTGAATAGATTTTTTGTTAACTAAAAATCTGGTAATAATAGTGTTTATTCTGGAAACTTGAAAGATGGATTAAAAATCCGGCATTTCCGGGGTAAATCCAGAAAGTTGGCAGGTCTGTATTAACAAAGTTTCCAAATAAAGTATCACACATTGTTTAAATTTGTGTAATTTAAACATAAAAATCTCTTCCATGGAAATTTTTTATAAATTAAATTTAAAAAATGGAAAGAAATCATATATGATCAGAAAATCATTGAAAGACAGGTAAAATCTAGAATTTCCATAAAAATTCATGTAAAGGAAACCACACCATAACAAAATCTGTTAGAGCTTATAGAAGGAATAATAAATACCTAATTCTTTCACTAGATTTGGCCGGATATGTTTTTCTTTGATCTATTTCAGCTTTCTTGATCAAAATTATCTTTCTCAAAGTAGCAGCATCCTAAAGAAAAAGGGAAGAAAGTCTTAAATGCTCCTTTGCTGAGTTCAGTTAAATATAACACACAAGCAAAAAAATCAATAAAATTTACCATATAATAAATACTTACCCAGAAAGAGGTTACCAAATTAACATAGACAGAAATTATTCCATGAGTTTCCTTCAAATACATTTGATAGCTTTAAATTTTAAGTAACAGCCTAAATCTTAATGATTTCATACTGAGAAACTCTTTTGAGTAAATCTTTATACATCTGTTCTATAGTATTAATTTAATTTTGAAAATTAAAATTAAAATTTAATTTAAAATACAGCAACATATGTGATAAAAAGTATAAGTCACACATATGGAAAGCAATCTTTTTTTTAACACCACATAAAAACAAATTAAACAAAACCACTTTGCATTAATCATATATAATATATATAAAAAAAAATATGTCAACATTTTATGCTTTTAATTTAAATTCTCCTAAAGCACTAACACTAAAAGCAGGGATCAAATAAATCTTTAGGCCTACTAAAACTAAATATGCCTATTTTTGCAAAAGTTTTGATTTTTGCAGCTGCTTCAGACATGATTGTTTAAATAAATGTTTATTTAAAACATTTTATTATCCCTAAAAAATTCCTTCTTATAGAGTAAGGAACACCATATTTCTAGATGAATGATTCTCAACCTTTTTATGTCTAGCCCCTTACCCGGCTCTGGATGACCTTCGGACCCTACAACCCCTAGGCCTAAAAAAGGGGGAAGGGGGGGGTTATCAACCTGGAGGCATAGCCTCCCAAATTGAGAACTGTTTCAATATAGTTTCATCCTTTGTACATGCTAAATCCCAACCTTTTCAATTACGTCATTTCAAATGATGTGGAAGATGATAAAAAGCTATTGTACATGAGTAATGAGTGAGAAGTAGAAAATAAAATTAACTTTTTTGACTCCATTACTTGTAGAGAATTCTAAAATAATGAATCCAACAACTAAACTACCTCCACCTTCATGAATTTTTAATACACAGTTGATGGGTAAGAATATAAATTCATTCCCATACTAACAGACATTAAAACTACAGTTTCTAAATTTTCCAACTATCAAGTTAAAAGAAAAAAAAAAAAGCAATATCGATCTCCAATTTCAAATGTAGCATATAATCAGGCAGTTAATTACCGTATTTAATTAAACACCTTAATAACTTCCCACTAAAATCATGCTAACATTAAATAAGTACTGTACTTTAAAAAACAGTTTATTTTATACTACCTTATATATTTGTGAACCAGGCTCATTAAATGTCTTTGCATTCTTTATCATCAGAAGAAGATTTTTTTCCATTTCACACAAGCTACGATACTCATTATTTTGAATCTTCTGGGCTATCATCTTCAAATCAATAGGCTCTTGGATTACTTTGTAATATTCTGGATAGAGCTAAAAAAAATAAAATTCAACGAGTCATTTACTTTGAAATATTTTATTAATACAGTCAAACCTGTTTTTGTGTGGTCTTTTTTTATGTGATTATTTTTTGTGCAATTTTTTTTTATATGGTATATGAATATGTATCGAAAAAAATTGAATATATATATTTGAAATTATTTATTTGAAATTTCAAAAAGACCTTTGATTGTGTATATCTCATTATGTATACTCATTATTTTGAATCTTCTGGGCTATCATCTTCAAATCAATAGGCTCTTGGATTACTTTGTAATATTCTAGATAGAGCTAATAAAAATAAAATTCAACGAGTCATTTACTTTGAAATATTTTATTAATACAGTCAAACCTGTTTTTTTTGTGGTCTTTTTTTATGTGATTATTTTTTGTGCAATTTTTTTTATATGGTATATGAATATGTATCGAAAAAAATTGAATATATATATTTGAAATTATTTATTTGAAATTTCAAAAAGAGCTTTGATTGTGTATATCTGGCTATTATGATATTTACAAGCAGCTGATCAAACAACCATTGCCACAAAAACTTATCACTGACTACATAGTAACAAAAAATAAATCAAATCTAATACATATCTTCAATGAGTAGTATCAAATTATGTACATTTTGAAAATTTCTCCATGTTTAAAATGAGAAATTAAAATTTTTAAAAAAGTTTCCCAGTGTAATTTAATTATTTATTTTGTTTGGAAAGCACTTTCTCACTATTTCGTAAAGCCTTCACATATTTTCTAAGTGAGTCTTTTTTGTGCAGTCCCTCTCCACTGCATAGAAAAATTTTTTCTTTTATATGTTGTGAAAAATGATTTGTTATTATAGCTATTTATGAAGTTTCTGAAAATTTTTTTTTGTGTTTTTTTTCTGAATTTTTTTTTTGTGCTTTTTTCTGAATTTTTTTTTTCTATCTACCATACAAGAACAAGTTTGACAGTATAAGAAATGGAATTCCTAAATCCATATTGTCTTTCTTACTGTAGCCATGTGCTGACAAGATTGCATAATGGTTGATTGGAGCACAGCGATCACTCTCTGCTACACCAGAGCTAAACAGACAGGAACCTACAGTTTAAAACTGATTCTAAGTGGGTATAAACATCATGCCAATAGTGGAGCTTTAACTTGCTACTTCAGATATCAGATGTCTGTGCCATTGTTAATTGGCCATCCTCCAGCTGAAGACTGAATGATTTTATCTTTTCTTTTGCTGTTCCCAATTTACTCAATAAAGTACTTGCTGATAGATTTCTGGGCTCACTATTACAAGTACACTTAATGGTTTTAAATCAGCAATACCCTACTTAGCTGCTTTTAACAATTAAGAATTGTACCTACAGTCAATTCCGGTTAATCGGACCACATCAGGACGTGATCATTTTGGTCCTAATAGCTGGCCGGTCCGATTACACGAACATGCCCTGTGTTAAAAGAAAAGGATTTGGTCCGAATAAGCGACTGGTCCAATTAACCGGTGGTCTAATTAACCAGATTTGACTGTATTTATATTTAGTATTTTTAATGAATTAAATTCTGTTCTTCCTTTTTTTTCTAATTTTTTACTGATTATGTTTTCAGTGCAGCATTTTGATATTACAGATTAATTTTCAGAAACACTAGAACTATTAGATTTAGTAAATAGTTAAACATTTTGTCTTGGCTACTATTTTTGAGTATTCTATGTCTCATCATTTATTCATAAACTCATAGTTTGAAATTCACTCTTGACTCATTCAAACAATAATAAAAAAATTAAAAAAATTTCAGGTAGTCTCTTCTAACGAAACTACCATGGGTTATGAACATAGGATTACTTATTGTTGCTTACCTCTTTTATATGTATAAATGTATATATGTGTTATGTATATATGTATGTGTTATGTATATATGTATCTATATATCTGTGGCTTGGTACAAGAAGTGCCTCAGTCAGTTTTCTCCAAGAAAACTTTGTTAGCTTATGTCTCTAGAAAAATATTATTTTCAATGTAAGAAGTACCTAAATCTGTCTGGTGCTTTAAAGGTGTTTTCTACACCATTGTACAGACTTGGGTACTTCTTACATTGAAAATGATATTTTTTTAAAGAGACATAAGCAAACAAAGTCATCTTGGAGAAAACTGACTTAGGTACTCCTTGTATCAAGCCACAGATATATGTACGTATGTATATATATGTGTGTCAAAATTCTGACGCATTTTGATACTTTTCTGTTTTACTGCTTACTGCTTGCCCAAGCAATAGAGACTCGGTTAGGTACGCTGACAAAATTATAATTCGCGATGCAGGACATCTGAAATTTTGCTTTCCAGAGGACCGTTATAGTTGAACGTAATCCTACGTTAAAAATCATTTTTAAAAAATTGAATTCCAATTACAGATCTTGAAGGAAGTAGCTGGAACATGGTGCTCAAAGCCCGTCCTTCCATATCAGCAGCAGTCATAACAGTTGTAAAAAGCTCCTCATATGCCGAATCATCTTCACTGTATTCACTTCCATGATCCTACAATCATAGAAAAATTTTTAATAAAAACTAGTCATTGCAGAGGTTATTTTACATACTTAGAACATATATATATTTTACATATATTTATGTCACAGTTTTCTTTTACAAAAAAAATTAATTATTAGCTCCAATATTTTGAGTGGCATTCATTACTTCTAGTTTAATATTACATGCAGTACAACAAAAGGTACAAAATTAAGAATTCATGGACAGATGTTTCCTCAGTTTCCCATCATATTACGATTTAATAAAGGAGAAGCTATTAAAATTATATACACATATATATATATATATATTAATAATATGCATCCATTAATATTACTAGAAACATAGTAGAAAATGAGCAGAAAACAGTTATGGCAGAAATAACTCTGGATTTACTTCTAATACAGAGGCTTTTGTTTGTCTGCACATATTAATTTCACACTAAAGAAAGTAAAATTACATATTCTGATAAAAACATTGAAAAAAATTACACATTTTTAAATGTTTAAAATAATTTTTCATGCCCCATTTTAATCATACTAAATTATCAGTGATATTAAACATAAATATGATACACTCCAATTATTGGAGAGACTGAAAACACATAATAGTCAGAACATTAAATAGCCATAAACATCTTAACCCTTCCATGGGTGCCATTTGCACAGTGTGAATGCCTAAATCTAGTCTTCTTTTCACTTGCATTCAATGTATTCCAGTTAAATAAGCAGAAAAATGGCTAGTGCTGCCATCTGTTATAAGTTTTAAGAAGTAAAAACATTTTGCAAACTTTAATTTGAAAATTTTTCAAAATTTTTTAGATTAAAAAAAAATCGGGGGAAAAATCAGCACCGTGCAAATGGTAGAGGTTGTTGCCCTTGAAAGGGTTAAGCAACAAATCCAGAAAGTTGTAGCAAATTAGATTATGTTTAGCCAAATCAAGATATTTTTTTTAATTGTATACACATGGTTGTCTTCCATCCGACAAATACAATATTGTCCCAGAATCATTTTGAGAAAAATTAAGCACCTTTAGGTGCCCAGAAAAAATAAAAACAACATATTAAGGATTTTTCAACTGAACACTTATGTAATAGTGCACAAATGCTTAGTTAAGAGATACAATTCTTGAAGTCATTTTTAAGAATATATTTTTACAATTAAGTTGCCTCATACATAAACTTCAGTCAAAACATATGATGTATTAAAAAATACAGAATTTATCCAGAATAACCCCCCTCCTCCCAATCTTTTCCCCCAAAAAGGGCACTTTTTACATACTTTTAGTTTTTTAACAGCTCATTTTACTACTCCAGACCTATACCTACTTCTCTTAAGCTTCACTGCTTTGTATAAGCTTAATAGAATATGAAGTTATAATTGTTCATTTTTTTTACTTAAGCAGTTCACCCTTTTAAAAAATTAAAACTGAGTCAAGGATAGAAGACATATTTTTAAAAATTAGGAAATGAAATACATCTCCAAAAAAATTTGGCTTCTTAAATACAAGGGAAAAAATTAGACACTTTTTTGTTTTCAAGCATACAACTGAACTGTGGCATTACAAGCAAAAATATTTTTTAAATGTGGTTTGAAATATATATATGTCAAACACAATCTTTTATCAACAATGTACCAAACACAAACTATTACAAAAAAAAATATATATAAATGGCTCACATCATCAATTTCACTTGACTTATCCTCATCTTTACGCTGCTCAGCTGATAAAATCTCATTCTTTGTTTCAACGAAAACTTCCCATAATTCACAAGCATCTTTATATTCTTGGGAACTTTTCTGTAATTAAGAATAAACAGATAAAATGCTTTTAACATTACAAAAAAATTCTAATTATTTAATAAAAATTAGCTTAGAGTTTGAAACATATAAGAAACATTTTATGTACATGTTTAAAATGAAATTGCAATCCTATTGATTCAAAGCTAAATTCAAGCTCTTGATACTTTTAGAAAGAAAAATTTATACTGCAATGTTTCAAAACTAACTTTGCTTGCACAAGTCATATTTATTTATTTACATATAAAGTCGAATCCAGTTAATTGGATCACCTGTTAATTGGACCAGCGCTTATTCGGACCGAATCCTAAAGAATCGAAACAAATCCTATTGTATAACCCTAATAGGGCATGTTCGTGTTATCAGACCAGCCGGTTATTAGGACCAAAATGATTGCGTCCCAATGTGGTCCAATTAACCGGAATCAACTGTATATATACATATATATTTATTTATATATATATACATGTATATTTGGTCTTTACTAAAACAAATAAACAATAATTAAACTCGAAACTGGCTTATGAATAAAATTAAATAATCATCCTAATTAAAAATATTTGATAAGAGAGGAACTGAGTAAATTGTAAAATCATATGTTTGGTTTTATTCTTTCTATAGACAAGTTCAGCAGACCTTGAACCATAAAGGCTATTGCCAAAAAATATTTTAGGTATGAGCATATATAATCATTTATACACATTTCTTTGCTTGTAGACCATAGCAAAATAACTTGTAACACCATATTCCATTGATAATGATTGCTGGTGAGCATTGGCTCTGTTCTTTGAAAAAAATAAGATATAACCAAGAAAATAAATACTGATGATTTTTTTAAGCATTATATCAGAAGAGCATGCTCACAAACTGCAAAATACTAATATAGATATATAATGAAATACAGAAAAAAATACTTACCTTGTAATATGTTTTGGCATTAGTAATCATTAATTCAATGTCAGCAGTAAATTGGTTAACATCTACATATTCATCAGTTTTTAGCTTTTGCTGTATTTTTAGTAAATCAATTGGAGATGTGATAACATCATAATAGTCAGCTAGGCTTCTAAATTCAGAGAAAAAAATACAATATTTAAAATATAAATTCAAAAATATAAAACTTAGGCATTGCATAAAAATGCTGTAATAAGCTGTATCTAATACATTACATGTTCACTCTTTATCGTCAACTTCAAAATTCAGAATACTTACGCCTAATATATATACAAGTGAGGATTCAATGTTTCAACATTATAAAATGTCAAAATAAAATTCGTCAAGACACAAATTAATACATTAAACCAAAGAAATATGTATTTATTAAAGACTCAGGACGTGAACAAAGTAGGCAAACAGAGTACAGACAGTCACATTTTTACAAGGAAAAGAAATTTTGGCAGAAAACCATCTGCCATCACATTTTTCCATTCCATTATAGGCTCACATATAAAATACTAATCTGACTACAAAAATTATAAAAACATAGAAAGAAATTTACAAAAAATGTATTTACCATAAACATAGCAACTGGCAAATATTTTAAGAATTTACATTAATACAAATATATACAGGGTAGATTTAAAGCTGTGAGAACTTATGCAGCTCTTTTCTAAGTAGCCAATGTCATACATTAATCAGGTAACTCTGTGTTCAAACTGAATATACTTAATATTAGGCCTGTGGACAGAAACAGATAACTGAATAACCACTAACATATTACAAAAGGAACTTTAATGCTTTTCAATAATCTCAATCAAGCATAAACCACACTTTTAAAAAAGAAGAAACAAAAACATGCCCAGCATACCCAGCAATCATTGATCTAGATTTTGCCTAAATCATGCTTAATATAACTGAAGATTATGCTGAAATGATAGAAAAGCCTAAGTATTAATAGCCTTTATGGATAATATGAAAAAATGTAGATTTTGACTTGTTTTGACCTTGAGTATCATAAGATAACTACACAGTTTTCAATCTTCAAACTAATTTCAGATCATAATAACAGAGAACACAGCAAAAGCATACATTCTAAATTCACACATAATGCTGCTTTTATAATTACAATCACTGCCTGTGAATGTTATGATGCTTTATATCAACTATTTAGACAGGATTACTGCCAATGCCTGTATTCAGTCTTTTAGATATTATCATTAATTTAGGCAGTATTAGAGTGACTGATTACAAAAAATGATTAAAGCAGAACCTACTTATAGATGCCTTTAAAAAAATTTTAATTTAAAATATTTGAAATGGTAGAACTTACCTGCGATTAGGTGCCCGTATAAATGGCTCACAAACCAAACGTCCATCTTCAGCCTTATGATTCCTGACAGTTTCATATAACTCATGGCATATCTCTAGCTGAAATTAAAGTTTTAAAAAAAAAATCGTAAGATGAATATATTTTCACTGAAAACCAAAAAAATCATCAGAACAAGATGAAAATTGCCCGATAGTAGTAGGTTACACAAAATTTTTACTCATTTGCTAAGCTAACTATTTAATTACAAGAGGAGTAAGACATTACTACCATAATTCAATACATGAGAAGTTTATAATAGTAAAATCCTAAGTTGCAAAACTGTGGTTTACAAGTTTTCTACAATTCATTGTTAGTATACACAGTCAATGATAAATCAGCTAATTGAATATAACAGAACAACATAACAAGAATAATGAAAATTTTGCTTTGACTTCTAAAATTCTACTTCAGATAAATAGATGTTTATAATAGACAAAAGAATAAAGCTAACAACAAACAAATATTTGACAGTAAACAATCACAAAGCTTAAACCTCAATATCTCGTTAAATGGTCTGACATGTTCTAACAAAGCCATTTAAACGAGGATATTTTTACAATTTTGTTTCTAATACAAAAGATTATTCTTTTAAAATTGAAATGAAATAAATTTGAATGCTATTTTTTGTACTTTTCCGTTAGTCGGGCGCAAGGGATATATCGCCAAATATGGATCACAAGTCACATTTTCTGCTGTTTTGTTTAATTAACTGTAACTCCCGTAATACTTGTGCATGAATAAACAAAATATATAAGTAACAATGATTATTTTATTAATTTAGTAAATATTTAGTTAGAAGACCAAAAATCTTTTTCCTTGGTACAAGTATTAAATCCCCCCCCCCCCCCCCCAAGAGATTTCTCGCCAAATCTGGCGCTCTTTGTTTTGGTTGCTGTGTTGCCGATTTTTACTTAAGAAATGCTTTAGTGTAATGCTCCATCAAAATATTAAATAACAGTTGCTTTTCAATTTTTTGACTGAGATTGGGTTGTTAAAGACCGCGAATTGCAAAAAATGTGGGTCAGAGATGAGGATATGAGGATTAAAGTTAAAAGTTCTTATTCTGATGGTTTTACATTTGTTTGTAGGAAAGTTATTTGGTGGGGGGGGAGGGGGAGAGCAATGTAACACTGAGAAATCTATTCGGCATGGTTCGTGGTTACAATTGTAAGGCAGATTTTAAATTCTACCTAGCGATGTACATGTTTCGGAAATCATGTTTAGCGGCAAATGTAGATTGTTTTAATAAATTTATTGAAATTGTTTCGGGGATTAACTGGGAGGAGTACAAAATTTCAGTATAGATACATTTTTTTTAAATTCTCTTGCCCACATGTATTTTTTTCTATTGTATTTGCACTTTAATTTAAGTTTAATCAAGAAATATATATTTAACCAAGATGTATTTTATGTTTATTTAAATGAATTATTATTAGTTGCACTATACTGATTTTTTGTCGCGGTACATATGGGACACATACATATGGGGCATTGCAGTAATCTCTTTCTTTATTAGTGATGTCTAGGTTTAGAATTTGGTTTCTTGTTTTCAGAAAGAAAAATATCAGATATATTTTCATATTTTTGATAAAAATCCTTTACTATGGAAATTTGTCCAGAACAAATCATAGCCACTTAAATCAATAGTATATAAATACAAAATACTTTTTAAAAAATTTCATGTAGAACAACGAAAGGTTAAGGTTAATACAACTTCAGCTACCTTGTCAAAATGACAGAAAAAATATATTTGCTAGAACAGATTACAATGCTGAGTGAACACCTTAGTATTTTTTAAATTTCATTATCTTCATTAAAATTTTCCTAAGAAATTCCCTCATTCTTATAAATCCCTGATTAAAATATATTTCAGATTGCGACAGATTTAGCTAAAAAATCAACTTAAAAAGATAAATCAATTTGATTATTGTTTATGGTAAAGCCTTTCAATTAGATAACAATTTGGTGAAGTTCATTATTTACTTAGGACAGTAGATCATAATTTCTGGTCCTATGAAATGACTTCCCTTAACAAGAGATACTGGGTCTTAAATTATCATTACTTACAATGTCTATGTATTTACAGCAGATATTTAAAGTTCCTTTAGAAACTTTTTCATAGATGAAAAATACATTTTAAAAATACCTTCAGTAAAATGTGCTAATATTGTTCAAATTAATAAAGGGATGTATTCCCCTAAAAAACAAATTACGGGTAAGTACCTACAATGTTAATTGATTACAGCAATGTACTACAAGAGGGCTCTCATTTATAAATCTCATTTTAAAAGAAAATTCAGAAATGACATTAATGGCTTTAGTTATTAAAACCACTGTATTCAGCTTAATGGTAAAAAATATACAATAAGTTTATCTATGTTTGGATTAAAACATATGTAATGTAAAAAATTACAGTACTAACACTGAAAATTTAATTATACATATATAAAATATACACTTACAGGATCCAAAAATTTTCTTTGTTTAGAACATTCACTGCCATCTTTGCTGTCTTCAGATACAAGGGAAATCTTTTTCCTTTTCGGCATTATTTATAGCCCGAACTGTAAAAGTTACCATATTATGGTTACACACAAAACATATTATTTCCTCATTCTGCAGGTTTTACAAAGATTAAAATCGAATTCAATTCAAGCAAATTCAAAAAAACAATTTTGCAAGTCTAATGATGTAGCTCTTCCTACCTTGTGAATAATAACACAAGATCTTGTGTAAATAAGTCTGATATTCATCCCGACCTTAAATTATTTATCTTATAATAGTGAGATTGTGATGTTCCTACTACTCACTGGCAAAGCAATTTAGGAGTAGTGTACAGTTGTCTCTCCAATAGTTAATTTTTTGACAACAATATGCGAGTTATAAACGGTATATAGAACATATAATTTTGAGATAAAGATCAACGTAAACATCGGTGGCAATATGATACATTATTTCTTCTACATACATTTCTGCCATCGGATATAAAAGTCACCTCGATTGATAAGTAAAATATTCATCAAATAAAAATGGACTCTTTTATAAAAAGCTTCATTCAATGACTATGATTTATGTTTTACACCTAAGTTGTTACCATAATTATATTTCATACTCTATAACAATATATATACTTATACAAATGTAATTCTAAATTTTATACAGAGACAGAAAAACTAATATAAATTCCCACAGTAAAATTAACTTATTTTATTGCTTTAACCTTACCTCTTGCTCGTTTATTTAGGAGTGCTGTTCAAGATCGTGTTTTGCAAATGTAAACAAAGCAATATTCCTCAAAAAGCAAACAATGATATATATTACATATCTAATATAAATAAATAAAAGTACTCAAATGTTGAGGATATCAATTAATTATCTGCGAAAAGCATTTAATTATGCGATAGCGTTATTAAAAACATAAACTGAATTTCACCAGAACGCGTTAAATTTTTTCCGGTACCATCATCCCCGCGCACCATGAAATTAATTGTTTTCTCTGCTGGAGTATGACAATGTAAAAATTATTTTAGCTTGGTTGGTGTCATAAATTATTAACTTATATAATGTTTAAAATTATTACAATTAGACTTAATATAGGTGTTTTATATAAATAATTAAATGCCTGATGCAATACCCTAGGTAAACACGGAATCTAATAATTTTTTTTCAATTTTGTTTTAAATTTATCTTATTTTTCATTATATCCCTGAATTTAATTATAGTTAGATTTTTATAGTTTTTAATTTCATTGACAAATTTAAAATTTAAATTTATTTTTATCAAAAAGTAAACTGGAAGACCTTTTTTTTGTTCCCTTGACTGGCAATCGGCGATTTTCGTCATCTCGAATGTTTTTAAACATATGTATCCGTACATATTTTTATAAATTACCAAAGAAAATAAAAGAATATGAAGCGAAGGCTCCCTAATATATTGATCACAGGTAATGATTACAGCGCGTTTTTCATTGTTTTTGTTATTGTTTGTTAGTTAAAATTGTATATCAATATTTATTTTGATTTCTGCTAGCCACGTGGTTTTTTTATTAGAATGCTCATACTTATTAACTGTTGTATTTATATTTTGAAATACCTTTCACGAAGTTAAGATCGATTACTCTTAAGAACTTCAAATTTTATGGACTTAAAATCTATTATTGCTACATTAAAAATTGTTTACAAGTTTCTACGTATGTGATTGAGTTATACTCCTAATGTTACAATGGATACTTTCAGGTACTCCAGGTACTGGAAAATCTACACTTGCTGCAGAAATCAGTGAACAAACTGGTTTAGAATGGATAGATATTGGCGAGCTGGCTAAAGCTAATAATTTGTATGAAGAATATGATGAAACATTTCAATGTCACGTCTTAGACGAAAATATGGTATATAATCAGTGATTTTTTTCTGTTATTGAATCTGAAGCGTTTGATCATCATTTGTTCTGTGTATTTTATATGTTGTTTATGTGTTCTATACTTCTCTTGGGTTTTTTTAAAATTTGTTTAGTTTTTCATCAGATCAATCAGTATTAAGTATAATAGCCCCTGTGAGTGATTCACATATGCAAGAATCATCAATCTCTGTTATTAGTAACAGCAAAAATTTTTAGAACATCGTCATGGGAGGTGTTTTATACCAATAAAGAAATTATCCGGATTAAATGAATTTTGTCTAGAGTGATGTCATCACCAACTGCAATTGCTTTCTGTTCTGTTAACTTCTGAATTTCCTTTTACATGGTCTGTCATTTTTTGAATAATCTTTTTTTCTTAAGTAAGCCCTTTTGATTTTTCTCTTGCACTCTGGATTATTCCACTTGTCTGACAGTGTTTTTCCAAACTTTATAACAGGGTGTCTACTAACATGAAAAGTAACGAAACGTCATGAAAAGTAGCGAAATTGAAAGAAAAGGTCACGAATTTTTTCAATTTAAAATTTTTTTATCGATATAATGTAGAATAGAAAATATGCTCCTAACTGGTACAAAAACACTAAGATCAATTTTTGCCTACTTTGTGACGCCTCATCGGAAGAGAGATAACCGAGTTCCCGCGGGAAAATGCATTGTATTCTTCCTCACTGCGGAAACGAACGCTCTTTCTCCCCTTCACAGAAAGGAGAGTATACGTCGTCATGTGGGGCTACCCCTCGTGCGACGAAAATACGAGGAGATAAGAAACACACAGCGGAAGTAGACATATGGTAAAGCATTAAAATTAACACGAACAAGTGGTGAACAATGCTAACAAGAGAGAGAAGTTGGACAGCGGAAAAACACAATTTTAAAAAAAAATAAGAATAGAGCTTCAATTTTTACGTCGATCCTGAATAGAGAAGTGTAGTTCAGATCGGTTTTTCTTTCAGTGAACTCGAGTATTACCGTATAGATTTTGTCTTCTTGTCATTATTTGCGCTCGAGGTATTCTCTCTCCCCACGTAACAGACTATGTCCGATATATGCAGATTTCCCGCCGAGTACACGTTATGTAACGGGCGAAGGCGAAGCTTTCTTCCGCCAATGACGTAACGAGCGATGCATTCAATTATAAAGCTCTCTTCCACGGGAGATATTAGCTCCCTTTACACGTACGTTCTTTCGCGAGTGCTTGGAGCGTATGGGATTGCGCTCACGCTCCAAGCACTCTCAAAAGAGCTTACGTTTAGCGCCCTTTACACGTACGCTCTTGGAGTGCTTGGAGCGTACGGGATTGAGAGCGGGAAGATTTGGAGTACACTCCAAAGCAGCTTTCCCTTCCTCTCCGACACCTTCACACGTGCACTCAATCGCGCGGAATCATGGTTTCACGCGGGAAAGAACGTACGTGTAAAGGGCGCTATTCCTCCGCCCAGGACCGTAGCCTTGGGGGGGGGAGCTCGACGGGCAGGATTTCCCCCCCTCCCCCCCACCCAAAATTCTGGAGTTTACTGTATTGCATTTTAACATCGAAATAAAAGTACATTTTTAAATGTAAAATTTTTTAAAACTGCATACTTATTCAAAATTTAATTTTTGAATAAAAATTCAAATTTTTTTAATTTTTATTTACTGTCTTAATTTCAATTTTTTTGCTCTGAATTCTTTTATAAATTTACTGAAATGCACAAGTTGTGCATGGACTTTTAGATTATATAATATTAAATTTTATAATTTCTTAATATTATTATTAAATATTATGTAATTTTGGTAAATTTTATATTATTTTTAGTTAAAAAATAGTGAAATATCGGGGAGGCTCAGTCCAGTTTGAGTTGCTCTTCATCTTGATGTTTTCAGAGCAGTTTAGGAAAGTTCCTCAATTTAAGCAAAAATTAACTCAAATTAAACATTGATACAGCTATTTTACAATTGTATCAGTGTAGAATTAATGAAAAATTGTTATTTAAATATTATTTACTTTAATGGAGTTTCTGTAGTAACTGTAACAAGTATGAGAATGATTAGTTTTTGCATCATTCACTTTCAAGGTGTTTTACATTGCATTAATAAATTTCATGGGTGTTTGAGTCACAATCATACCTGGAATTTGTATAACAGTAATAAAACTAGTAAGTATTGCATGGTTGTAATCCCAACTTTTTAAAAATAAGGTTTTCCTGATAAGAACTTAAATAATAAGGTGAATATTGTTGAAAGATGAGCCGCGGGGGGGGGGGGGGAGACTAATTTCGTTTAAACTAGTATGTACTTCAATGGTCATGAAATTTTATTTTTAAGGTCATGAAATGTCATGAAAAGTCATGAAATTGACTTGCCCAAAAGTAGTAGACACCCTGTATAATGACGGAGCAAAAGGGTTTAGAGATTTTTCATCATTTGGAATTAGAGGGTATAATTTTGAAATGTATGAAGGTCCAAATCGTCAGTTACTGTTAAAGCTAACCCCAGGAAATAATAGAGGTGGATTTTTTTTCTGATTTCCATTATGTTCCTTGTCGTCTATTTTATCATCAGTTTTGATTTCAATTTATCAATCAAATTTAATTTTGGTAGGTGCTTTCTATTTCATCTTTTTATTTGTTAGATTTCTATTTTATGCTTTTGCTAAACATCGGCAAATCCTACGAGACAGAAATTCACATTTCTCCATCTCGTAGCCATTCTAATTATGTGTGTGTAAAGTGGTTTTTTTTATTATTATTTATTTCAAAACCTGTGCTTTTAATCACAAAGGTGATTGTCTTTCTATTGTGTGACTTCTAGTTAGTTAGCGTCCTTTATTCATGTATATTTGCCATTTCTGGGGTTATTTTGGTGAGTTCTCAAACTTACTAGTGTTCTCTGGCTCATCCGCCATGATAATCGAGACCATGGCAGAAAAAAAAATAACCAAATGGAGGTAATCCATGTTTTGGAATTAATTAAGTCTTGGGATACAATAGCAGAGACAGGCGTAAGAAAGGGGAAGTACTTTTTAGAGGGTCAAGAGAGATTTTATGATATTCAGTCTATGAACAAGACACATCTATTATAAATGCAAACAAATTAAGTAGAAATTTGTGAAAAGCCAGGAAAGCAGAACTAAGACAGTAGAATTATGAAAAGAAAAAAATTTTTAAATAAAGGAATATGATCAAATGATTAGAAAAAAGGAATATAATGTCTCATTTATGTGCAAATATTTTTCTAGGCAGTAGATGAAGATAATGTAGACCTGTCATTGACTAAAACATGAATTATTACTAGAAAATTTAATTCAGACAGAGTCAGTATATTGAAGAAATTTGTCTTACTTCCTAGGGCTATCATGCATTTAGATAATTCATGATTTTTAACATAACTTGAATACTCTTACATGTGTGTATCAGGGGTACAAGAATTAAAGAGCATTCAGGGTATCTTAAAGACTAGAACAATCTAATTATATTTATGTCCATTTTTGGATTATCTGTATCATGATTTTATATCTCCTGTAATTAAAGGTATTGGTTATATTAATACCAATATATAAAATTTTGTTTATTTTTATTAATTATTTGGTTATTATTAATTGGTTGGTTAAAACAGTTTCTAATTTCATTCCATGGGTTTTGGTATCCATATCATTGTTTATTAATCTGGTAATATTTTTATATTAATGTTTGCCTATATGTATAAAAATAAGTGTTCATGAGCAAGAGTTACTGGTATTACAGTTCTAAACAAAATATAAGAAGTAATTTGTTTTCATCGCCTAAACATTGCATCCAGAATGGTAGCTGTATTGTATCAGATCATGTTCTGCTATGAGTCGATAGCACCAGGTCCAGGTCTGACTTCAATTCTTGCACATGTCTGAATGGCTTTTTAAATCTTAATTTCCTATAGTTTATTTTTTCTTTTGTATATCGAATGTATTTGTATCATTTTAGGTCATCTCAGAGTTAGAAGATAAAATACTTGAAGGTGGAAAAATTGTTGACTATCATGGTTGTGACTTCTTTCCAGAAACTTGGTTCGATATAGTTTTTGTTCTTCAAACTGATAATACCATCCTTTATGATCGTCTTACCAGAAGGTTAGTATCAGCAATTATGCTGTATATTTTGTTGCTTATCTTTATGTTTAATCTGTGCTGTATATTTTACATTACAATATTGTTTAGTCCTCATTGTAAAATCTTTATATTTGTTTCAAGACGTCATCTAGTTATGAATTTTGCCAATCAGTCTTGACATTTTTCAGTGTGTCAATGAATAAACTGCCTATAAAGATTTGTAAAATGAAAGACTAGTTTTTTGGTTTTAAAAAATATTGTAATGACGTTTTTAAATATAATCCTTATACTGTCACCATTAATATCTGGAAACTACTATTTGGTCATTGACTTAAAAAATAATCCAAAGTTTAAATTTATATGATTTGTTTTCCCTGTTACTTAATTATTTTTTCTAATAGAATTTGCTACGATTTTCATAAGTATATGAGATCTTGGTTATAGAAGACTAGCCCAAAACTACTTGCTTTCATATATAGAAGAGGCAAAATTGTATTTCTTTGTTTTTTAAAAAATTTATTTTTCAATTTTGTAAATCAAGAATGTGAATAGATGGTAGGGTGGAATTATAAAAGATCATTCATGTATGACTTTTTTTTTTTTTCCCCTCCCCGAAAATGAATCTTCAACTTTTTTTTTTTTTTTTTTCTAAATAAATTACTCATTGAACTTCTCAGAGCTTATCATAAACATTGTGCTATTCGTCTACTTTTCCTATTGCCTGAAAAAAACTTTCAGCTTCATCAAATTATACTAAATGGAGATTAGCTGCTACTGAAATTAAAATGGCAAAGTTCTTTATTTCCCTATCTCCCCCCCCCCCTCTTTATGGCTAAACTGGTAGTAAGACTTCTTGGCTTGGAGTAAACAAGTTATTCCCAAATTGATATCCATGTATTGTTTCTTCTTTAAATTGGGAACAGTATCTCCTATTTTGTTAATCAATATATGGATCAAGAAAATGTTGATACACTGTTTATGTCTTTCAAGAAGTGACAATGGCACAGTTTCAAATTTTGTGAGATTGTATCTAATAGATAACTAAATTAGTGATAGTTATTTCATTCCTAGAAACTATTCTAATCATCTGAAATATATTTGATGGTAAATTATTTTTTTTAACAAGCTAACAGTATGATCGTAATCAAGTTCTTTGCTGTGCTGAAACCTGACTATGTGGAATTGCTGCAGTGTCAGAATAGCATATTTCCATATACATATATGAAATCAAAATCAATCTACTGTATATTAGTTTTATTTTTCATTAAGCTTTTTCAGAAATGATGTTGAGCTGGTAGAAATTTAATTTTCTGGTAAAATAGTTATAAATCATTAGTTTGAAATTTATTACTTCTTGTTGCGGACATTAATAGTTTTGACATAATTATCAAGGCAGTAAACTGTCTTGTTTTTCTCAATCATTTATAACCTACTGTAAAATAATTTTCATTGTTGCTTGAATAAATTCTAGAAGGGGGGAAAAAGTAGCATAAGGTGCAACAAAACTGCAATGATATATGTTTTTTGCTGTGGTAATTTTCATTCATAAAAATATACATGATTGAATTTTACGCTGTTGTAATGAGTAGCAAAATTTGAGTATTAAATTTAATCAAAAACTTACATGTTAAAAGGGTAACAAAATGGAATATTCACATGCAATATAATGATAGTTGGAATATATATATATATATATATATATATATATATATATATATATATATATATATATATATATATATATATATATTACTTAGTAACTCACTACCTGTTCCTTTTCATGCTTATAGAAGACTAGTTGAATACCCGTGCTTCGTTATGGAGTACATTCAAATTAAATGCAACTGTCAATGTATGCAATTAATGTAAAAATATATATATATTTATAAAAAAAATCGTAGCAAATATTTTTATAGAAAAAATAATGTAGAAGAAAATATTCAAATTAAATACAATGGTCAATGTATGAAATTAATTTGTATGTTTAATATCCATAAAACATACTAATTTGAATTAAATTCTTTAAAAACTTCCATCTCAATTAGTCTAGTGGTTAAATTTTATCTTTTACTGTATTTTAATATTCTTTTTTCTCAATTTATTTCATTGTTATGCACATGACGCAAAATTAATTTAAAGTATCAGAAAAAGAAACGAAATCACATGATCAGCATTTAATAAATTAAATTCTAAAAATTAATATTTAGAAATTTACTAAAAATCAGAAAATGGAGGTAAAGATTCGAAAAAGATTTCATTTTAAAACAAATTTTCATGATCTTTCTCGTGATATAAATTTTATAACCCTCAGATTATTATTTTAAATGCAAACTTTTAAATGGTTACAAAAACAACTTAAAAATTTAATTTTAAAAAATCTAAGAATTTATCAAAAATCTTTCTTAGTGCACCCCTACACTATAAGAAGAATCGCCATGCAAAATTTCAGCCCTTTAGGTCCAGCGGTTTGGTCTGTGTGTTATAATGTCAGTCAGTCAGTTACAGAACTGTTTTATATATATAGATATGAGAAATTAGTGCTAATGCACTGGACTGATGTATTGAGATGTACAATGCTCTTCCTTGTGCTGTATTTTACATCCCCTTTTTTATATTTATTTGTGATATGAATAAATTATAAATTAATATATTTAAAAAGAGTCAATCATAATGTATAATCTACAAATACTGACCTGGCAAAGATATTAAAAGGAGCCATTATCTAATGCTAACTTCTTTTTTGTTAATATAATGTGTAATAAAATTTGTTAATAAGTTATTTTCGTTATCATTTCTTTGTATATTTATAGAGTTTGTTACTTTTTAGGGGATACAATGAAGTGAAGATAAAAAATAACATTGAAGCAGAAATATTCCAAACTGTTCTTGATGAAGCTAGAGAATCATATCATGCAAACATAATTCATGCTCTAAAAAGCAACACTCCTGAAGATATGAACGATAATATTGAGCAAATATGTCAGTGGGTACAAGTTTTCCAAAACAATCCTGCTAATGTGTGATTCGGATGTGTAATTATTAGTGTTACATAAATTTGTATATATTTATAAGCTACTTTTGTAAAGTCAAAATAAATGTAAAGTTGCTTGTTTACAATTGTTTGTCATTTTTCTTATGATTTACTTCCTATGAAGGTTATGTTGTGTATCAGATTTCTTAAATAGCTAATTATTTAAACCTTTTCTTTCTGTGGGGGGTGGGGAGAGTTATGAGGGAATTTCAGCGTTAAAAATTGTTTGTATTAATGTAATGTTTAATAAAATAATGCTGTCAGTATTATATGCTGTAAAATATCAAACTGAATTGACAAAAATACTTACATTTTCTTGTATTATAAATACAATCCTTGTCCTTTGAGCTTCATATTCAACTATTTTAATTAAAATTAAAGCTTGTCACCATACCTCTTGTATTTGTATTAAAATTATTTTTGTAAAAAGTACAGGTATATATGCCAACTTTCATAACTTTATTCTATTTTCTATTCATGTAAATAATATTCTGTAGATTAGTAATTACTGATTAATTTTTTAAAAATGAATTACAATGCCTAAAATTATAGCTATTATAATACATCAATTTCCAGAGGCTGAAAATTAGACACAGTGTTATAGTAATCAATTGAAACCTGGTCTGGAATTTTATAGTTGTATATTGTTTAGTTCATGAATAGGCTGCACATGAATTTCTGAAAGTGTTTTTTTTTTTTTTGGGGGGGGGGGGGTGTAAGTAAAATTCCTTATATGAATAAGGATTTGTACAAAGAACAGATATAGCTATAAAAGTTTCGTAAAATTTTGTTGTCAATTAAACTCTCACAATTTTCAAAAATAGCTTGTTGAAAGTTTTCTGAGGTCTGTTTGAGTGATATGCAAAATCTGTTGCACAATTTTTCCTTCAGTGATATTCTTGAATGTGCTCATTTTATACTCGTGTGTATTCATAGTTTGAACTCTAAAAATGTATTGAGGTGGGGCACTTGTTCCCAAATTTTATTCAAAATTGATGGCTCTTCATAATCTTAATACTTTTGCTCCTTATAATATGTTTTCAAGTTAACTTTTTTTAATTGATTTACATAAAGTTATCTTCATAATAAGTCAGAAAATAAACATTTTCTTCAATGGTAAGTGTGAATTTCTTTATTCATTCCAATAAGCATTTCATAAAAGTAATTTTTGAGGAAAATTAGTGTTTTGATCCTTAAGTGCAATTTCTGTGATTTTTTTGCATCCTGATTGTAGATTTTTTTTCCCCATTTATTCTGCTTTATTTAAATTTTTAGAATGCCAGTTAACTAAATATTTTGACATTTTTCAAAATATTTTAATGTTTAGGGAAAAAAATTATTTCAAATAATGAATTTATCAATGTCTGAAATAAATTTATGAGGAAAACTTACCCTCATCAGTGTCTTCTTTTTTTAACAGTCACCCATTTTATTTTTCATTCATGTTACTATATGCTATTGGGATTTAAATCTTTACCTCATTAATCTGAGAGCTACTCTTACAGTAATGTGATTGCTAATTCATTTATCATAGAATTGTTTTACCAACTTTTCCCCCCAATCTCTGAGAGCTTGCAGAATTGTCATGTAAACAGGATAGAGTTGATCTTGGTGTTTGAGTTCAAATGTGTTAGAATGGTATCAGATAAAAATAAACAAACATACGTGTGTAAATCAAAACATCAGTCTGAACAATAAAAAGGGCAGAAATATACTTTTCTTTTGGCATGGAAAAATACCATTAAGTCATACCAGCTGCCATTCATTTCTGGGTGCATTTCCTCCACATTTTTAATGAGATCTTTGGAATAAATAAATAGAAGAAAATAATAACATCTCATAATAAGCTTATACATTTATTTTTTATTAAATCAAAGTGTACAAAAGTATTGTACCTCATTACTGAAACAAATTGTTTAGATGCATTTCTTTTACATCTGTATTTTCATACAAGCTAAAGACTTAATTATATTCTTGACTGTGTTAATAGAACTGGATGACTAGCTAGCAATGTTTAATTTTGTCCCAAGTATATTGTCTTATAATGAAATGGCTAATTTTTCAAGGTTTGTAATTTCAGGAAGCATTGCCAAGGTGTATTAAAATTGTCTTTAATTACTACTAGAGTTGCTGTTAAAATTTTCTTAATCCCTAATCTTTCCATCAAATTTGGAGTATTTTTTTTTTCTGCGATTACTTTTCTTATACTATAATACATAAGAAAATGTTGAATATGAAGGTCAAGTACCTTGAATGTCTGTAAGCAAGATAATTGTGTTCTTAATCATTTATTATGTGTTTCTTTTGGAAGTTCGACTAATTTAAAATGTTCGACATGATTACTGCTCAAAACGTGTGTATTAATTTTTCATTGCATTGAAAGTATTTCGCAGAGTTGTGTTAACATGTTTAGTATCATTGATGCCATTATATGTTGACTCATTACTTTGTATCTGGAATAATAGTTTGTATGAAATACATTAATTACAGCTAGCTGATTTAATATTTGAAAATGCACTCTGGTTTGCTGGTTTTAATAGGAGGGAAACCTACAGAATGTGTGTTATATGCCCTGAAGATTCTTTTAAGACTTTTTTGAAAAGATTTTTAACTTTTTCTTTCTCAGAAATAATCCCAAAAAGTGTTAAAAGAAAGTATGTACGATTCTTTTTACTGTCAATATTTTATAAATTTATAATTTTCATTTCTAAGATTACATTGCTGAAAAATGGTAAGCAAAAACTATGCTAAGATGAAGGTGTGCATTAATGTTTTCTTTAAGAGGTTTCGCTGTAATGCAAGGTGCTAGATTCCATGCTTTGCATTACTTTTTATAACTAGTCAAATATTTGTCTGATATAAATATACTGTTTCCCTTTCAATATTTTTTTAAAATTTATTTTTGCAGTGCTTATATGTGGTTTTTTTTCTTTGTACATGTATATAAATTTGTTAGTCTTACACTGAAATAAAGTTATATTTCATAATTTTGTGTTGTCACTTTACTTTTGTACATATGCATTATTTGGTATCAAAATTAGGATCTGTTTTACACATTTGTTAACTATTGATTTTTAAGTATAGTAAAACCTAAGGCGTTTACTGGTCACAAAATATAGAAATAGGTCCCAAAAATGTTGATTCAGAGCCATTAAATTTTTAATTTTTTTTTCATAGCTTTTTCCTTGGGGCAGGGATGGGCAAACTTTTTCGGTCGCGGGCCAAAAATCAAAAAAAAAAAGTTTGGCGGGCCAAGATAAATTTTTCTAAAATTTTAAAAACAATATACAAGTATTACAATTTAAATATGTTAATGATATGAATGAAATTGCGATTTCATTTTTAAAAGTTCCTTATATTGAGGTTCGAAGTGAGATGTACTGATTCTAAGGAACGAGGCTAAATGATCATCTGTCAGTCTACTTCTGAAATAATTCTTTCTAAGATTCATAGTTGAAAACACTTGTTCACATATATAAGATGAAGCAAACATAGCACTGATTTTCTGGGCATGAGATATTAAATTTGGGAAACTTAGTTTCGATAATGATTTCTAAAACTCTAACTTTGGCATATTTAGAAACAGCTGCTTGAGATGTTTGTTACATTGAAACTCAATTAATTCAAGCTGCAAATCTGACCTCACTGCTTCACAATTTACGTTGAAAGGCATGGTAAAAATATCCAATTCTGTTTGAATGGCACTGAAATCTTGAAATCTGCGTTCAAACTCAAAATGCAGTTTTTTCAAGCCATCTTCATAATTCTTAAGCTTCTCTTCATTTACTGAGGGTATTGAATTTAACCTCGAGAAATGAGACAAGTCGTTCTTAGCTAGCTGCCCAGCAAACAGATTAAGTTTTAGTTTAAAAGCTTTGAGATGGGGCCCAGATATCGTCGATAAATTGATTTTTCCCTTGCATCTTGACATTCAAGTTGCTCATATGACAAAGAAGATCTGTGAAAAATGCAAAGTCTGAAAGCCATTCTGTATCTTCTAATATTTCGCACTCCACAGAACACTTTCTCATGGAAGAACGACACACTGTCGTCTTTCAGCTGCCAAAGTCGCTCGAAAACATATCCTGCACTAAGCCACCTTACTTTCATGTAATACAGTACATCAGAGTATTCAGATTGCACGGACGGAAGAAAATCTCGAAATTGCCTGTGAGTAAGCCCATGAGATCGAATAGTATTTACAAGCTTCACGACTGCATCAAGCACGGGTTTCATATTCAATGCAGATTTACACAGAGCATCTTGATATATAACACAATGTAGAAAAACATTGTTCCCGGGATAGTTTTGATTAAAGAGTCCAAGAAATCCAGATTTTTTTCCTGTCATATTTGGTGCTCCATCGGTAAATATATTACATATAGGCACTTTCAAAGTTAAAAGCCCTTCATGAAATTCACGAAAAATATCACATCCCGTTGTAGTTCCCTTTAAAGAATGCATACACGCCAGTTCCTCGGTAATTTCAAAGTTCTCATCAACACCTCTTATAAATAATACTAATTGAGCAGTATCATTTATATCAGTGCTTTCATCCATAGCTATGGAGCAAAATTTTAACTGGTCAATCTTTGACTCTTAATTGTGATGTCAAATTTTTATCGATGGCTTCGATTCTAGAAGTCACCGTTTTTCGATATAAGTTTACAGTCTCAAAATTATTTTTCTTGTCTGGACATAAAACATCACAAACTTGGTGCCTGTATTGTTTAACGAACTCCCCATCACTGAGAGCTTTATTATTTTTAGCAATATTGTATGCTACAATGTAACTTACATGTGTAGCTGCTTCTTGGATAGTGTTTACCTTCTTGAAAAGATTTTGTCGGCCTGATAAGTTTTTACAAAGACTTTCTACATTTTGTTTTCTTTCATATTCGGACATTGCTTCGTAATTGGAATTCTTATGCTTAGATGTGAAATGATGGGAAATGTTATATTCTTTGAAGACTGCTACAGCTTCATTGCAGATGAGACACACTGGTTTATCTTTAACAACTGTACAAAAATATTTCCAGGTCCATTCAGCATTAAAAGCACGGCACTCTGAATCAACTTTACGTTTTTTAGTAACCATTTTGGGGTTGAAATATTTTATGAATAACCCAAACAAGCACTAGCTACGCTATACTTTTAATACTTTCACCACTATTCACAATGATGCTATATGTCCACAATCTTTCCATACGCAATCAATAATATTAAAACTCGCGCAAAAGAAAAAGCCGCTGGCTGGAGCTTAAAATGAGCAGTCTGCCACATGTGAGGTCTAATTCACCTATATTGGATTCCCATATGTCTGCTCCCCGAGAAAGAGATAATGCTTGTTGGTGCCAGTCTACAGCTATAACTAACAAAGAACTTCCGCTTTTAACACTTTACTGATTGAAAGCTGTCTGTGCTTGCTATTTCCGTCGATTTATGTTTTGTAGAACAAAAATAGAGAAAGTAAAAAGATCATCAGTCCTTTGAAAAAAAGGAAGAAAAAAAATAATATTTAAACAAAGTAGAAAAGGAGATGGATATATAATATATAAATATATATTTTCTTTTAATTTCCGTCGGACCGGCAAATTAAAATTTTATCTGCGGGCCAGAGTTGGCCCGTGGGCCGTAGTTTGCCCATCCCTGCCTTAGGGCATGCTATATTTTCAGAATACAAAAGAGTTTTTGCAAGTTAAGTGGTAAGATCTATTTACTTGTTTTACAAACTGCAAAAAATTATCTCCTGTACACCTGTCTCATATATTTAAACTACAGTTCCATTCCATCAAAGTTTCTAATGGTTGAATTGTTTCAAGTAATTTCTTAAAATGATCAGTGATGATCCTTTTTTCATCAGTTTTATTGTTATGCATTTTTTAGATTAGCGGTGCACAAAATTTTTGACTGCAACCCACTTTCTTTAAGTAAAAAAATAACTCGACCCTCCACTGAAATTTTTAAATTTACAAAAATGTTAATAAATTAAGCAAATTTTGACAAGTTATTTTTAAATTCGATGAACTGTAAATTTTAAATGTACATTTACTTTGCATGTCGTAGTTATAATAAAAGAGGATCTTTCTTAACTTCTGTGTTTATATTTGGCAAATCTTATGTGATTAAAACTTATTTAAAAATTAATGCATATTTGAAATAGGTAAGAATTAAGTTAAAGGACATGATTTTTTTTTTAAGTATATTTAATAAATAATTTTTCAAAAGTTCAGTTAAAAAAATTTTTTTTTACTAATGATGATTTTTCTAAACGTCTTTAAAATAAATTTGAGGAAACCATATCTACCTGAAATCAAACAGTATAAAAATTATTCATTGTTGTGAAGCAAGAATCTGTTAAAATCAGTAAAAATCTATTGGTATGAATGCTTATTTATTTTTTTTTATGTTATGTACTGGGAATTACTGAGAAAATTATTGGTAAATTATCAATAAAATATTTTGGATTATAGGCCTGTAGTACCTCTAGGAAACTATTAACCTATGTGCATATATTACTGAAAATGTACCCATAAAGTTTGATGATATATTTATCAAACATTTTTTTACACAATATTCATCAAAATTGAAAAACTTAGATACCATTATTTATTTTTAATTGTACAACTTCAGGTTTAAAGATCTTAAGCTGTATAAAAAAAATTTTAGGTTTTTTTTTTTTATTTCAACAATTAGTTTTTTTCAAACAGACATCACTAAAGTCTTTAAGTTGTCATGAGAGTCTCTAAGTAAGAAGTTGCTAATGCTAAAGCAAACTGTTGGACTAATGTGTTTTAAGTAGGTATAAATTTTCCATCAAATGTATTTATATATTATATTGGAGAAATATATTGCACATTCAAAACATAGCTTTTATAATCAATTTGAGATTCCTGTTTAAGAATAATTAAGACTTTTAAGATTAACCAATGTGAAATAAACAAAAAAGTATGCACTCTAGGAAAGTTTATTAAATATTTCCAAAAAGTTAACATTAAATAAGGATATAGCTTTTATATATTTTGCATCGATATCATGCTGTGCAATATTGGTGAAATCCAACATTTAAAAAATTCAGATGGTGGGAAAAGCATGCTTCATTTTATTCACTGTTAGTTCTGTAAGAGATTCACATAAATAGTATTCAGAGGTAACTTTTCTTTAGGAACAGTAAGTCTAATGTAAACAAAACACTGAATAATCTATACCTAAAAAATATGACAATCTACTAAATCAGAAAGTATATTTTGATGCAACAAAACCCAGAAAAAAATTATTTTAAATACACTTTAAAAAGTTTAATATAATTAGGTAAATAAATGCAGTATACCAGGAAGATAAGGAATACTTTGAATCTTTATCGAAGGATTTTAATGATTGACAAGAAAATACTTTCAGTTAAGTATACCTTCAAAAAATATTGTAATTGCTTGTATTATTCATTAATCGTAAAATTTTCATTCAGATTAATTGTTTCAGAGCAAGTTATAGATAAAAACATATTTACATTACATAAAAGATAATATTTCATTACAACAACATTAAAATCCAGGCATCTGAACAAATAATATATTAGCTCACATATGATTTTTCTTAGAAAAGTGGTTCCTAGCACCACCATTATGCTACAACTAAAGTTCAACATTTTCAGTACTATAACAAGTTTTCAATGAAAAAAAAAAAAACTAACTGATTCCAAAAATAGTTCCTGAGTCCAAATATACATAATTATTAAATTAATTCATCTGTACAGAAAGGCAACATAATATCACAGACCTAACTACTAACTAGTGTCCACAAATTTAATTTAAAAATGATTTTGAATTTATTGTTATGATAAATTATATATAATACATCACTCAAAAATTATCATTTATGTCACACAAGTTCTAAAAAGTAGATTTAAAAAATGCACTTAGACTACTAAAATTCTTATCATCATCAATTGAAAATTACCAAAAAATTAAATGATTAATAATGTTGCAGATATTATTTTTAGAAAATAGCCACTAAGCTATTAATCTACTGAGATATAAAAGTTGATATGTTGCTGAAAAAAATTATATACTTGTGTATTAAATAGTGTAAGTAAAATAATTTGATGTTTGTTGCATGCTGACGTCCATAGGAAATTTTTAGAGACATGAAGTACTACACACCAGTATGAAGTAAGTAATCGTTATCAAAAATTCCTATCAAAATTTTCTAACCACTGTAGTATAAAATGACTTCTAAAAATACAAATATGTATTCATGACTATAAAAAGTAAAGCTTTATGTAAGTAAAATAAAAATATTTTATATAAATATATTTGTATACAACATGAAAGGAAGGTTTTATACAGACTATTAACTTTGCTTAGTTAGAAATTCTACATGAAATTTTTAATATATTAAGTTTTACTGATTCATAATATAATCTGTCAAAAATATATTTGATGCCATTTAGTTATTCATTATTACTACCAAAATAATAAACTATTTATGAATATTTATTTGTAAAACAAATAAATGAGTACATATAATGAGTAAAGCATAGAATAACAGAGGTTCCATTTTTGTCATCACAATAAATTTAAATTGCCTTTGCGAGACAGTATACAAGACAGAAATATAAAAAAATGTGGAATGAACAAATTAGGTTTTTGAAAATTAAACCTGTAGAATTAACTCATAATTTTGAATATAACTTGCAGGAAATTTTGATATTAAAATTTTTATAAAAAGTCTATTAATCAATATATAAAACATATTTGGAAAAATAAGTCAGCACCATAGTTAAGAGATTATAATTATTTCATTAAATAATAATCACTGATGTTGAAAATAAAGTATTTGAAACAGAAGAATAAAAACATAAATAAAATGATAAATACAAAAATATAAAGAAAATTTTTTGACAAAACATGCAATAAAAAAAAATAACTGAAAGCACTGGTATCTTCCCAAATTGAAATCATGTGGCTCACTCAATAGTAAACATCCTGTAAGTATATTTAAAAAAAATTACTGAGTTTAATTGCTGCATATAAAAAATTCAATAACTAATAAATAAACAAAAGCAAACTTCTGAAACATAAGTAACATATGGCAAAAATAACTATTTAAGCAATATAAAACAAAACAAAAATGAAGAAATTTTAAACATCATGAAAAAAATATTTTAGGTGGTCTGTTCTAACGAAACTACCATGGGTTATTAATGTAAGATTACTTATCGTTGCTTACCTCTTATTTTATTTATTTATTTATTTATTTTGTATGCATTTTGGTACTTTCTGTTCAACTGTTTACTGCTACTGAGTTTGGCACGCTGCCAAAATTATACCTTGCGACGCCGGACAATATTTTTCTCTCTGAAGGACCATTATTGAGGAATGTAATCCTACATTAAAAAATATTTCAATGATTAAAATATTAATCTAACTTACTTTCAAAGGTATTTTTTAACCTCAAATTACTCATGAAAAGTTCAGATTATTACTGTCTACCAGGGTTGGCCAATTTTAATCTAAGTTCTTCAAAAGACTTTTTTTTAAAATCTAAATAATTTAAATTTCTTTTCATAACCTATTGAAATAAACCAATTGAAAATATTCTTATAATTAGCACATAGATTAACATAATTCAAGTTGGTTGGTTGGTTGAGAGCACTATGGTCATTTTTTGCTACACGAGGGCTAATAAGGCCAAGACCTACTGGTCAAAGCTGATTCCAAATAAAAAAATTTTAAAAAAACCAGCTGATTATAAAATATTTCTTTAAAATACAGAGGCTGTTCACACATTTTTTAGACTATGTATATTGTATTCACAAAACTAAATTACATAAAATTCTTGTGTTTTAAATGTTCTATTTGACATCCCTTATTCTGAACTATCTTTCGACACCGCAATTTCCAAGATAATAATGCCTTTTGAAGTGTCAGAAGAGGTATTCTATCCCATTCCTCCTGAACAGCTTTCCAGAATCCTGTAAGGGTTTTGGGACGACGTTTGGATAATGCAGATTTTAAAAGTCCGAAAGCACAAAAATCCATAGGTGATACATCGGGAGATTTAGTAGGGATATCAGTGAAGGGTATGGCCTTGATACCAGTTTTTTGTTCCATTTCTTTTAGGAAATTTACAGTGGATTTTGATGTGTGAATGCTAGCTTTGTCCGGATGGAGTCTCACAGATTGATGGCACTGTGGGTAAAGCGATGGTATTTGATCCAGAAAAATTGGCGATAAAATATGTTCCTGATAGTATTTGAAGTTAATCTTGACATTTTTTTCCACTCTCTTTATTTTTAACTTGCCATTATAAGAAAAACCAGCAACAATCATGAATCCCTTAGAAAAACTTTCTTTCGATTCTTTGAACCATGTTTTTAAATTTTTTTCTCCCCTTTTATGATAATAAATGGCTCTTTTTTTGTTGCAATCATTTAAATACACCCATGTTTCATCTATTGTGACAATTGTTTTCCATTTTTCTTTGGATAAGTGTTTCTTATATAGAATTCTGCAGCGTGTCCTGCGTTCAGCGATATGATTTAGAAGAAGACGATGCACATTGCGTTTTTTAACTTTCTTAAGATTTAAATCAACGTTTATCATTTTGTTTACAGTGGACACCGTGCATTTTAATGATTTTGCAACTGTCCTTTGACTAGGGGGATTTTCTTTTAACATTAAACAAAATACCTTTGCAATAGTCGAAGATGTCTGTTTTTTCCTTGGATACTTGTTTGGAGCCTCAAGTGGGAAAAAAATTCCAATTTGACGTTTTTTTCCTTTCTTGTTGACGATATTACCTATCAACGCTTTAGATATCACAAAACCATGACTCTCACATCGTTTTTGGATAACGGAGTATGCATATTTCTCTTCGGAAAGAATATAAATGTAGCCTTCGAACCACTGCTTTGTTAAAAACGCCATTTTTAATAAAAACAAAACTTTCAAGCCGCAGACGATATTTTTGACTTTTAAAAACATAGTACAATTGCAATTATTTCTTTTGCAGTAAGCGATTTTTTATTACCGCTTACCAAAATCGTCTAAAAAATGTGCGAACAGCCTCTGTATATCCAATAGAAATGGTTATTTATTTCAAGGAAGTATGTACACATTACTATCATTAATAAACTGTTGACGAATAAACAGTATTATTTAGGCTTTAGAAGTGAAACTATAAGACAATGTGATCCCTCTAACCAGGTAACACTAAACTTCACATTCGCACATGTAATGTTTCTTTTAGAAAGGATATACTAATGTCTGAGCAGGAGGGAAAGGAATATCTCTAAATTTTTACTAGTGATTGACATAATACAATCAACCAACCCACTTCTGAACCATCGTCTATCACAAACAAAATTTGAAGATATATAATTTTGCTTAAGAACCACCCATAAAGGCGGGTACTACGCACACTATTCTGAATTTTTTGTTAACCAACATTAAATGGTTTTGATGATACTTTCTAACTAATTGAATATTATTAAAGTATGGATATAAAACACATGAAAAAACTGGAAACACTTTTATGATTAAACTTTATTAGTTTTATTTTTATGTAAAAAGATAACCCTTTTTTTTATGTGTTGTTCTTTAGGATATATCTAAACAATAAAGTTTCAAGGCTGATTCCTAAAATCCTTAGAAGAATATATAAAATAATGAGAACTGAATTCAGTTACTCACAGCCTATAAAAAAACGAGGAAATTGATAAAGACTGAAAACAAATAAGATTATCAAGCATGAATCTGTGAACTATTTGTAAATAAAACAGTTTATCTGCATCTTCTGTCCTTAATCGATTTCTAAACTTGGAGTGAACAAGTTTAAAAGATGGATGATTCTACATCAGCCGATGGGGCAGAAGCTGTCATGAACTATTCAGTCATATTCAACAGAGTTTTGCCTTAGATTCTAAGATTATCTCTATGTGATTGCCAAAAATTTCTAACTATAACTTCATTTAATACATTTTTACAAAACAAAACCCTTTAAAATCAGCTTATATTAGCTTATGCAAGCAGTGGAAGAAATCCTTTCCTTGACATTCTTTTTGCTTAACTGTGTAACTTTTTTTTTTCTTTTTATCTGAAAGTTTAAATCTATAATTTTTTTCCATGTGGGTATCAAACAAAATGCCAAAACCATCAGAGTATGCGTTTCCATATATCAGTCTCTAAAATTTGGAATTTTTTAAACCTTTCCTTCAGTGCTTTCTATTCATAAACAGTTTAAGAAACAGAAGACTAAGTTCTTTGTATTACAGAGAGACAGATATTGACTTCAGAAGTGCTAATAATTCTTAAAATGACATTTTTATTTATTAAGAAACCTCAGTTTAACAACAAAGTCATTTTTCTTATTATGATTGCAACATATTTTCATTATAGATACTGTTCTTAGAGCATGTTTCTACATAATCTGCAAAAGAGTTCTACTGGGCATTCAATCTCATTACATTTACCTTATCACTTTTAGCTTTTTATTTTGCTACAGAAAGATTACTCAAAATATGTTAGACTAGCTGAATATCTGTGCTGCACTACGGAGTACATTTTAGGATAATTATAATGAAAAAATAATGAAATTGCTTTTTAGAGGATTTCGTTATAAACAATATTTTTTGTTTTTTCAGTGGGTGGAACTAATATTACCAGGCTCATCAACGAACTTACATGTGAGCAATTTATGTAAAACTGACCATGGGAGAAACAATTTCTCTTAAATCTATACCAATGTATTTTAAAGTTTGGCCTTGAGACATATTTACTGTCATGGCGAAGCATACTTTGAGGGGAAATTGCAGTCTCAAAGTCAAAGGGGAGGTCAATGTATATTAGAGGTATGTGTGGCATGAACACTTTTTCTCCTAGAGCCCACCTGGTTAAAATAATGGCTTCGATTAAATTTTTATGCAGGGCTTTGACATGTAGTCTAGTGCCATTACACAATTTCAGTGGTTTTAAATTCCAAAGGAGCATTATGGGTATGCCCTTCTGCAAAGAGAGCTTATGGTATGTGGGAGACCCATTAGTTTCAGGGATTTAAAAATTCTACCGATAGTTAACGGCCTCATCTGAATTACAGACAGTCTTTATCGACTGTCAAAATTTCAGCCCTTTAGGTCAGCGGTTTTGTCTGTGTGAGGTCTGTCAGTCAGTCACGGAACTGTTTTTATAAAAAGGTTTAATTTAATATCCATAAAACATACTAACTTGAATTAAATTCTTAAAAAACTTCCATCTCAATTAGTCTAGTGGTTAAATTTTATCTTTTACTGTATTTTAATATTTTGTTTGTCAATTTATTTTGCTGTTATGCACGTGATGCAAAATTAATTTAAAGTATCACAAAAAGAAAAGAAATTGCGTGATCTGCATTTAATAAATTAAATTCTAAAAATAAATCTCTAAAAATTCACCAAAAATCAGAAAATGAAAGTAAAGATTCGTAAAAGATTTCATTTTAAAGGAATTTTTATGATCTTTCTCATGATATACATTTTATAACCCTCAGATTATTATTTTAAATGCAAACTTAAAAAAATGTTACAAAAACAGATTAAAAATTTAATTTAAAAAATCGAAGAAGAATTTTTCAAAAATCTTTCTTAGTGCACCCCTACACTATAGGAAGAATCGCTATGCAAAATTTTAGCATTTTAGGTCCAACAGTTTGGTCTGTGTGCTATCTGTCAGTCAGTCAGTCACGGAACTGTTTTATATATAGAGAGACAATACATAAGTTTTGTTTTTTTAAACACTTTTATCTCTAGAGAGAAAAGTCAAAGAGTATTTCCATTGACAGTAAATAAAACACAATTCAGAGACAAGTATATACTACCTATTATTTTAATCAGTAACTGCAATAATACTCTCTTAAGTTTTTTCTTTTTTTTTAAGTAAGATTTAAATTAAAAAGACCATGGGCGTCATTTAACATTAGGAAATTTATGTAGCAATAAACATCAACATGAATTGGCTGCTTTAGAAAACTAATAAAGTGCAAAGAGTCAGTACAAAGCAAAATGATAAAATTACATAAAAAGAGAGGCACATGATGCAGCACAAAGAAATGCAATAATAACTAAAATATGACAAAACTGAAAAACTTATAAATTGAAGCAAAAAGGGGAAAATTTTACTTTCTCCTCATCAGCAATGCAAATAACACTGATAAACAAAAAGTACATTTTCAAAGTCATATAAAGTAGGAAACTATAAACTGCAATACAGCTGGAAGTTAATCATCAGTGAATGCAGACTTATTAACTTTAATATATTGCATATTTTAGTTCATATACTTTTTCTCTGATTTTCAGAGCCTACATTATCTTTACATAAAAAGATATGGTGATTTAAAAAATATTTATTCAAAAAATACTATCAGTACAGTTAGTATAATTGATGAAGATACAATACTAATAAACTTTTCCATTTTTGATCTTATCAATTGCTAGATTTTCCCACTTTCATTGTCTATCAATTTTAAATTGTGTGTGTATATATGGGTGAAAGATACACTTTATTGTATACGAATGACAGTTGTTAACTGGTTTTTATAGCTAAAAATACCTCTGATATAAAACTCAATAAACAGCATAATTAATAGAAAATCTTACCTTTTTAATGAGAAGGCTTTACTATACCGACGTTTTTCAGACATAGAGGATGGATTAATCACAGCACCATACATATGCATGGCAACAAATAATACACAAAGTAACATAGGTCCAAAAAGTGCCCCTTCAAAACCAAGGCAAAATATACCCCCAGCGATAGCAAGGCCAGTCAGATATGGATGTCCACCACTACAATTACAAATATCACAGTGATATAAAAGACTAAATGGTAAATGATGGTTTAAATTTAAGAATAATATAATAAGCACAGTAAGTTTGCCATTTCATTTTCAAAGACAGAAAATATAAAACACGAGTAACATTTTAAAATATGCATAATAATACTTAACAGTCTAAATAGTCCTCTCCAAAGTGGGGTACACAGAAAATTCTAGGGGGTAAGCCACATTTCATAAACCATATACAGAAATAAATTAAAATTAGAACCAGATCTTCCAATTACATTAACAGAGGGAATCAAGCTAGATTTTTCTGAAATTAGTCAACAAATTCAATCACATTGTTTCCATTAAATTATAATTTAAAATTTCTCTTGTAATTTATCAATTGCATATATATATATATATATATATATATATATATATATATATATATATATATATATATATATATATATATATATATATATATTCTTTCATTTAAAATATATAAGTAAAAAAAGTAAGTAATAACTTGATTCCCTGCAATTTTTTTTTTGTTTATTTCCTAAAAAAAAATCCCTTTTGACACACACACACAATATATATATATATAAAATTAGGGGGCCCAATTTATGATTATTTTTGTCATAAGGTTACACGGTCAAAAGAGTTCATAGATCACTGCTCTAAACAACTGACTAGATAGAAAGATAATCACAAATGAACAAAGATAGTAATTAGCCTATATTTGAGATAGCCTTGATACTTAAGACCAATGGCAGGGTACAGTTAAAAAAAAATCCTTTTCACTCTCGATTATAAAGATCTGTTTTGATAATTTCCCCATGTCAAGTTTTTAAAGCAATATACTCTGTGAGCAAATTATTATAATTATCACATTTTCATAGCTATCACTAAAGCAATAAAAAAAGAAAGCTTTACAGGGACTTTTAAAGTAGATGGTGTATGAAATATAGGTAAACTGATTGTGAATTAATGGTAAGGAAACAAATGATAAAAAGGTTTAATGAAAGAGCCTGAAAAAAAATTAGATATTTATAATTTTCTCTTTAACAACACAAGGACAATGGAATTGTACATGATCTGAAACAAAAAATTAACTTGTATGTGATGGCAATTGAAATTGCACTAAGTATTGCTAAGTATAGTTGCAATGCATGCTATATTACTTCCAAGCCTCAAATGTAGATGTCGCCATCATACAGATAGACTTTGCATGCAAACTTCCATCATACTGTCATTTATTTAAGCAGAGAGAGTTTGGAATTTGTCAAGAGTGGAGACACCAGTAATTACATTAATGACAGTTACAAATTGGCGCCCCATGTTGGGTGCCAATTTGTAACTGTCATTAATGTAATTACTGCTGTTTAACCAAAAGTAATCAAGAAAATCTCTCGGTATAGTTTAGAACATGTAACTGTGATTTCTAGAGAAATTAAACAAGGGAAGATTACATTACATAGAACAAAACAATTGAAAAACATTTAGAGAAAAAAAGTAAGTTAACCTAACAACCAAAATAGGGCATCAGACCGGGAGGTCTCTCAACAAAATCCAAACTCTCTCTGCTTAAATAAATGACAGTACGATAGAAGTCAGCATGCAAAGTCTATCCATATGGTGGCGACATTTACATTTGAGGCTTGGAAGTATTAAAGCATGCATTACATAGTTTTATTCTCATTAAAAACAAATATTCTCTGTCTGACCAAAGAAATATCACTTACCCTTTGATTTCACTATATATTGCACTATCCACGAAAGATGTAGGTATAAGTTGGGCCACTAACATTAAACCAGCTGTCCCTATTTGTCCATTCACAAGCCATAATTCTAAAACAGCAGGTAAGCAAGCCCAGTATGCTCCAAGAAAAGGAACAGCACCAAATATTGCAGCAAGCACTAAAAATAAATTATGCATTAGGTACAAATATGGACAACAAATAGATTGTAGACAAGAGTTTACTGAAATCGTTATCATGAGCATTAATTACAAAGAATTCATTTCACTTTTCTAGGTAAAATTCTTTCTCCCCCAAATACAGTAAATTGGCCTAAAATCATATAAATTTTTAAAATTGAAATAGTTTGTTTATCAAATAAAGATGCTTCCATGAACCACATAAGTAACATCATACATATATAAGACTTAAATTCAAGCAATATTATGATTCCCCCACAATTTTTAAAATAATTTTCCTAGACTTCTATGATTGGATGGGTTTTGGGGTTATCTTTTGCTCCATGAGAAGAAACCAAACCATGACTTACAGTTTAAAGCTAATTTCAGACATCTACAAACACCATGCTAATCAAAGGACTTAAATGTATAGACTCTGTTACCAAAGACTTCAGCCATCATTCTATCATTAACTTCTGTGGATGTGATTATTCAAAACATTTATTTTATCTCAAGTTAAATATTATGACAGGATAAATTCTTCAGACAAACAATTTCATGCTTTTTAATATTGTTTCCTTCTTACTTAAGTTGCAAGCCTTTGTAAATGAAAAATAAAACTTGATATGGAGATGGTTAGAAAAAAAAGACTGCTACAGTTTTGTATGTAAACTGTAGCAGTCACAGGTTTGTGTATGAATACCTTCGCTATAGAGTACATTCAAATTAAATACAATAGTCAAAGTATGCAATTAATGCAAAAAAAAATAAAAAATTTAAAAAAACGTAATGGATATTTTTAGACAAAATAATGTAGAAGAAAATATTCAAATTAAATACAACGGTCAATGTATGCAATTAATTTGTATGTTTAATATCCTAAAACATACTAATTTGAATTAAATTCTTAAAAAACTTCCATATCAATTAGTCCAGTGGTTAAATTTTATCTTTTAACATATTTTAATATTTTTTTTGTCAATTTATTTTGTTGTTATGCACATCACACATATTTAATTTAAAGTAACACAAAAAGAAAAGAAACCACATGATCAGCATTTAATAAATTAAATTCGAAAGATTCAAAAAAGATTTCATTTTAAAGGAATTTTTATGATCTTTCTCATGATATAAATTTTATAATCCTCAAAGTATTATTTTAAATGCAAACTTTGAAAAATGCTACAAAACAGCTTAAAAATTTAATTTTAAAAAATCTAAGAAGAACTTTTCGAAAAATCTTAGTGCACCCCTACACTATAAGAAGAATTGCCATGCAAATTTTCAGACCTTTAGGTCCAACGGTTTGGTCTGTGTGTTATCTGTCAGTCACTTACGGAAATGTTTTATATATATAGATTATACAATCCTGTGGCGAATGACTGAAACATGAATTTGAGAAACCAGGTTATAATGTTAGGCAAATAACTGTGAACTCTGAGTGTTTTAAAAATTTCAGGATATTTGCATTCAGGACTTCGCATTTCTCTGACTTTTTGAATTAATTTTACATACATATGTTTCATTAAGATTTCATAATTAAAAGATGTTATTTCACTAAAAATTTCATTCAGTTATACTGAAATTTCCCTTTCAGCATCAGTTTTCAGTATTTTCATTCAAATAATAGTAAAAAGCGATAAAATTAAGTAAAAAAGAAAGGCAATTTAAATTTAATTCACTTTATTAGAAAATTAAAATTTAGAAGAACAAAAAAAGGTACTAAAACAATGGGTATCTCAAAATAAACATAGCATGTGAACATAACATGGTTTTCTTTGTTTAAAATAAAATTATGAATTTTATTTTAAACAAAGCAACTTTTTCTCAAATCCCAAATTTTCATACAGCATTTAATTTTTAAAAATCCATTCTTTTAAGTAGCACAAGGACTCTATTCCTTATGCATGCATAAAAAAGAAAAGAACCCACTCTCAAGCTTCATAATTCTCACTATTAACTCATTTAAGACTAGCATTGCAAAAATGCAACATTAATTTCTGTATTTTTTAAAGGCATGTTCTAAGTTTTGTACATCTGAAGTACAATTTTTATTTTATTCTCTATACTTTAATTGTTCATAATAAATTTATTGTTTCCACGTTTGCCCACTTTTAGCACTTGCAAAAATTTTTTCTTTTCTGGTGTTTTGAAAGTGAAAAAAAATGACCAATTTCAAATAATAACTGTAGATAGCAGCACGTTAAATTTCTGATTTGATGCTTGTTCTGAGTTTACTACACACTAAAGAACAAAATGGCTTCAACAGGTTTTAATAACATAATTTTTGTTTTTATGTTTTTCAATTCATATTTTCTTAAATGTTGCAAAAATGCAACATCAGTCCAATGTGTATTATTCAAGATTTTGATATGCTTCCTAGTTTTTTATGCAGTAAATTGGTATTGTTTTCATTTCAGATAAGTTTGTACCTAGAAAAAAGTGATTTTTGACATTGGAAGAAGCATTGGAGTATTTTCATGAGCTAGATGATGAAGATATTTCAGAATCGTCCTCAACAGAAGATAATGATGAACCATAATTCGTCATTATCCCTCCAGATCTAGATGATTTGACGGATGAAGAAGCTACTGATGATATTTTATGTGAAAATGTCGAATCATATAAAGGACATTGCAGGTGAAATCGACATTTTTTTCTAATAAATGTTAAAGTAAGCAATATAGTAAGAAAAAGGAGCATATTGTATGGGAAAAATTAAGACTCTACGTGGATGTAATGAATTCTAAAATTTATTAGAGATTTAAAGAGATCTATATCTTTGAAAGAGCCATATCTTTGATAAAAAGGCTTGAAGAAATGCAGATGAATTCTGTTTTACCTGAAACTTTACATATTGGAAGACCATCTTCAATTCAAAATCTAATTCTTAATGAAACTCAGAAACACCGTATGGGCCATATTATTACTAAAAATAGTGAAAATAAACAAAAAAGATGTAAATGCTGCAAAAGTCAAACAATTACTGTATGTAATAAGTGTAATGTACCTCTTCATGCAAAATGTTTCAAAGACTAAATTTTTTTTTTAAATTTTTATACTGTTTTGGGTTGATGTTCCAAAAACGCAACATTTTGTAACTCTCGGAAAAGTAAATTTAATTTTATGGAAACAACTTATTTGTGTAATTAATGTTCTAAGAAGTGTTAAAAAACTGTTTGGTACATTTCCAGTAAAGGAAATATCTTTCTATACAAATCTAAACATCAAACATAATCTTTAAATAATCTTACCAGAAGGAATGTAGATAATTTTTACTGCAAACAGTGTATGAATTAACCATGTGTACAAGCCATAAAATGCAGCCATTTTGAAAGAAGCAGCAAAAACTCCATTTATTGCCTGTTCTACAGCTCTTCCAACTTGAGTGCCACTCCCTGCAGAAGGCATCAAAGAACTACATACTTCTACAGGTTTGTACTGAGTCCCACTTGCACAAAGGAGATAAAACAATGATGTTGAAAACACAATCTGTAAAAGTGAAGGAGATTAACTAACAAAAGAAATTATCCAGTAAAAATAAAAATTAAAGTGATAGAAAACCTCTAATTCTAAAGTAACCTTAATGAGCATTTTTAATATTTTTTATGTACTTCAAACAAAAGACATTTAGGGATCATACTAATTGCATAAGATTATCAGTCCCAAAGAGACCTTTAGCTTACAGGGCCCATTTTTCTGATTACCTCTTTAGAATGGGAAATTTCATACCACCTTCACAAGAACGGCCATTAAGTGGGTTGTGTGTATATATATATATATATATATATCGCTCACTCCTTTAAATAACATCATATCTCAAAAAACAAGATTTTTCAGGAGATTGATTTGAAAGTTTAAAAGTACATTGAAATGTATTGAAAATAAATTTTAATTCCGCTCTCTAGCGGCTAAAAATTAAGCAGTGAGATATGACGATCTTGCAGGGATATACTACTCTTTCAGGGCATTCTGAAAACAAGCATAACTAAAAATCGCCGATTTTTGAGATATGATGTTGTTAAAAGGAGTGAGCGATATGAGTGTGTGTATATATATATATATATATGTATATATATATATGTATATATATGTATATATACATATGTATATATAGATGTATATATATAAATATATATATAATATAGTATATATATACACATTTTTGGGATACATGCTATCCCATCCCGTAAGGAAAAGGTTAATATTATATATTTGAAGTTTCATGCTCTAATTTCTGAGTTCTTTAATAATAATTTGAGAATAAGGATTACAATATAGCTTTTATATTTCTTTTCAATATTAATTCAGTACATTTCAATTATAAAATTATAACAGTAAATTTTCACTCTCTCTCCTTTACCTCAAGTTTAACAAGTAAGAATAAGAGATGCCAGTTTCAAATAAGCCCATCCAAGAATTGATATTTAATTTTAGGAGTTTCAGAGCATTCTTCATAAGGGGGCCATAAAAGACAGATTTTCAAAGAGTAGGTTCTTTCAGCAACAAGTGGGTGAAATATGCACTATAGTCTGTTAATGCAATCTTTGGGAATCAGATCATAATAGATGTAAAGCAAGAAAATTTTGAAAGTGATAACGAAAAAAAAATTAGGGACCTACCTGAGAGTTGTACATTTGTATAACATACCAAATCTATGGTGCCCAGTATAAAGGGCTTAAGTTAAAAAAGTGATTTTTATATATTTGCTAGTATTGATTATTTTAAAAAAAAAAACTTTTAACTTGTAAAAAAAGTCTATCAATTTTGTATACAAAAGTACATTTCTTTGTATAAAAGACTCAAATCAAAATTATATTTCTGTGATTGGTATAAAAGCCAATAACTTGGTATATTTAAATCACTATTTTTGACTTAAACCCTTTATACCAGGCATCATAGAAATATTAGTAATGAAATAACTATCCAACACATGATAAAACTATAAAATAGCAAAAATTTTCCGCATTTAGAGTTCATTCCATTCTATTCTTTCCCAAACTGTTTTTTAAATTATTGAAATCACATCATTAAAAATTTTGAAAAATGTTAAAATTTCACTAATTTACTCCTAAACAAGTTATAATATTTATAATATTAATAAATGACTAGAAGATTTCATTTAATCTTGTCATAAAAATTATCTTCCAAGATCACTCAGATCCTGATTTAAAAACTAAGACCTTTTGTTAATGACTGTGAAGGCTATTCCCAACTTTTTTAAGGCAGTATAGCTAATCAATAATATAAAACCAAAACTCTTTGAAACAAATAATTTATTCCCAAATTTTTCCTGTTAATAACTAATTATTATGGCAATTAGTCAAACTTAAAATATATAAAATGTCAATTATATAAAAATATTTAAAATACACACAATATATTCAGAATTTTGTCATGTCAGGATTAACACTAATAGAAGATTAGAAGTGTTCTATATCCTAGTACAGTATTTAGTTTTTATATTAAACTTTTTTGGTAATACTGAACATTCACTGAGATATCTAATTAAAATTCTAACTACATAATTACTATACCTAAAGGACAGTAACAGTTTTAAAGCATTTGATTTTTTTCTATCGATTAGCAACAATTATGATAAATTAGCAATAAATACTTATATTCCTATGATTATATTAAAGAATTTAATAACATAAAGCACACATAAATCATCATTGAGCATATTCATGAAATACTTTTAATGAATCTCAACTGAACATTAGGACTAAAAATTAAGGGGAGAATATCTACTGAAATTCAAAAGAAACACTCTATTAACGTAGAAATACATTCCTCAATAACGATCCTGCGGAAAGCAAAATTTCAGCATTGTCACGAGTTATAATTTTGGCAGTGCGCCAAACCAAGTAGCAGTAAAACAGTTAAATAGAAAAGTACCAAAATGTGTAAAAAAAAAAAAAGAGGTAAGCAACGATAAGTAATCATACGTTAATAACCCATGGTAGTTTTGTTTGAAGAGACTATCTGAAATATTTTTTGTTAATAAAATTGGGGCCATCTTATGGGTTTGCAACAAAAAAAAAGGTCTTCTCAGAAGTCACTAAAATAAGTTAATAATTACAGTTTTGAGGGGTCAGTTTTAAGGCCAATGGAAACATTGTTTCTATATCTTTACTGATTAATTTCAGCTATGATATCTTAACTTAAAAAAATAAAATAAAGGTAAAACTTACAAAATTGAGAACAAAATTCAATACTGCAGTGCCACCACCAAATAACAGGGAAAGAATAGCTGTAATTGCACTAATAGCCAGGCTTATGTTTCCTTTCAGTATAGTCCAAACAGAATCCAAAACCTACAGTAGCAAAGATTATATATAACAAAGAATTCAATAATGAAAAATATTTTACAGACTGTTTTGAATTTCATGAAATTTTATCCTTAATAATTGTAAATTCTATAACTATTGGGGGAAAATACAGATGTTTTATTCAGATATTATACTAATATTACTTATTTAAGAGAAGAAAAATACAGAAAAATTAAAAACAAATTTATAGCTGCAACTTACAGAAAGCAAAGTTCCAATATTTTCTTTGACAAAATTTATAATTAAATCCATATTTAGAGTTTTGAATCCATCAACTAAACTGTCAAAAGATGCAACATGCTGAAGATCAGGAGATGAGCTATTACTGTTGCGAGAGTGCCAAAGTTCATAAACTCTATCAAAAATTTCCAATATCTGCTTTTCCAAAGCTGCAGCACGCTCATCATTTTGATCATCTATGATGCGACGTACCTTATAAGAAATATTTTAAAACAAAAGTTAAATTTTCTTTTAATACAAAATCAAACATAACACTACCTAATGAATTTTGTGTATTAATTTACACTTACTATAAGCAATACATTTACACAAATTATGATTATCTAGACCTGTGGTTTCGAACCTTTTGTTGATAAGGGACTATTTGTCAAAAAAAAATTAAAAAATCATTGGTTACCACTTTCAAACCAATCTTTTTAAAGGCAAAAATGGGTTTTATTTTCTAAATAAACTATTTGTTATAAACAACTTTCATAAAAGTTACAAATAAACTTAGTAACAAATTGAATGCAAAAGAACATTTAATAGAATATATAAAAGCCTGTGAAAACTTAAAAATTACCGAGATTTTTCAGCTTAAATTTGCTTTACTAGTAAAATTCCTGTGAATCATCATACTTATTGGGAGATTTTTATGCAGAACAAAGATTTTTTCGTATTCAAAACATCAGAAAGTGGAGGAAACACAGGAATTTTTAGAACATGAACAAAAAATTAGGAGCTAAAAATTTTTTGCTCCCAGTTTGAAAAAATAGTTTAAATTAGTGGTTGTTTTGAAACAATGAAACCAATTTATTATTATTATTCATTCCTGACCTAACAGACTACTTCTTGGGCTCACTTAGACCACAGTGATCTGCAGACCATGGTTAAAAACCACTGATATAGACTAATTGGGATTAGCGGATTATTGGAGACTAATTATTAGGGATAAGAGGGGTACAAAAAATTGAAAATTAGGAATAACAGAATCACTATTTAAAAGAATATTTTTTTAAAGTTTGTTTTGTTTTCTGTATAGCAGTGCCAATGGACAAAAGTCTTAAGGCAGAATACAGATACAGAAACACAATGACAAAATAAATGAGACATACACAGTTATTAAGAAAAAGAAAAAAAACATATGCTCTCAAGTCTCCAAGGAGTGAGAGAATAAGTAGGAAAATGTCCAATCCCTGAAGAGAAGTCAAGAAAGGCTTGAAAATATTTCAGTGTGGTTTACATGTAACACAAGGCATTTATGATTGGTTATCACACAAAAAGAAGTAATGCCTTTTTCTCTTTGATAGTCGGGTCAATTGACTTGCAGCCTTTTCTACATCTTCTTTAAAGCCTTCATCAGTTTAAGTTACATCTTGTTTTATCTTATAAGGCAAGGAAGGCCTTAAAAATTATACTTAATTTTGTGATAAATGATATGCCACAAATGTATGTGTAATGCTGTTAAAGCCAGACTGATAAAGATCTAACCCATGTAAACATGGTCATGTACAATCTCACTAGTGTTGATACCACACTCAGATAAAATTCATTGTAGGACAATTTTCTTTTTCTAGAAAGCAAAAGCCAAAATACGCATTATACTAGAGGAATCAAAATGTACAAAAATTATAGAGCATTATCACATCAAATACACAAACTCAATCAAACTTCCTTTTAATTATCAAGTTGCACTTGTATAAGGAAGCAACTTTTAAAAGATTTTTAGCAATAGCATCTCATAAGAATTTAAGTATCAACAATTAAAGCAGATCAATTCTAACATGACACTTTCAGCCACAACATACATTTTGAAATCTGATCACTGATGTTATTTTAACTGAGAATTTTGCAGCAAGAAATGTAGTCAGGCTGCATTAAAAAGACTAAATTTTGGTTTGAAAAACCAATTTTGATAATTCATAAAGCTTGTTTCACTTAACAGGCTAATGACTAAATTAAAAACAGCTGTTTTCATTAAAAATTTATTTTTTGTTCGACTACACAGCCTTTTTATGAAAAAGACCCATGTCTTTTGTTCTACAGAAAACCTATACACTTGGCATAGAAATATAGTAGACTTTAAAATATACTTTAAATGAATACATACTAGCCTCTAGTGAAATATGTAAAATTACCTAATGCTTCTGAATTCTACTACTAAGTAGAAACAACAGTTAAATCTTCAAGAGAAATATCTTATAAAAGACTGCTTTATTTGCTCTTTCATAATTATCAATTCAGTTAGACAGCACAGTGATCCCACCAATGAAAAAAAATCTAACATTTTATTAAATTACAAGTAACTTCAGAGAAAATCTCTTTTTTCCCTCACATGTTGTTCCTATTTTAAAACTATGACTCATTAAATTTTAATAATAGTAATAACTACTACCCTTTTATCATTTTATACCATATTCAACAAGATAACCTCAGTGGTCATTTTTTTAAACAAAATTGTAAGACTGAAAACATTGAAAGGAAACAAGTGATATTTTAACAGTTCAAATGCCAAAGTCTTAGCTTTAAAGTCAGAATATTCAGTAAAAAAATAATATGTAAACCAGCTAAAAACATAATGCAAAATAGATAATTTTCATATATTTCAAGTAAGTTTGTAAGTAATATTATTTACAATAATATTAACTTTTTAGAATTTCAATATAATACAAGTGTCTTAGAGATACAGTTTGTAATAAAAATCTCATTTAAAATTAACTTAAAGCCCTTAAACAGAATCATAAAATGTTTGTGAAGACTTCTGATACTAAAAATAAATTTCTCTTAAATCTATTACAGGCAAAACATTTTGTAACTAGTTTCTGATAACTTTTAGCCATCATTGTTGTCTGTCATTAGAGAGGCCTTTATAATTGGCAAAAAACCCAAATGCCTAACGAGGGAAATAAAACATAGTCTAAAAGTAATTCTGAATTTCTTTGTTTCAATATGAAATTGAGAAGCTATTATTTGACAGAATACACATTAAATGGCAACAAAATTGAAAATAACAATCAAAACTTGTCCAACATAAAAGTTGAAAATTAATACAATAAAAATTTAAGCAGGTATTTAAAGTAGTAGAAAGGAAAATAATTCAGCCATTTAGCATTAAATAGTTTAACATTTTAAGTTATTTTATTTCAGTAACAATATTCATAATTTATCTACACTTTTAATTTAACCAGGTTATTCAAACGTAAAACATGTGGATTAAAAAAATATGTTTTATACCTCTTTATAACACTATGTACAAGCATTTTATAAATAACACACTCATGATATATAATTTTGAGAAAACAAATTTTAAAGAATCTTATGTTTTCAAATAATTCAAATTTATTAGCATTAATATTTTTACCTTCTTACCTATATTCAAATACTCTCAGCACTAACAAATAAATCAACAAATTAAAAAGCATACAGGATGAGTTTCTTGGATTTAAAAATAATTTTGGTGTGAGAAAATCTTCCAAGTTTCAAAATTCTATTTATATAAGAAAAGCAGTAGTTGTTTATAATTAATTAAGTTTTAAATTAATGTAAAAACTAAGAATTCTTGAAAACTTAAATATCCATATATAAAAAAAATCAAAGAGAATAATTCATTATAATACATTAAAATAAAAAAAAATATTTTCTTTAGTTATTAATTACAACTGAGACTTAATTTAGGAGCTTTCATTCATTATCAATAACTTTAGGCTTAATTTTTTAGTTAGAAAGTTGTTACCACCACCCATTCAAAAAAAAAAAAAATCACTTAAATATTTTCACTATGCCAATATAAAGGTTTAGAAATCAAAACAAAAATTTCAAAAAAATGGGACAAAATAAACAAAATTAGGAATAAAATTAGAAAAAAAATTGATATATATATCACACTGCATTAGACCTTCTGAATAAGACAAACTTTTTAATCTGAAAAATATTTTGCATGCCATGCTATGCATGCATATCAGCCTTTTTGGTTAAAAAATTAATATAACAAATAGAAGGATCAAAAATTAGAATAATGTCAGAAACAGCAACTTATGCTCTTAATACAATAAATCATAATATAGAGCTCTATTCTGATATAATCAGCACTATATGCTTAATTTCATAAGCTAGCCATAAGTCTTTCATTTTTAGTCATATGTGTCATTTTTTACACACATCTTGAGTTTTTCTGATTGAAGTATGAGTTCTATAGAAAAGAACTACAGTACTTGTAATTCAAGCAAGAGTAAATTATTCCTTTATAGAAAATTTCAGGTTATTGTCTAATTGGTTAATTTCCATCTAATTAAAAAAATTATAATGCAATATAATGACAGTGAAATTCATTTGTTCTAAACTTTATTCCTATTATTGCTATAGATGCAAACATAGATCAATCAATAGCCCAAAATTTTTGTAAAATAAACTGCAAAAACAAATTTACATAATATTTAGAAAATAAATATTTTTTCATATCTTAAAAACTTTTGCTTTTATTTCTTTACAAGATATTTTATACAGCTTTAAGAGAAGTAATTTTTGTATACATGTAGTATAAAATAACTACTCCTTACAAGATTAGTTGATTAAAAGCAAAAAAGTGATATTTTGCAACACAATGGTTAAATGACCCAGAACTACATCTTAAAGCGAATGCCAAACAACCAGTAGGAAATGCCCTAGCATACACAGTATTCTAATCTGCAGACTCTGGTTTAGAAGACTAGTGTCTTAGCCATTCAGCCATAATATTGTCTAAAAGATCATGCAAAAAAAAAAGTTTGCTTTATTTATCAAAGTTATTCTGATTATACAGTTTAAAAAACTACCATACAAGACATGTAAAAATTAAACAGAAGAAGCAGGCAAAGTGCAAACTAGGGTGACACTTTCAGAGATAGGTCCATAAACCATAAAGTACAGCACTTGAAATTTGATTAAGCATGCAAAAAAAAATAAATATATATATATCACATACGAAAATATAAAATAGTAAGGAATAATTTCAGTTTCTTTCTTCCACCTCAAACAAGTAAGCTTTACATATGAAATTATATCCGCCCCCCCCCCCCTTGATTTAAAAAAAAATGCAAATGGAATATTTTTTAAAAAAAACTTGTGATATAAACCAACAGTAAGAACTTCACTAGAAAAAAAAATTTTTAAAGTCAAACTTAGTGAAAAAGTTTATATTAAATGTAATATAGCTCATGATATAAAGTCAAATGCCTGCCATTTTTCTTCCTATTAACTATATTTGCTTAAACAAATTTATATCCCAAGTTCATATAGTACAGTACACACATTTATTAAATGAATATTTTACAGATTCTATTACTCATAAAAATTCTTTCAGTATAAGTCCTTTTACAAATTCCGACTAAAAAAAATTTCCCTAAATATTCAAAGATAATATTGATTAAACTTCATTGAATATTAAACAGATGGGAGAGGACGATACTAAAATTTAGTATAAAGTCACAAGCCATACCTGCTTGAGGAAGTAACACTTTTAGGAAAAATTATGTTTTATTATGTTAATCTCATATATTGCATAAATAAAACAAAATTCTTTCTTCCTGAGGAGAAAACTGAGGAGAGCAACCCAAACTGTCTATGCTTAAAACTAACTACACAAAAGCTCAGGATACAATAAATAATTAAAAAATTAATAAAATGCTATTTTGGTAAGTATATCAGGGAAATGAGATTACTAAACCAAAAGGAAACAAAGTGAATGCTTAATCCTATTTAGTGCTAATTACCTATAAAAATGCAAAAGCATGTGCAGAAAATATTGAACAAGTTAAAACAAATTACAAAGAAGGTCTTAATCAGAAGTCTAATTTTATTTACATATGCATAGCTCACAAATTTCTTTAAAAATCACTACAAGAAGGAAATTTTTCAAATGATATTACACCACATTTGGAAACCGGACTTTCCCTTCAAGCAAGCTGCTGGAATTTTTCTTTTGCCGAACCTTTATAATAGAAAAGACCTGAATCAACAAATTCTGTTACTACTTTTTAAAAGGAGGGCAAAAATTAAGAAATAATGTTTTAATCCTTCAAAGAAAATCAAAAACTAAAACTATTTAGTAATAACCATTAAAAACATAATTCCAAACATGAGATTGACCAAAAGTATATGACTGACCATTAACCTGGAGGTTCACCTCTTTATACAAATAAATGATTTTTAGTCAAAAAATTTAGAAACAAAATTCAGTAAAAATGATAAATTCCTAAAAAAGTATATACTTCCAATTACATAGCACATCTTGGTTATAAATAAAAATTAATTAAAATGAAATAAAACCTCATAACAATAAATTAATAAAATGAATGTAACACATTCAAAATAATAATAAAAGCATATGTTTACTATATGAATATTTTAAAATGAAATTTCATTAATTTCTCTCCTTAATATTTAGGCAGTATTCATTATTTTAATGTTGTGAAAGTGTATTTAACATAGAAAATATAAACTTCTAACTACTTTTATTCATTTGTTTATGCTTGAAGATGTGCATTAAAAAAAAAAAAAATTTAACATCAACTGATAGTAAATACTAATAAACAAAATTTTAAAAGAAATTTAAAAAGAAAACATTTAACCCTTTAACTGGTCAATTTTTTAACCAGAAATATTCACAAAAAGTCATTTTTTGTTGCATATAATTAAACACCATATTTAGAATGAGAAAGTGGGATAATTTTATTTTAATTTTCCCTTTTAATGCTTTTACACCATTTTTTATTTTAGAATTTTAGAACACAAAACTCCCTTAATGTTTGTATTTTTCAAGTATACTCTGTATGCAATAAGGGGACTGGGACGTCTTCAACAACTAAGAAGTTGGAAATTTGGGCTATTCTTTTAAAGCCCATATCTTATACAAATATGCATGTATCATTATGATTTTTTTTATGTTAATTTAGTAAGACCTTTATGAATATTTTAAGATAAAAAAAAATTTATTTTTGGATTGAAAAGTAAATTTAAAATAACAATATAAACAAAAATACTTTTCCCCCTGAAATTTTTTAGGTATTCACTTTGTAACACTTTTTCAAAAATTTAGTGAAAATCTTACCTTGAAATCTTGTGTGATGATTATACACAGTTTATTTTATATAGTGAACCCATTTAAGTCTTTGTTACACTTTTTTAAAAAATTTTAAAAAATTTTAAATTTCACTTATCAGAAATTTGCATATTTTTGTCATACATTTTCACCATTTACAAAAATATCTTAAGGTTTAAAAATAAAAAATAGGTCATATTGATACAACAGCACTTATTCTATTGACTTTTAAAATTTCAGAGATGTACTTGCAACAGATTTTGCAGAAAGTGTACCATTACATGAAAAAATCATATTTTGAGAAAAACGCAAAAAACACTTTCCCATTATATGGGATTTAAATGTATGTTTACATTTTTAAATTGCTAATAATTGTTGTTAGAGTGTCAAAAAGTACATAAATTATATATTTTTGCAATCTGTAGAATCTGCTCTATTTTTTAAGCCACAAATTCAAAAATAAATTTTTTGAAGGTATTTGACGTCCCAGTCCCCTTAGGATGTTTTATAGATCAAAAGTATTTCTCATACTTACTGAAAATTTTGAAGATTAAACTTTTCCAAACTATTGAGAAGTCTTTTTTATGTGTGTGATAAAATTTGAAGCATGGGGTAATACAAAATCCTACATCACAATCAGGACAGAAATATCATGTGTCTTTTCAGATTGACTTTCCATTTTCATTTCTTTTCGAACAGCAAACTGCACAGTGTCTGGCAGATCTCAGTTTCTTATGTGAAGGAGCAATGATTTCTATAAAATGTCTCTTTGTCAGTCTCAGGGAATTAGGCTCATAACCAGGTCAGCCACATCGGAAATTTATTCCCGAATGATATTTTTCAATAATGCACTCAACGAGCTCGAGTCTATACTAGAGTTATGTTTTTCCCTCCTTCCTTATAATAGACAACATACGAGCAATGTCCAAAATGCGGAAAAAAATTCTTTCTGTAATACTTTTCCCCCTTTTTGATAATTTCAATATTTTTCAAATTTTGATCCATACAGTCTAGTCTACCCATAGTATTATTATAATCCATAACAATTTTTGTTTTTTTCTTTCATTTTCAGAGTCGACTTGAATTTGTTCCATTACAGTATTATGAATTATGGAAAGTTATGAAACATTTTTTTATCCATCCACTTCATCAAAGCAACTTTTCCTCTCTGAAAAGCCATAATTTCCCTTGTTTTAATTTTTGTTCTGCATTTCCTTTGGGACTTCTTTCTTTTGAGGTTTAGTGTGCCATATGTGTCTGTTCAACATGAAACTAGTTTGTCTGCTAATTCTAGCAATGAATAGTGATTGTTTACGTAAAACAGTATCCTTCATGAATCAAGGGCTACATCAATGTCAGGATAACTTGTGATGAAATGCAGAGTTTAGATAACTTAGGTTTCAAAATTTTTTTTATCTGCATAGATTAATATGGATCACACATAACCAGAAACTGATTTGCACAACATAAAACACATACTTCATTCCGAATATAGCTCTTTTGAGCAGAATAAATTGTTTCCATCCCAGTCACCCTTTGAATAGCATAAGGCTTTCGTCTATTGTTACGTATCAGTCTGGTGTCACTCTTTCACTAAATTTCTTATTCAGTTGTTTCAGAACTAACCAAAGTTTTACTAATTTAGGGCATTCATGATTGTTTGGATCAAATGCTGAGTTATCAGAAAAATGCAAGTAGTTTTGCAAAAGAAGGAATCGACAATGAGACATTTTAGCGAAATAAAGGGGTGCAAGTCAGACAGTGGTGCACCCAGAATTTAATCTTGGGGGGGGGGGGGGAGTTGAATGGAAAAATATAATGCAAATTCAATATTCATAATGTAATCCACCATGTTTAAAAGTTAAAATCGATTTATTTTTTATTCATGAAAGTACATAAATTTTAAATATTTAGAAAGAGCTTTAAAAGCTGATAATTTTTTCTGTGTACACTTAATCTGTTACTTCAATAGTTTTAGAGTTATTTGAATTTTAATGATGCGTCTCTTGTGAGATCATCTATCTTTGACAATGTAAACAAACAGTGATTCATTCACAGCGTGATTCTCACTAAAAAATGAATCACTGAAAAGAAATGTTTCATTGTGTGTTTAATTTTTAATTCTTTTTCTATCTTTCATACTTTTTATTCAAACTTTTTAATCAAAAATAGATCATTTGAAGATGCACTGATTTTTGGTGGGATTTTTTGACAATTTAAAGTGAAAAAAATTTTAATTCAAGTGAACTGTAATTCAAGTGTCAAGTGATTCGATAGCTGGGCTTCACCCGGCTAGTGTTTCATAAAATTGTAGAATGTCAGAAGAATCATCCGTTTGCATGTGCACAGAGGGAATACCCATAAAACTGAACCGAGGACTTAGAATAGGTGGATTTTTCACATCAACTTTGGTAAAAATTCTGGCAGAACTCAAATCATCATCAGAGATGAGCTCACTGCACAAATCATCTGAAGAATAATCCAGATAATTGTAAGACATTTCTGAATCTGTAACAGAATTCAGATCATCATCTAACAAAGGATTTTGTCGTCATTATCATAACTAAACAAAACTACACCGGTTTGAAATCACAAACATTCAATACAGTAGAAAAAAATTTTAGGAATCTAAATTCTAACTCAAAGAGAAAAACCCGAATGAAAAGCAGCTGAAAGACATGGATAAGCTACATCATCTATTGAAAAATACTAATACTAAATAGTATCTCTACAAGAATTAAAAATACAGGCAAACCAAGAAAGGAGAGAAAATATCACTGCCTGTACAGCGTACAGCAAACCAGTTGCGGTCAGGTTTCCGTAGCCCGTACACGGTATGGACAAACCAGTTAAAGGGTTAAAAGAAAAATTACATTTGCCCAAAACTCATGAGTTTAAGTCTATGAATAATTGTTATAACCATTATGTTAAAACACTGAAAAAAAACATTACCAAAAGAAAACAAATCGGTATATACAATACATTTATAATACTTATGAGCTGAAAGCAGAAATAAGCTAAATAAAAAAATTAAATTCTCTTTAAAAAAAGCTGCATACAGAGGAAGAAATCCATCCTCGGCCATAAAGAAAAGCATCATCTAACATTGCATCCACAGTTCCTTGAACATCTCTTAAGCTTTCGGGCACTAACTGTTGGATATCTGTATTATGCACAGTTTGATTAATTAAACTGCTTGTAACTGTAACAAGGTGCATGCTTTCACCATATATCTAAAATAAGTAAAAAAATATATAATTAATATGATACACACATTGTAAAAAATTACACATAAAATAAAAGGAAAAGAACCAGTTTCATGGAAAATTAAACCTACTACCATGCTAATAAACTCTTGAATTTGATAAAATCAGATAAGAAAAATGGAGAAAATTAGATACTACCTGTACAGACAAAAATATTGTTCCAATAATAGCAAACAAAAAAACAGCAAAAATTGCCATGATGCTTGTAAACGTATCAATTGAACTTTCCAGCAGAGACAGAAACTAAAAAGAAAAAAATATTTTTACAAAATTTCTCTTTTTCTTCAAATATTTTTACACACAAATAAAATTAAAGACATGAATTATTTTACCATTTACACAAAATATCATAATTTACTTCAGACTCTTCAAGCAGTAGATATATTATACAGGGTGTTTCAAAAAGAATCATCCAATTTTAAAAAATCATAACTATTCATCTTTTAATCCATTTTGAACAAATAATGTATAGGCAGAAAGAGGGAAATCTAAAGTTTCACGCAGTTGCCGACAAGTAGCACTAACGCTCTTCCTTTGCCCACCACTTCAGTGTTTGTAAAGATGGCGACTGCACAACAGAAATCATTTTGTGTTCTACGCTTTGCGAAGTGTGAGTCCGTAACAACTGTTCAGCGTGATTTTCGTCAACAGAACCCTGGTAGATTTAAGTTCCTACCTCTCAGAGCATTAGGTGATGGTATAAACAATTCCAAGACAAGGGTTGTCTGTGTACGCATAACAGCCATGGAAGCAGTCTATGCAGACATGCTTGCAAAAGTTTGGGATGAATTTGCCTACTGTATAGACATATGTCGTGCATCCAAAGGTGGGCACATTGAGCACCTTTAATTTGGTTTGTAAAAAAACTAAGATTAGCCATGTAATATAAAATTAATTTTAAGTTTCTCTGTTCAATATTTTTCATAATATACTCATTTCAAATTGGGTGATTCTTTTTTAAACACCCTGTATATTTAGCACTAAACTTAGAAAAAAAATTCCTGCTACATAAAGATTTTAAAAATATGTTTGGTATACAATCTAAGTCAAAAAATTATACAAGCAAAATACCCTGACATAAAACAAACCTTTAAATTAATAGGAGAAATAAGAAAAGGAAGAAAACCATACTTTTCTATCACCCAAAATCAAAAGTCTCCATAAACCTCGCAATGGTGCTGGTATAAGGGCATCTTTCCTCTGTTCAAAAGTTAAATGATATGAATCCCAGGCATATTTTAGTTTCTCTTTTATGAATCGCCAAACACCAAATTTTAAAGCTATAAAAAGAAAATACTGAGTGTAAAATATGAAACTTCTAACACATATAAAGTACTGTTAATTTTTGTTATGAATGAGGATTACTTAAGCACTGCCGAAATAACACAAACATTGAATTTTTTTAAATACACTATGACTCTATAGAAATTACACATCAAAACCACCATATATGGAATATAATTAAATTTTAAACAACCTAAACTGTAAAGGTCAATTAGGATATGTGAAAATAAAAGCTATCGCTATATTTACCAATTTTCTCTCATATTTATTACTGCTCAGTTCCCCAAACATACACACATTTTAAGTACTCATATTTCTTACTTGTAATACAATCGAACCCCATTATAGTGAACCCGGTATATAACGAACAAAAATTTTGGTCCCACCATTTTCCTATTGTACGTAATTTAATTAGCATTGTGTCAGTTTAATGTAATTGATTTTAGTCAGTTTAATTCATTAATGATAATTTTTAATAGATTTTATCATTTTTTAATACATCATTATTGAATACACATTACAACTAACAAGTTATACATTTTGTGAACTCTAGCATTTTTCTTCTGTTCAGATATAGCGAACCACTGGATAAAGCGAACAAAACCTTTGGTCCCTGGAAGTTCGTTATAACGGGGTTCAATTGTATATAAAATATAAATGTTAAATAGGCATAACATTCAAACTGGTAACTTATGAACTTTAAACCTTGCTTGAGATTGATTTGTCTGTCATCAGATTTTAGCTTGAAAATTGTTGGCAGCCTAATTTTTATCCTCAAGTTTGAACATCCGAAATGTCTCAGTTTGATCATCTAAAATTCTTTAAAATAAAATATAGCAAAAGGAATAATCCAGGACAAATTCTTTTAGAGCCAAAATTAAATCTCAAATGCTTGGAGAATTGAATATTTAAATATTCTTAGTTATAAGAAAATCATACAATATTTCATTTCAAGCAAAAGGTTTTCCCTGACTTCTAATTTTTTTTTTTTTTTATGTGTGCGTGTGTGTGTGTAAGTAAGTAAGTAAAATGAGTTCCTTATTCACTATGTTTGAATTAAAAAAATACCAGTCTCAAAATTTCGAAACAGACACTCAATCCTCCATGAAACTTCACCATTTGACAGAATGATAATAGGCCATCGTGGAGCATTAACAATAATATGATCCATAAAAAAATTCGATGCTATGTTTTTTTTTCTCATTTTATTTATATTATATTTAATTTTCTCATTGTATAACTTTTGACTACTATTCAAACATCAATTCTATTGTTAATCAATTTCAAAAAATCATATTTCATATTTTAAGGATCGTTCAGCAGTCAATGTGCTGAGGAGGGCCCTTACTCAATTCAATTCCTCCCCCCCCCCCAAAAAAAAAAAAAAAAAAAGTTAGAAGCATGCTACGCCTATGCTTTCAATAGTAAGAAGTTTTTGTGTTTGATGCTATATAGATGACTAAAGCTTTGTGTGATGATTACCTTACACTGTTAAATCAAGCTGACTCTTATTTGTTAATTCTGTAAGCCATAAATTGATTAAATTCACTCCTTGGTTTGATTAGTTTGGATTTCATAATGTAATGATGTTCTATAACTATAGGATAGTGAAATGAATTTTTTTCCCCTTTTTTGTATGATTATGTTCATATTGCTTCAAAATTACCAGGAATAAAAAATAAGAATTTATTCAAAATTTTATATAATTAAATAAACCATTATTTTAAACCATCATTTTAGAAAATAACAACAGTACACTCAATGCATGTAATGAAATTAAAAGTTAGTTTCATAAACATTCTCAAGGCATTAGTCACGTTCCTGCATCGATGCAAGGAACCATTCTCACATTCCCGCCTCTTGCTGTGAACAAGACTTCCCCTCGCAACTTCCCGTCACCATTCTCCCCGAAAATTTAATTTTTTTAATACGATCATAATATATGATAAATTAAAAAAATTAAAAAGAGTAAAGCAAAAAGATAGAATAACAGTAAGAAAAAGATACAATAGTAATGATAGCATTCTCATGACATCTTGAACATTTCCCAAATTTTTATAATTTCATTGTCTCCTACAAGCAGTGTCAGGTATTACATAAAGCTGCTTATTTTACCTTACATGTCCCCCAGTGGTAAATAGCCTCTTGAATGCTTTTCCTAAAAAAAAATAAACCCCATTACCCAAACTTTCTTACACACACACACACATATACCTCTGAATATATATATAAAATAAAAAATAATATATATATATTCATTTAAAGTGCAGTTTCAGTTAATTATCTCCTTTTTCATTTTATGATAATACTAAATTTGGTGTAGACGTGACTCACCAAATGACAATAAATTAAAAATGTAAAATCAAAATTTTATGTTAGCTTATGCCAGTTTTTATGTTCTTGATTCAGCTATATCAAAAGCATGTGAAGTAAAACATTAGAATTTATACCATGTTGAGAGAACCAAATTCATGATGAAATTACTATAAAGGTATTTCTTTTTAAATCTCCAGTGTTTATGTATACTTTAACCAGTTTCTGAAGTGATCTCATGAGATTTACATAGCTGCATGCTATTCCATTTATCAATGACCCTACTGTAAATAATGTTGTTGTAAATAAAGTAAATAATGTGGTACTGTACAATATCCAATTAAAACAGACATTTAGTGTTTAATTTTGTATTTTAACAATAAATGAATCTATTTCGTTGAATTCAACTGTTTAATCATATACAACTCTTCACAGGGAAGTCCAACATTACATTTAGTTGATTGTAGCTTTACAGATTTTCAATGTGAGGTATGATTTATTGTCTATCTACATATTCACTATTACCACTTACTCTTTTGACCATATATTTTCAGCTGTGAAGGTTATAGTTTCAAGCTTTACCAGTAAATGTATATATAGATTTAAACTTGGCCATTTGATCTGATGTTGCTGTCGGTCAAGTGGCATAAGCAACTAGAACAACAAACTTGGCCAAAGTGAGAATATTTTAGATCATCTGGGGATAGTAGGGCACATACTCTTAGAATGGGAACAGTCCCAAGAAAAATGAAATCTTTGATCACTGAATATGTAATATATGATTGTTGACCTCTTTACCCATATCATCATTAAATTTTAAGTTGTATCATGGTTAGCGTTCTGGCTTAATGTAAGAAAAGTGACAGGTTTGAATCTTAGATTGGCATGGATGTTGTAATGGGTCGGAATACACTTTAAACCATAGGTCCCAGTCTAATTAGCCCTCATGAGCATAATTGACCATAGAGTTACAAATCAACCAACCGACCCAATAGTCCAAATTTAATATTGTCTTTGTTTTATTAGAAATTAACAAAAACAACAATCTTCTAAATAAAGGTTAGCAGAATTTAAGATAAAAAATATCTTGCTCTTTAAAAATGATTTAATCATTATCATCAACCTGCATTAAAATTCAGGTATAAACTTTAGCTACTAAATGAATTCAAATGATTAAATGATTATAAGGGAAATTATAAGGGTATAAGTATATTTACTACATGATTATAAGGGTACTAATTATGGCTACTATTAAGGGAGTTAAATATGGCTTTCTGCTTGTTGAGTTATCTAGTGTAATATGTACAAAACTTTTCTTACAATTAGATCTTATGGGATCCCAAGAAACATAAAATATTAATCCCTATTACACAAAAGTGTTACAAAATTTACAGTGTTTCATTTTGCTCCCTTTGGTAATCTCACTTAACATCCTTCAATTTATACCCAAGAAAAATATTGTTATTCTGGTTTCTGAGGTTATTGAATTCTAGAAGTTCAGTTGTATTGTTATATACTATGCAAAATTCAATCTTTTCAGGTCTTCTAAGAAAGTACATTAGATTCCTAATTTTTAAAAAAAATTACTAAATAAAAAAAAGCAATGTGCATTAGTATCACATAAAATATGCCCAAAGACTTACATGATCATAATACAACAAATAAAAATGTTGAAAACAGAACTTTTACATTATGTTCAGAAATGCTGTGAATCTTTATTATTAAAAAAACATAATAAAAACCCATCAAAACTATACAAATCAGTCTTTAACTTAAAATGCACCAAAATTTTCTAAGTCCAATATTTGAATGATTTTTTCATAATTTAAAAAGGTGTTTTTTATTAAAAAGGCAAAAAAAAAAATTCTAAATCCAACGTTTTGAAAACCGCTAAAACAGTGACGTAGCGAGCATAACTGGCGCCCCCTCCCCCGAAAAACGTATAGTAATATAATATATAGAATTAGTGAAAAGGACCATTTGGCGCCCCTCTGCGTGTGGCGCCCGAGGCATGATAGACCCCCTTGCCCCCCTCTCGCTACGCCACTGCGCTAAAACACGTTGGCAAGAAAAATTTTCCACTCCGCCAAACACGGTAAAATTGTCCAAATTAGCGCAAAAAAATCCAAGATGGCCGACCTGGCCCAAACTCCTAGAGTCCTGCCCCGTTGACCCCCCGCCGCCATTCGCCCCTTTGACTCGTGCTAGAAAACCGCTCCCGAAGCGAGCGCCACGATTGGCGAGGAGAAACGGCGAGAAGACTGTTTACACATTCTCCTCCCGCTATCGAGACTGTGTAAATGCGGGGCGAGAACGGTCACTCGCGTCGATGCAGGAACGTGACTAAGGGCCTGTTCACATAGGAGTCCGTTGCGTTCAGGAAAAGATGACGTTGAGACGAAAATAAACCAATTACATGCCTCCAAACGATTAGCTATGAAATTTTTAACGCCTATGATTGGTTTATTTTCGTCCTAACGTCATCTTTTCCTTAACGCAACGCGACGGACTCCTATGTGAACAGGCCCTAACCCTTTCGCGGCGAATGGCACGTACACGTGCCAGCAGCTATCCGCGTTTCTGGCCGACCGTCACGTATACATGCCAGTAGTTCGGAACGTTTTATTAGTTAATTTTGGGGGCACAAGATGGCACCGTATGTCTATGAAATTTGGAGTACACGTAGTTGGGACCTTCTATTCGAAAATATGACTAGTATGAATCACATGCTGTCTATCGTTTTATGTAAACAAACGGAGGAAGGGATGTATTGCGTCTGGCTGTCAGCGGGTAGGGCATTTAAACTTTGCACGTGGTCTTTGTTTACGAGCAATTTTGTTATTCTTTTGCGGTGGGATTGTAGCATTGGGTATATGGGTTCACCGTTTAGTTTTGAGTCAGAATCAGATCCTGTTGCAGTGAGATTTCTTTCCTTTGAGGATTTAATATGGCGAAAAGGAGAAAATATTTAACAGAAGACTAAATTTCTGAATTGATGAGAAATGTGTCTCTGAAACTGATTATGAAAGTAGTGACAGTGAAACAGAAATCTCGTCGGGTGAATCTGTTTATTTGGAACACCGAGATCAGAGTGATGATGAATATACAATGGAACCTCGCATATAACGAGCATAATTCGTTCTAGAGTCTTACTCGTAATGCGAAACAATTTTTCCCAGATAAATTAATGTAAAATACGATAATGCGTTCCATGCCAAAAAATACTCAAAATTTTTAAGATGTAACGTTTATTATTTAAAGAAAATTACTTATGCATAAATTCTTAAGCAGCAAAATCATCCATATGTAGTTTATTATTTACGAATTTATGACACATACCTAATTTTTTTACTAGAAAGCTATCTAGCGACATTTGCTTTTCTCGGCGCTTCAAAATTTGCTGAAAATGTGTCATTGCATTGTCACTGAATAAATGTATAGCCACATTGTCACTGAATAAATTTATAGCGCGCATAGCCACCGTCTTATCAGGGTGATACTCTGTAACTTACGATGCAACAGTTTCTCATGCTTTCATCATTTCTTTTATTGCGCCAGAAGATTGTTTCTTTGCTGCTTCTTCGTCCTTCTCCACTGACAAACTCTCCTCTACGACTGTTTGCTGTGAAAGACACTGCAACTCCAATAGCTGTTCGGTGATCAGCTCTTGGTTGTGCTCTTCCACAAGCTCCTCAATATCATTGCTATCCACCTCCAGTCCCTTGATATTTGCTTCTCGAACCAACTCTTAAATACTTATTTTTCGGCCGTTGATGATCCTGGTGACGTGAAGAGGGGACTTCCTTCCACGTCACTCGTCATGCGAAATGTTGCTCGTTAAGCGAGCCGTTTTTTTACGATTTATTTTGCTCGTTATGCGAAATACTCGTTATGCGAGGTGCTCGTTAAGCGAGGTTCCACTGTATATCAGACATTTCTATTTTGAGTACATCGCGGGACGGTACTTCTTCGTGGTCCCTTCTCACGTAAGGGATTTAACTCAACTAACATTCACAGCGGCATGCGGAATAAAAGTCGATGATGATGTATCAAATTAATTGGATTTTTTCAGATTTTTTTTTATGAAACTGTAATGGATTTAATAACTAAATTAATGCGTATGAGAGGTACATAAATCCGGAAAGTGAACAGAGTTCATCCTCGAAGTATTTTTTGCCTGTAACTAAAGAAGAAATGTTTAATTTGCTTTGACAATTTTAATGGGTATCGTGAAAAAACCGAAAATTAAGATGTACTCAACGAATCTCATGATTGCAACACCTTTTTTCAATAAGGTTATGAGTCAGGACCAGTGCATCGAAATTCTGCGATACTTGCATTTTACTTCTTCTGATGCCAAAAAGATTGAAAAAATTAAATCTTTTTTAGATTTAATCATTCAAAACTTTTAGAATTCTTGATATATTCCTGATAGGAATATATCAGTTGATGAAAGTCTCTTACTGTGGAAAGGGAGACTAGGATTTCGACTGTATGTCCCAGCGAAAATAATTTAAACTGTAAAACAAAAATTTTTTAGTGGAGAAATAATAAAAGAATGTGTAAGTAACCCATATATAGCTTAAATAAATAGATTTTTTTGTAAATGTTATTTTGGAATTTTCCTAAATTTAGGCTTAGCGCTTAAAAAGGTCAGCCGGCCTGGAGGGCACGTTCACGAGAAACACTTCCGGCCTCAGAGGAAAGCGCGTGATCGGAACTGCCGTCGCCGTCGCGAAAGGGCTAATGTCTCGCGAATGTCTAGCGGGTGGCACGATCGTGAATGTGTAAATGCGGCATGGAGTGATTCTGAAATTATATTATTATTGATAGTGTGGTAAATAACAATGGCTATGATGACAGCGATCGTGAAATTAAATTCAGAATGCCCCGGAAACAAAAGAATGTCAACGGAAGACCTGATAAGATCATTAGATAAAACAATATTAGGCATAGAACACCGGAATTTTATCTCGGAACATGAAATTATGGCACTATATAGGATTCGAGAAAAAATTTCTAATAAGCTGAAACTAAAGAAACAGACATTATTGACTGAAATGTTTAAATTACAATGTAATTATATGTTCTGTATTTAGGTTTATTTAATAATTAAACCATTTTACTTTTCTTTTTAAGTGTGTTTATTTTTTCTCCTAAAATTTTGTAGTGTTATTAAAAACCTCTCAAATCCGGAATTGCCGTGTCCTGAACGATTCCGGATTTGGGAGGTTGTACTGTAATCTAAAACAGTCTTATTAATTTCACAACTAAAGGCACAAATCCTTTTTTCAACCCATTTAAGGTAAGCAAATAACACCATCAGCTCTTATATTGAGGATTTCACAGAACTGCTAAACATTTTTTTAACTTTATTCCACTGATGATGAAAGAGGTTATTTTGAAGAGACTATGCATCTAGCATTCAAAATAAGCAACTCTCTGATCAAAAAATAATAACTGATAGTTTACAGCTAAGTATTTTGGTAAGTCCTAATACACAAAAACTTCCCTTTTCTTATTTATAAAATAATTAAACCTACAAACATATCATAAATTAACTCAGATTGCATAATGTAAATTTCATATTCTGGAATTTATACATATTAGAAAATATATCTATACATATGTTTCAACAGAAAAACAGTGAAGAATAATTACCAGCATGCTTAAGACCCATGTATATACAAGGTATCAGCAGTAAGTTGAAAAGCCATAAATGAAGCCAAACTTGAGCTAACAAACATCCCCACATTAATCCATAAATATAAAAATTACTCATTTTTTCGTCAGAATTTTCTTCAAACATAGTGGAGTGTAATGTTGAAGGTCGAACTTTCTCAGGTGTTTGGGGGTCAACTTGTACATTTTGTTGAGTATCGGATTTTTCTGGTTCTATCTACACAGATTGAGAAGAAGAAAAAAAAAGTAAACAACAGTTCAGCAAAAATTCATTTAAAGAGAAAGTATGTCTGTACCCTTTAACTACAGGAGAGTGAAATGCAGAAAATGTCTATTTACTATACAAAACAATTCTTTCATAGGCAAGTAATTTTTTAAATGACTATGCAACAAAAGCTTTTGTTTTTTTTCCATTAAACAGTTTATATCCATTTACAAACTAAGTTCACTTATGTTTTACACTTTTAAATTTTTTTAACATTATTAAATTAATTATTCATAACCTTGACTACTACATCTGTAGTAGAGTTTGTTCAATGAAGCATGCTACCAACTATGCATTAAATTCTCCACTTTCAACATTAAAGCACGCTTTCTCTGGATGTAAGGAAATTATTTGAAAAGTAAAAAGCTGAAAGAAATTTCCTCTTTAGTCACAGAAAAAAAGCTAAAAACGGAACAAGTAAATATTTCTCAATCTCTATCCCTTTTCATCAGATTGGACCGCTTTAGTCAAATTCAAATTTATTTTGTATTAGATCATACTCTTGAATAGAATAGAAATACATAATCTCTACTTAAAAGACTTTGATGATTGCAGCTACAGTAAAACCATATTCTCTAAGATTAACAATTCTATGAAAAGGAATTTAATATGATCAAACAAAGCCTAGGCCCAGTGCTATTTACTTGTAAAAAGCACAAAACTCAGGAAATAAATTATTTCACTCTCTATTCAATGTATTGATCAGATAAAGTGAATCAGATATTTTTACCAATATGAATATTTTCTTTGATTATAAATTTATTTCACTCATGATGGTCTATCTAGTTAGTATAAGAAAAGAAATTTAATATCCTGTTTTACACTTCCTTTTATTTTAAAAACTTGAAAACTATACAAAACTATCTCATGTGTTCTAGCAGAGTATGATATATATGTATATGTGTGTGTGTATGCTACTGAAGCTTGTATTCAGGTTATCTAAACTTTACAATAAAAATATGTTATAAGCAAAAACAATATTACAAACATTTCCCTGAAAAACTAGCTATATGTTATTACTTTTCAAAGTTAAACAGAGAATTAAGCTTAAAAATTAAATAGATGCAAACACACTATTTTCTACATTGTGTTTGAAGACTTAGAAAAAATTGTCTGAACCACATCCATGAGAAATCAAGATGCATTACATGGAGATCTCATACTTTTATAAATCAAAAGACTACATATCAAGAAAATTTTAATAAAAAGTATGATGTACATAATTTTTTTTAGAAAAATCTTACAAATTAAGTTAATTTGATTAATAAATATTTTAATAAAATATGTACAAACTGGATACCTATTAATTTCTACAAACAAGTAAATTATATATTAAATAAACTCACATCAGGCGTCAGTTCTGAAGAGCTATCATCAAAGCCTCTGAACCATGCAAACCCTGAACGAATGGCTTGTAATGGAGTCAATGGGTAAGCATCTTCATCAGGCTGTTCCATAGAGACAACTAGAAAGTTTTTATACAGGTTATCAATAATCAGTTTACTTATTATCCTATAAATCTGATATTTTTTAATCATCTATAAATCTGATATTTTTTAATCAATAAACATAACTACTAAACAATTTTTGTTTTATTTGGTAACTTCTAAGAATTTTCTGATATACAAAATTAATTTAAGTCAGATAACATACAAAATACAACAAAAGTAATTAAATTTATTTCTCACCAGCTTCAGAATATCGCCCTTTAATTTCAGCCAAAAACCCAATAAACATCAAACCAAAAAAGACTAGAAGAATTGTAACACGAAGTGATCCTGCAATGCTGACGAGATGGGATATTAAAATTGTCCAAACAATTGGGGACAGGAAAATTAAGTAAGGTCTAGTCTTTGGAGTCCACCAAACACATAAAATAATTAAATATCCTACAACAACAGACCAGACCTACAAGAAAGTAAACATAAATCAGAATATATAAACTCATCTTAAATTAAAACATTTTTAAACATTTATGATTTATTTCTTAGAACAAAATAAGTACCTCAAAATGTATTATCCCTAACATAAAAAATACAAATTCCATATATTTTTCTGGATTCTTTTTTACTTATAAAAAAAATTAAGTATTTTATGTAAAAATTTAAGATAAAAAAAATATTTTTTTCTTTATTTTTGCTTAATATACTTACCTAATATTGTCAGAAATCTTTTATTAATACTGAAAGTTTATTCTATTTTGAAAAAATGTATGAGCCTCGTTTGTCACTGGTTGAATAAATTTTGAGAAAAAAAAAGCCTATTAAAATATTTTTTGTCTTGTTGTTTGTCACTATTATACTTTACATTTTCTTTATTTAAACTCATTTGAAGATTATAATCATTCAAGTTAAGTAAAGCAGTAGAAAATCAAACACAGAAGTTTCCAACTGCTAAAAAGCTAGATAATTTATCACAAGTTCATTAAAACCTCATTTCCAAAGTTTCTTTTGAATGGAATCTAGGAATATAGTATATCAGTATCTAATTAATCTTTATTACTAAGGGTCACAAAGCAATTCAAAAATATGCCTAAAATAAGGAATCTATAAAAATTTCCCTATTGAAGAAAATTAAAAAGGGTTAATACATGATTGCAGCAGGCAACAGCAAATAACTTCTAGATTTGCTTACAGAGAAAACTCAAACTCCCAGTTTATTAATCCAGAATACCAAACTTTACTAACATAATAAATTCAAATATATTTCATCAGATTATCCAATAAATTTGGAGCACACTCAATACAAAGTAGCTGAAAATTTTCAAAAGAGAAGCTCACTTAAATCAAACTGCTTAGAATGACTATATACCATGTGGCATTTCCCATGAGATAAAACTGAGGAATTTTATAACTAGCATTTAAACAAAACTTTACACTTACAGAAGTTTAACCATAGTCAAAGATAATCCAAGAAAAGACACTGTTAATGCTATATTGTTCTTTCTTATTGTTAATGCAAGTGGATCTAAAACATTGTTATAACTGATCACTACAAAATATGCCAAACCTTGTTGCCTCAGAAAAATATTATCTTATCCAACATACTAGGAAGATAGTTAAATCATTCATTATCATATTGAATAAATAATCCAACAGATATAGATAAAAATTATACTAAAATAGACAAAAAACAAACAGAAATCAAGCACTCTGGACTACAATCAGTTGCACTACAGGACTACAATCAGTTGCACTGTAACACCATTCTCCAACATTCTCCTAAATTTTTGAAGTTAAAGAGTTGTTAGGTCATATGACAAACTGATATGAACTAGCCAATATACCTAATTATTTTTAATCCCTTTGTGATTGATAAACAGAACAAAGCCAAACTGAAAAATAGGATCTGCTTTGCTAAATTAAACAATAAATATCAAGTCCTAGACAAACAAATTCAAGATCTGTTGAAAATAATGATGTCTTAAACAATCTTTTGTATTAATAGCTTCAGTTAAAATAGAGAATGTTAGGAAATTTGAAAATTTTGACAGCAGAGGATTTTGATAGGCACAAGCTCAACTGTCTTTTAAATAGCATTAGATCAATTGAAAAGGAATTAGATAAGAATTTGTTTTGATACTATCAATTAATTTTTTATTGCACAAGTCCAGTGGCATTTATTTTCTGGATAAATATTGTAAACCACAGTCAACTTTTTTGAGGGAAGGGGGCTGATTTTTAAGCATTTATATTTTACACTAAATGATAGCTTCAATGTACAATACTGATAGCTTCACTGATAGCTTCACTGTAATTTTTTTATGAGCTTTTATTTTAGTCTGAAGAAAATGTTCAAATCCTCAAAAGTCTCTAGTATTCTAATAATAAATACATTCTGCTTATAACATTACATTGTCTAACTAACATAATTTATCTTAATTATACTGTTACTTTCTAAATGGTTTTGCAAAGTAAAATTATGAAACAATTTTATGAATGATTTCTCCAAAACTCCAATACAATATTAATTTAAGGTCAGATAACAATAATTAATAATTTAGTATATGCAAGCTATTCCTTTATATTTAGTTAACATAAAATTGAAATCCAAATGACTATCTCTTCAGTAGAATATTAAGGTATATTACATGACAGAAATGAACTGAAAAGTATTCTAAAACGATACTTACAAACAAAGTAGCACCATGGCAAAATTCTAAAAGTGATGAAACACCACTGAGCAAATGAGTTAAAATGCTGCAAAGGAGATCAGTAACAAAGTCTGGAACAAAACTATAGAGTAAAAATGCCGTAAAGATACTTCCAATAAAGCTAATGATCATAACAGCATACTGTAAAGTAAATTCCCACATTTGCTCAGACACATGATCAATTATTACAAATGGTGAAGTAAGAGCACCAACTGTCAGAGGAGTTCCAGAAGTTTGTAATGTTTGAAGCCAACCTTTTAATACAACAGTCATACTTTGTTTAAAAGGGTGAAGAACTGAACCAAACAGTACAGCCCATAAAAGAGGCCTAAGAAAAGGTTCTAAAACATAATATACAGCTACACAAGCAACAAAAATGAATACGACAAAAACAGATGCAGCAACATTATAAAAAGCTTGCTTGAATGCCTTTTCATGTCCTTCAGGAAGAAAGGATGAAATATCAAACTTGAAGACTGAAGGAGACAAATTCGAAGGTGTACCCATGGTTTATTTACATCACATCACATTTCATCTATATGAAGACAACTCAAATTTTAAAACCTAGAAGAAAAAAAATTTCAAAACTTAAAAATAAGGTATAAATATTTTTCAAGATAGTACATAAAAAGCTGTCATACATAAACAAATGAATATGTTCAAAATATTAATAATTAGTTTGAAAACAACTTTATTATAATAGAAAAAAATTACTAAGGATCCTTTTAAAAGATGGATAAAATATTTTGCACCATAATATCTATATAAGTTAATTAAGCTAATATCATATTAGAAATGAATGCAAGAACATATACAAAGCGGCATGCAAGTTTTAAAGCAGACTGATTTTTACCCCTTTAAACATTAAAATGGGTGTATATAAGACAGCATATTCAGCTGTCAAGTAAGTTTTTAATTTAAACAAATAGCAGCCCTTGAGAATGAATTTGTCACTTCAGTTTAATTTATCCTTAATGCGGAAAAATTATACTTTAATGCGTAAACGGGCGCTGAGTATTGCGGTAGATTGAATTACGAAAATTATTATCAGACGACTCTTGAACCATTGCCAAATTCAATAAAACTTATTGTTGGTATTGATACCTTGCCTCCAATCTTTTGATAAAAAGATAAGAACAAATCTTACATTAATTACACTATAGTATTTTCTATAAAATTATTAGGTTTTATTATATTCTAATATAATTATTAGGTTGCGTTTTAAGAGGGATTTTCGGGTAGTGGTGAACTTAAAAAATATGGAAAAAGTAAGAAGTCCACATTACTGTATCTTGTATCTGTTAGAAATCGAGCCTGACATTAGTTATGACAAAATTATAAATTTTGTTGGTTTATATTGCAGGTTAATTTTTGTTTCCCTTTCGATCCACAATCATGAACGGGAACATTTAACACCGAATTCGTCTGCTGTCTGCTGCGCATGTCGCGCTTCGTTATCTGCTCGTTACTCGTGACATTAATTCACTAATAATAAATTCCACAATTTTGTTTATTGTAAGCATTCAATCTTTCTTGTATCGCATTAAAAGATCACAAACTATTTAAGATTTATAATGGCTAGTCAAACACAAGGGATTCAGCAACTTTTAGCTGCTGAAAAACGAGCGGATGAAAAGGTTGTCCAAGCCAGAAAACGTAAGCCTTCCTTATTGATGTTTATATAAAAATTTAAAAACTTTTGACTTCATTTTTGTAACAATAAGCTTTAAAAATGTTTTTCTGTTACAAGAAAATTGTAAAGAATTTTGGTTGGTCAATATGTTTTCGGAGTTGGAAATGTTTATCATCATATATTTACTTTTAGTATCGGATCGGAAAAAAAGGGAGGGATATTTACTAATGTATATGCTAAAATCTATGATCGATAATATTCCAGTAACCAGTGCATTTGTCTATTTGTTATTTATTTCTCATATGTACTCATAACAGGTGGGAGGGCGGCGTACATTTTTTTTTTTTTTTTTTTCTGTAGAGTGGTTATTATTTGTACATTTACGAACTCTAATATTGTGCAGAGAAATCATATCAGTAAGCACACGTTTACAAGTTTTTAATGTGTTTCTAGGCAAAACTTTAAAACTGAAGAAGGCAAAGGAAGAAGCTCAAGCTGAAGTATTGAGGTTTCGTGAAGAGAGAGAGAGACTGTTCAAAGAGTATGAGAAGCAGGTAATTGTATTTTAACATTTATGTGCATGTATGTACAATTTTTAGCTTGCTACTAAAGGTGATATATATTAAGAACTATATTTTGCTGCACATGGCTATTAATGTATTCACTTAAAGATATTTTTTCTGTTCAAATCTGCATTTGGTTATTAAATAAAAGAGTTCTATTTAAGTAAAACTGACTTCTTCATCCATATGTTATGTTAATTATTTTTAAGTTACCAATAAGTATATGTCTAGTGTAATATAAACGATTGAGAAATAGACAAGTTAAGTCAAAATGGGTTTCAATCTCAAAATATTTACCAAAATTAGAAAGTTTTAATGAAAATTACTGTCATTAAAATTCTCTTATATCTAGAATTTTAGGTATGGAGAAAGTTTAGAATGCATGAATAGAGAGATGCTTAAGTTTAAAAAACAAACTAGATATCTAGCAGCTAGCAATTTCTGTTAAATTGAATAATTTTTATTTATTTATTAGATGTTTAATAAAAGGCCCTTCTTAAAATTTTATCACTGATTTATTTTTATCAGCAAATATGATTGTTCGTTTTGTTGTAAGATATTTTTCTACAAAGTCAAATGACCTTCAATGACATTATTAGTTTAATGTATCTAAAATCCTTATGTCATAAAAAAAAAAGGCCTTTGTCAAACAAATATAATTTTTAATTCTGCTCTAACTATATAAAATAATTAGCTCAAATCTATACTTTTCTGTTATATTTTTGTATAACATTTAATTTTCTGACTAATCTTACATTACACCTTTGATTTGTATAAAAAAAATTAATAGTAAAGGGAGTGATACACCAAGAAAGTGTTCAGCTACTGTAGGAGGCCGGGGATTGCTCCTTCTTAATTTTCTTGCCAATCTTTCACTTTTTTTTCCATACTCAGAAAGAATTAATAGACAGAAACAGGAGTGATTTGCCCATAGGGAGTAGGCTACTATAGGAGGCCAGGAGATACTTATCCCTTGGTATTAATATAAATAATCACAATTTAAATTGATCTTGAGCCCTGGAATAATTATGTTGCATAAATCAGATTATGCTCAAATTCTAATAAAACTAGAAAGAAACAGGACTACTAATTAATAATTAATATATGTATCCAAATTTAAAATTACTTAAAAATTCCAAAATTTAAAATAAGCATGGCTAAAATATATCCAAATCCGAATAAAAATAAATTTTTAATTACTGAGCTACATTTTCTTAAATGAAATTCTGATATACTTTAAGCGATCATTAAGAAAATTATATTTCTTAAAAATTATAATTATTTAAAAATTTCTGAACTGTGAAATTTTCCTAATGTACCACAATTTGTTTTAAATGCTTATAGGTGCTAAATATTAAGAGCTAGTTACCTGTTAACATAAGTAAAATTTTATACATATTTCTCATCAGTATATCCTTTTTTTAAGATTTAACGCTGAAAAGTATGTTAACTATTTAAACTTCATCAAGTGAGTGTTTTATAGGAGATAAGCTGATTAAAAGAATGTCCATTCTCATCAGTATTGTAAACATTCAGTGGTTAATATTTTCTTGCCTGATTTTTTTTTGTTAGATAACCGAACTATCATGAAATTTCTTTTAAAGTTTTGAAATTTTCAGCCAAATGAGTTTACAAGAATGTTTAAATTTTGTCATATCAAAAAATTCAGAATTCTTTAGATATTAAAGCTGAAATAATTAATCCTTCATGCTTAGATTTTTCTGATCTTATGATTCAAAATTTCTGAATGATCTGTTCATCAATTATTCTAGCTTTTTCTTATTTTATTAACACTGTGAGAAATATGTCGAGTCAAAACCTTCTGATGTGTAGATAACCATAAACCCTTACACTTCTTCCTTCACCCAAACAAAAAACAAAAACAAAAAAAATTTAAAGGGAAAGCAGCTAAATTTAGTATTGGAAATTATATAACTTAAAAATAATCTTAGGAGTCAATATTTAAGTATGATAATTCAGGGAATATTCTTCTTAGTAATATATATATATATACAGTGGAATCTCGATCGATCGTTTTCGGATCCATCGTTTTTCCGTTTGTGTCATTCATTTTATCCAGTCCCAAAAATCATATTGCTTTGTTATGTTTCTGCATCTATCGTTTTCCCGCATTTATCGTTCATTTCAATCGGTCCCTTGAAAAATGATGGATCGAGATTCCACTGTGTATATATATATATATATATATATGTATATGTTTGTTCATTAAATTTTGTTTTTCTTACATGTGTAAATAAATATATATGTGTTAATGATTTTTGTTTAGCACATGGGATCAAAAGAAAGCAGTGCAGCTCAGATAGAGGAGGCTACTATTAACAATATTGAAGCCATGAAATCTACGGTTATGATTAATAAAAATAAAATCATTCTGTATTTAATTGACCAAGTGTTTAATGTTCAACCCCAGGTTCATCAGAATTTCAGATATCAATAAATATTCATCCTTAGAAAAGTATACAGTATTTCAACAATCTATAATTTGTGTATTTGTTTTCTATGATAGTACATTATATTAAAGGACATGTAATGCTGTTTAAATTAGAAATAATTCATAAGTATATTACAATATAAATTAAGTCTTGTTACGTATAAAGTATTAAAAATTCATCAAATTCTTAATATTTTGTACCTGTTAAAAACTGTATCATGTTAATTCAAGTTAAAATACTATTTTAAAAAAAGTTTGTCATTCAAATCATTAAGAATACACAATTTTGAAGATTTCCTTTCCCTTGAGTGCTTGAATAATGCATTTATTTAAAAGTGCAAACTGTAAAATACCTCGATATCAGTTGTTCACTAAAATTTTGTTTATGTACATATTACCAGAAACAATTTCTAAGATTTTTTTAAGTTCTAAAGTGTCTTTTAGATTCATCAGCATAACATCCTTTTCCATTGAGATTATAATGTATGTACTTAATATGTTTAGTAGATGTGTATTGTCAATGAAGTGAAAATTGAGTAGAGATATAGCAAAACCACAAAATCTGCTCTCAAATTCAGTTTCTTGTCAAACCAAAGCATTCAATAATGGATTTTATGTATAATGATAATAAATATTGAATATAAGTACAATGATCTCATCATTCTGTCAAATTTGATGTAACAATTGTCGCTGTAGATATATCTGTAAACCTATTGTTCTTAAAGAGTTTGTTTAAAAGCATTGTTATATATTTTTCTCTGTAATCTTTATTTCAACATGTTTTATATTTGCTGACTTGATTGAGATTTTTTTTGTATATTATATTTTGTCAAAAATAAAATTTGAGATTGCATTTTTTTATTATTTATAATTTTCCATTAAATTAGTCTGGCTTTGATTTCTAAAAAACTGTATTTAGTTTCAAGTTTGCTTTTTATATTCACTTTTAATGACAATATCTGTAACCATAAGATTTGCTAAGGAAAGAAATTTTTTTCTCCTACAATATGTAGAGCATTTAATACCTATTCACATGCTCTTTCTGAACATTAAGTCCCACTAAGTTAAAGAGCCATTTAAAGTAGCTTAAGCATTACACTTTTCATCTAGAATAGTGGTTCCCAACCGGTGGTCCGTGGGCCACATGACAACCTCAGGAGTGGTCAGACACCACATATAAAAAAGTTGGCAAATAAATGGGGATTTTGAAAGCTATGTTCATTGAACTAGATGGGCCGAATATATCTGATGACTATCAGGTTTTGAATTAATTCTTATGGATTTTTATGTATTAAAATTAAAGAATTTGTAGTTAAGTCATACTGAACACTTTACAATAGCAATAATAAATAATGTGCTCTAGAAAACTGTTTTACTTAATGACCCATGAATCAATATGTTTCAATTTCACGCTGAGATCTAGGGTATCTAATTCTAAAGATTGAAAACAAGGTTGAAACAAAAAGTGAGTGCGTTAATCCTGTATCCCTTTTGCTTGGGGTATATTCTATATCCCCATACCCCCCCCCCCCCCCCGCCTTAAGTCAGTATGTGAGAGGGGAGGGGGGAGGTCCAGACATGGTTCAATTTCTGGCTTAGTGGTCTGCAGGCTTTTACAGGTTGGAAACCACTGATTTCGAATAATAAATTATGTATAACTAGATATTAAATTGAATCATCATATGCAGTTTTAGAATTTTTAATTGTAGCATTTAGAGTAATGTTTTTTTCTTGTAGGAAAAACAAATGAATAAAAGTATAAAATTTCAACTGAGAATATCATGCTGTAAGGTAATTATAAACAGTACAAAAACAGGATTTTGGAATCCTAAGTTAAACATTTAAGGAAGGTCTTGAGGCATGAATCCGTTAATTATTAAAATTCTGTGTTTGAGTTTGCTGCTAAACTACAAAGGTAAAACTACAATGCTGATTCTTCTAATGTAATCCAAGTTTTTATAATCATGTTGATAAATTCTACACTGGTGAAATAAATTAAGAGAATTTGCATATTTTATCGAATTTCATGATAAGAACTGAACTGGATGTAAAGCCACTTCTTCTAGACAAAAATGCAAATCTTGTACGTCAAATACGTAAGCGTACACGTGTGTGTAGATGGAGCCAGTAGAGAAACAGGCTTTATAAGCACGCGTAAGTTAAGACACATTTCGTTCGCTAGCACACCTCGGCGAATTTCTTGGTGTTATTTTGAAGCAATCAGTTAATTTCAAATTGTAACAGTAAAAATGAGTAACCACCAACGTTTAGATGATGGAATGAGGTGGCTAATTGTGGGGAGGCTAGAAGCAGGCCAATCTCAAGTCCAAATTTGTAGAGAGTTCAATTTAACACCCAGCGTCATGTGTAACTTATGGAAACAGTTAAAGGATACCGGATCCATCGAGAGAAAGCCTGGGCAAGGTCATCCAAGAGCCACGACGGCCAGAGAAGATCGCCATTTGTCGATTATAGCGAGGCGTAACAGGAATGCTACAGCTTCTCAGCTCTCTCGTGACTTGTATGCAGCCACAGGAATCCGTGTATCAAGGGTGACTGTTTCCAAAAGACTTCATGAGAGAAGGTTGTTTGCAAGAAGACCTGCTGTTTGTGTCCCACTCACTTCTACGAACAGGAGAATCCGTTTATCATGGTGCAGTGAGCATAGAGATTGGTGTATGGATCAATGGGCGACCGTTCTCTTCCCTCATGAGTCCCGGTTCAGCCTAAACACCGATTCTTGCCGTACATTCATATGGAGAGAAACAGGGACCCGCTACCTACCCTCCAATGTCCGCAAAATCGACCATTATGGCGGAGGAGGTTTAATGGTCTGGGCAGGCATCATGTTGGATGGCCGCACACCTCTCCATGTCTTTGAAAGAGGCACTGTGACTGGTTTGAGGTATAGAGATGAAGTCTAGGAGCCCTTTGTTCGCCTTTTCAGGGGTGCAATTGGCCCTGAGTTCATTTTAATGGACAATAACGTGAGGCCACATAGAGCTCTTCTGATCGACGAATTTCTAGAGAGAGGATATTCGCCGGATGGATTGGCCAGCCAGATCTCTAGACCTTAACCCTATAGAGCATGTCTGGGATGCTCTGGGGAGGGCAATTGCAACTCGCAACCCCCCTCCGAGAACCATCCAGGGAATGAAAACAGCGTTGCTGTACGAGTGGGACCAATTGCCACAGGAAATGATAAACTGCCTTATTTCAAGTATGAAATCACGCTGCGAGACCTGTATATCTGTAAGAGGGGACCATACCCTCTATTAACCCTTTTTTTTAATTTATTCTACAACTGCTGTTTCATACCCTCCAACGAGTGTTATGCACGATCATGCATATGTATTACAATTATTGAATGGTTATTTTTTTGTATTGTATCAATGTATGTACATATCAAATTTCATAAAAATCGGTACAGTAGTTCTACAGATAATCGACCAAGTCTGCAAATTCTCTTAATTTCTTACACCAGTGTATTTTAAAAAAAAAGGCATTTTTGGACTCTTCTGGTAAAAACATAAAACACTTCTAGAGAATTTTTTTTATTGAAGGGTTAATTTAGTAAGAGACTAAATTTTAATATTAAACTGAATTATATCCCCATAACAATTTTTTTTAGTTTAACATGGAATTCTGTGACTGGGTTGCTTACATTATCTGCTTTAGAAAAAAAATTTCACCATATAGCTCATGAACTTTTAAATTGCAGGGTATCAACAAACTCTTGAAAACCATAAGTGCAATAGTTATCAAGTATACATGGTCAGGAGAAGGGTAGATCTTAGCCATCAGCATGTGTTAACCCTGTGACCGACTTAGAAGCTGTTGGTCAAATTTTCAGATGATACTTGGGCTACAGCCATTTCAGATTTATAAGTCAGAACAAGGAAGTGTCATGTGATAACACCAGTGTATCATTTTCTAATAAATTCAGTTTGCCCACACTTGTGGCACCACACCACATGTTATCAGTAAATAAAATTTTAATCTTATTTTCAGAGCTATGAATTTTACCTGTTTTGGAAAAGGTAGCATATAATATATGGTGGTCTGTAATGTAATAATACACAAATTTTTAAACTGCAAGGGCTGAAACACAAATCAGCTATAAATTTGAACTTTTAATTAGTAAACAAATTTCATTCTACAAAATTTTTTTTTTTTTTTTTGTAATTATCTCGATCCTTTCCACATTACCAAACAGAATAGAGAGTAACATTTTTCTCTTCAAGATTATACTTATTTTCTCATCAATATTTTGCCAACATTTTCCCTGAAACTGTGTCTTCAGACAAGACATACAGATAAATAAAACCAAATTTGACCATTTGTTGGGAGAATCTTAAAATGTTTCTTTAGGATCTATATTGTATCACAAAGTTAAACCAATGTGTTGTGTAGGTTATTTCTTCTGTAATATCCAGTCTGACTGTTCTAAAATGCCTGAGAAGACATATACTGTTGAGGGAGAGATAAGTATAATGAACTCAAATATCCTGCACTTGCTTGGGTTTGATTCCTTGACTTCTGTATTCATAATGAGGCAAACACATTTTTATCCCTACTTTGTTCAGTGAAAAAGTGCATAATCTTTTAAGACAGGTTCTCAACACCTGGGGGATGCCCCCCCCCCAGGAGGGGGGTCACAGTTGGTTAACGAAAAATATATGAAGAATATATTTCACTTGTGTTACATTTTTTAGGCCTAGGTTTGGATCTTAAAATCATCCAAGGGGGGGGGGGGGAGAGACATGCATAAGATTGAGAATCACTGCATTAAGAAATGCATCCTTTCAGTTACTGATTAAAAGCTGCATTTCTGCATATATACTGTAAAGAAAACCCTGTGTGTATGTATTCAAAACATTTTAGCTAACAAATATAATGACAGAATCCAAAGGTTTGTTAAATAAAAAGTTCTTGACTTTCAAGTTCTCAATCTTAAATTAAAAAATTAAATACAATCAATTTTTATATTAAATCAAGAACTTAATAACTTTTCTTCAGACTCCTGATACTTTGTGATTACTAAGGTTCTTCTATGTTAAAAAAAAAAAAAAAAAAAAAAAACCTGCATTTCATAATTTTGTTCTAATAGACATATATTTTAGGTAAAAATAAATAAATAAATTTTTCTGTAAACATTAATGAGGCTGAAACAAAGTCAAAGGTTTAGGTTTACTTTTGCTTAATCATAGTTAAGAAATGTATTTGAAATTACCGTGATTAATTTCTTTAACATTTTCATTCATATAAAACAACTAATTTCTCAAGTAAAAATATTTTGTCAACAATAAAACTATAAATACATTTTATTATCTTATTTAAGCATAAAATAAATCCATTTTAGTGATGTAATAAAGAATTTCATTCAAATGGATACATTTCATTTATTCATGATATTAAAAATTAAAAGTATTCTGTAAAAGAAATAATTACAATACTGTTGAGATTTACAGCACATGCAGAAAACATTTATTTATCCACAATGTACAATGTCGTCAATTTCATAATCATCTGATAAATCATCATCTATATCAAAGCTCATAATATTTCTTGGGCTTGCCAAATAGGCTGGACTACTTGAAACTGGTTCACACTCATCCTTCGAATCATTTTCCTTTGTTAAACTACAACCAGAATTCAGAACAGCATTTTCAGCAGCATAGTCAGCATCCTAAACCAAAACAAGGTAAAAATAAACATTGTTCTGTACTTAAAATTTGCATTTTAAAGCTGAATGTAACTATTCTGTGAATTTTAATTCCTGAATTGTATTTATTAGAAACAATATTTTATGAATATGATGAATGAAGAAATACCACATACTTAGGGAAAACTTAAATTCATTAAAACTGTAAATGCAGGCATAAAGAAAATACTATTTTAGTAAACCTATTTTAGAGAAATCATGCAACTCTATTTAAATCTTTCACTATGTTAAAATGAAAAAGATTTTGCTTGTTCAAATAATGCACATACTTCTCACAGATTTCAGAGAAGGTATAAAGTTTTAAAATTAATTGTCTTCCAGATTAATTTACATCCGAAAAAAGGCGAGGAAAATATTCTTCATAAATTCCTTGACATACCACATATTAGTTGAAAATATATTGAAGTTTTATGCAATAATACATCAGTTTATTATACATAATTTAACTGAATTTTGAGCTTCAATTGCATAAAAGTATTTTAGTTAATTACGCAGTAGCAATACATGGAAAATATGTTTCATTATTTACTTAGACCCATTTAAACTCAATTATAGTATTATGAACAAGATACTAAAGTAAAAATACTTTATATATCTCTATCTATATATATAAAACAGTTCCGTAACTGACTCATTCATTCATTCATTCATTCATTCATTCACTGACTGACTGACATACAACGCACAGACCAAACCGCTGGACCTAAAGGGCTGAAATTTTGCATGGCGATTCTTCTTATAGTGTAGGGGTGCACTAAGAAAGATTTTTGAAAAATTCTTCTTAGATTTTTTTAAATTAAATTTTTAAGCTGTTTTTTTTACTTTTTTTAAGTTTGCATTTAAAATAATATCTTATAAACAAAATAAAGCAAAACAATTTTCTTTCTAAATAAATTTAAAATACAAACAAGATATGTTAAGTTGAACTAACCAAGCATGTTGCAGAACATGATTGCTAATTTAAAATTAATTTACCCCCACCCCCTAGAACTCAAACACATAATATTCTAATACATTCTTTCTTACAACTACAGTTAGTTTTTTTTTTTAAATATGCCGTTATATACAATGTTCACTCAGCCAAAAATGACAGCATTTATTAAAATAAATGCAATCAATATCAAACAAAATTTCATTTATTCTAAGTTTATCATTGATGACTGAAAAAATTATAACCTACCACTTACTATTCTTTATGAGGCAGATCTGAAATGATGACTGATAACATATTCTAACACTTTATAGGTCTTATTTGTAACGAATGATAATCAGTTGCAGAATTTTTGCATTAGAATGTACTAGAGTTCTTTTATAGTCTAATAACAAGTATTTCGGCATACATCTGATATTTTAAGAGGCAGTTTTATAATGAAGATTAAAAGTCTGAGATTACACAAACTGACTGCTCTCAGCAAACAGACATTGTTTTACGCAGTTACAATTTTCTAAGTCTTCAGTTCAGCTTTACTGCATTAAAGCACTGAAGAAAAAAATGCATGGAAAACACACAAAAATATATAATTTTACCAATTCTTATATAAAAAAGTTCTATTCTATGCAATGCAATTTTTTGCAGAAACTGAAAGGTAAAATAACTGAATAGCAGACTAACAAAAAAAATTTATAACTTAACAATACATAGAAACTTTCATGCATCTTAAATATATAAAGGGAAAATAAAACTGAAATAAAACCAAGACCAATAATATAATTATAAACCTTATCAGTTCTATGAAGAATCTTTTTTCTAATTTTGAATTTTTCTTGAATATAAAAACTAGTCCATGCTTATGAAAGGATGAATCAGGTATTAAAAAAGTTGAACAAAAAAACTTCAGAAAAATACTTTAAGTAATTAAACTTGTAGGATAAACCATTTTTATTTAACCCTTTTTTATTACTAATGACATTTACCAAAATTACTCAGATAAAAAATAGATATTGCCTAAGGTTCACACTGAAAGGGTTAGAAGTACACTTTAATCAGCTTTATAAATTACCTAACAAAGTTCTTGCAGGTACATCAGTGATAAAATATACCAAGGTTACACATGTACAAATTATCTTTCACCATGTTTTCAACTGCATTTTTTCACTTCACCGTGTTTACGAACTCTCCAGAGAAAAAAAAGCAAATTATAATTTTTCTTATTATTCCATAAAAATAGTTTACCTGGTAAATATTGCCTTCACCTTTTTCTCCTTCATCTATTAATTTCGAGAACATTTTCTTCATTCTGGAGAAATGACTTCCTTCCCAGTATACTTTCCCACATTTAACACAAATGAAAAAATAGTTTACAGTTTCAAAGACTCTTGAAGTCAGAGTGGAAATCTGAACCGGTACCCCTGATTCCAAGATTCCATCTTCAGACAGGAATTGTTCTTTAGCAGATATAGGCTGTTTACCGTAATCTCCTTTACTTTCAATATTTTCAACTGAGTTTACCATAGTAGACCACAGAGCATATAACTCTTCTTTTGGAACCTTCTTAAAATTATTTCCACTGCAAATCTGTTGAGACAAACCAAGTAAAGTAAATTATTAACTAGTTATGTAACAGCAAAATTATTATAAAAGCAGGCACAGCCATAGTACAGGCCATACCCAATGTTAATTGGTAACTTGCCTCCTGTGAGCTCCATACCAAATATCGCTCACTCCTTTCAACAACGTCATAACTCAAAAAACAAGATTTTTCGGGAGAGTGATTTGAAAGTTTAAGAGTACACTGAAATGTATTGAAAATAAATTGAATTCTGCTGTCTAACAGCTAAATATTGAGCAGTGAGATATGACGACCTTGCAGGGATATATTACTCTTTCAAGCATTCTGAAAAGAGGCATAACTAAAAATCGCCTATTTTTGAGATATGACATTGTTGAAAGGAGTGGGCGATATGTGTGTGTGTGTGACTTATGCCCTGGCATCAGGTATTGCTATGCAGCTTCTGGTCTTCAGATTCACCAAGCTTATGGACTAACGTCCGGGAAGCATACTATTTGTGAATTATGCCACCTGGCCAGATCACTCAAGAGAGGCTGCAGGCCATAGAATGAGGCCATAGAATAGAAAGGTCAATAGAATAGCTTCAGGCAGAGGAATACAACTTGGTGTTCTTGTGGCACCACAAGGGTTAGAGTCTGACTTGGCTAGATGCCACCTCAATTTTGACCAAGCACCCTCACAGATAACAAGTGGTACACTCATACCCACCTCCCACCCACATACCACATGGAAGGACTTTCTAACCTACAGATTTAATGTGCTATACCCAGCATAGACCCAAAGGCATTCAATGGCACTTGTCAGGATTCAAACCAAGCACCCCCACAGGTAACAAGTGGTACGCTCATACCCTCCCTCCCACCCACATACCACATGGAAGGACTTTTTAACCTACAGATTTAATGTGCTATACCCAGGATAGACACAAAGGCATTCAATGGCACTTGTCAGGATTCAAACCAAGCACCCTCAGTGCCGAAAGCAAACATGCTACCATTAGGCTGGCTTCAGCCTATACCAAATACTGATTTTTCTTGTTTAAAACCCAAACACATCAATTTCAAGCAATTAAATAGCTAATTTAACTTGCTCCTGGAAAAGCCCTTTAGTTTGTTGCCTTATTCTCTGCCTAATAGGCTCAGAGTAAAAGTCTGAAAGGCAGAGATTGAATATTATTCACAGTTATTCTACACATTCAAATACAAAGTAACTACTAGAGAGCAAGCGTTAAACAGGCTACATATAAATTTGTCAAAAACTGCTCATCTTAGCTCAGTGGTTCCCAACTCGTAGAAGTCTACGGACCACTAAGCCAGAAATTGAACCATGTGCGGACCACCACCATCCCCTGCCGACTTGAGGGGGGGGGGAACCTTCCAGGGGGTATGGATGCTTAAGAATATCCCCCAGGCAAAAGGGATACAGGATTAACGTATTCACATTCTAACATATCATATTCTAATAATAAAATAATTATGTTAAACTTTTAAGAAATTTCAATTCCACCTGATAGTCATCGAATGTATTCAGCCCATAAACACCTGATAGTCATCGAATATATTCAGCCCATCTAGTTCAGCAAACATTGCTTTCAAAATTCCCATTTATTTGGCAACTTTTTTATATATAGTGCCGGACCACTCCCGAGGCTCTTGTGGACCACCAGTTGGGAACTACTGTCTTAGCCAATATACTATGAAGCAAAATAATTTTGAAACTATAGGACGATTTCTAAATGTTTTAAATCTATTACACAAATTAAAAATAAAAAAAAGTAGGGGAAATAGCAAGTAATTTGTAAATATTTTAATTCATTTTTATGCTCAGTTGCGCAAATCAAAATTCAAATATTTGGGACATGATTAGAAATTAATATGCTACATTATAAATGTGTTCTTAAACTAACACAATAAAGGAAACTACAAGTTATAATTATATGATATAAATTTACTTGTGATAATATATGTACACATAACTTCCACTCATATAGAGATTATACAGGCCTTTGGTAAGTTTTGACAGGTTTAAAAAAAAATGAAATTTGCATAAATGAAAAACCTGAAAATTTATAAAACATTGAATATAAAAAATATCACTATTTGACTCCCATCCTAACCTGAAAAAATTAACTTAAAACACGGCACTAATCAGAAAATACAAAAACATTAATATTTCACTATAATTAACAGTACAAAGACTTAATACAAATTTCTAAAGCAAATTTCATCTTTACAGAAATTCTTGTTTTAGAAATTCAAATCAAGCCTTTTTTTTAAAGTTAATTATAGTGAAATATAAAGGTTCTTTCGTTGTCTGATTGGTTTTGTAAGGTGCGGTGCAAATTTTCTTATAACATCACACAAATGTTAAAGAACACATAGCTCATGATGGACCTCTGAGGTTAATTATGTTTTAGAAACTTAAAAAACTATTGAAAAATTAGAACTATTTTCACTACAAAAATACTGAAGTTTGCATTTAAAATAATAATCCGAGGGTTATAAAATTTATATCAGGAGAAAGATCATAAAAATTCCTTTAAAATGAAATCTTTTTCAAATCTTTACCTACATTTTCTGAATTTCGGTGAATTTTTAAAGATTAATTTTTAGAATTTAATTTATTAAATGCTGATTACATGGTTTCTTTTCTTTTAATTTTGCATCTTGCGCATAACAATGAAACAGACAAAAAAAATAATTTTCCTTGCTAATGCGACAGACAATTGGATATTATCAAAAAAAATATTAACATACAGTAAAAGAAATGTTCCTCAAACTGTACTATATTCTTTAGTATGTTCTATTAGATTTAATTTGAATATTTTCTTCTACATTATTTAGTCTATAAAAATATCCATTACAATTTTTTTTAATATATTTTTTTCTTTTTTATACATCAATTGCATACATTGGTCATTATATTTATTATAAATATATAAATATATATTTTTGGCATTAATTGCATACATTGACCGTTGTATTTAATTTGAATGTACTCCGTAGCGAGGTACAGGTTTTCAGCTAGTATATATATACATATATATATATATATATATTTTTTTTTTAAATTACGCCTGCCATCGTCTTCTCAGATATAAGGCCTCTTGCAGTCCAATACAACAGGGAGGTGGCTCCAGAAAGGGGCAGAACCCCAAAGTCATCACAAGAGCGAACGTCAAGTAGGGAGGGGCAACTGTAAAGATGCTCCCCAGTCAAGTGCATAGTATTGCAGAGTGGGCAGAATGGAGAATCAGCTAGTTTCTGCAGAGGAGCCACTCTCAACAATACCAATTACATCAGGTCTTCATGAAAGACTATATTTTTTTTTAAGTTCAGAGAATTTGTCAATAGTAATTTTCTGCCCACCAGCATTCCAGAAAAAACTTTAAAGTCGGAATTGTCCATGCCCTTGTCAGGACAGTTTTTACAAACCTTCATGACAGTCTCCAAATAAAGCTACGAGACTGCAAGAAAATGACGAAAGCTGTAGCAGATTTAGTATTAACCAGGGTGCACCACGAGAAGGCCTGCTACACTACAACCCCCACTGTTATATATAAAAGTTCAATTAGGCAATAAACTTGATAATCATGTAATTTGAATTGTACAATACTTTTTTTTTTTAGGAGCATCAGATAGTGTAAGAAAGGCATAACCTTATGGATTACAATTTATATATCTTAAATAAACCGTAAATAAGGAGGCAAGCACTGCTTTGTAAGTTAATCCTAAACTATGCATAAACATTTGGGTACAAAATATGATTATTTGACCAGGTAATACTGGTCCCAGTATGAATGTCCCAGTGACCTGGAACATTCATATATTGTACCTTAACAATTATAAAATAAAGATTGTTTTGAAATACAAGTAATTATTGTAACCATGTTTCATTTATGACAACTTGTTTTTAATATATGTTTTTGTTGCTAAGGTCCCCTGGTTGGAGGTTCCATTCATCAGGTCCTAATAGGCTATTGGGCTGAAAAGGAACGGATCCTGTTTTGAATTAGCCTCACAAGGGTCGGAGTTCGACTTGGCAGAATGACCAGTCCTGTAATTTTGAATTGTGTCAAATGATGAGACTGAAACACTTGACCCCGCACCTCCAGAGGTAAATTTGAGAACTTGGAGGACATTGCAGCCTTGCCCTATTTTACGTGCCCTGGCCACCATTAGTGAACACAGCAGTGGATTTGCAGCGACAAGCATCGAACCAGGGACGTTCAGATCACTGGCCTGCTACTCTTGCCAACTGGGCCACCGTGCCCTGGTATATAATATATGATATATAGATACATAAAATAATCTTTAATCTACAGATAAACTAGATACAAAGAGGGGAATAATTAAACTTACTGAACATCGAGAGAAAATATCGGATGTTTTACACTGAACATTAAAATGTTGAAGAATATGTAATGCCTGTTCTTTGGCATTTTCTTCAACTGGAACACAATAACACATGCTTTCTGGTACATATCCCGATATCTGCAAGGTAAAAAAAAATTTACACATCAGTCCAAATAATAATGACTAAGAATATTCAATAAAATATATCGGACTGCTATACTTCATACAGATTTTTTTCCATTCAATCAGAAAAAAATCAGTTCCAAAAATTAAAGAGTTAATCTTTATACAATATTTTTAATTACAAAGTACATGTACATGATGATGTGTAAGATGTTTTGTCATTTTTGTATTTTTGTATAAATAAACACATATACATTGAAAGAGAAAAATGTGACCAACACCTAATATGCAAGATTTCTCTATTATTCACAGATATCCAGAACCTAGCAGATAGAATCTTATAGAAACGAATAACCACAATACAGAATAAAAGTTTGACTACTCTAAAAAAAGTATCTATCATAAACCTCTCTGCCCATAACAGACCACAGTCTTCATTCTAAAATAGCATTTTTCCCACTATTTACAAGTTATAAAATTTTAAAACTGTAACATCAAATTTTATTTAAATACTGTAGTGTAATGTTTGAGAAGTGGCGTTACCTTAACCGAAAGTGTTGTACCCTGTGATTCCCCCTCCCCTCACCAATCAGAGAATTGGCTGTGTGGGTTTTTTCCACCCAAGGGGGTGGTGGGGATCGTCAGGCAGTCAGTCAAAAAGAGAGACAAGAGACAGAGAGAGAGCATCTCTGGTAGTGTTAGGAGGTCTGGCAAGATATATGCAGGCTCGTCTCACCTATGGTGAATTGATTATTATTTAGAATACAGACAGAAAGAGAGCATCTCTGGCAGTGTTAGATCTGGCGAGATATAGCAGGCTCGTATCACCTCTGGTGAATTAATTAGTTTGTAATTAGAATCGAGTGTAGTAGTAAGAGCAGGGGTCTGGTAAGATGCACCTGCTGGTGTTCCAAAAATTGGCGTGCCCGCAGAAGGGTTATGATGGCTTAGCTATGTTTAGAGGCACTCAGAAGATAATCCTACTAAGATCTTGACATTTAAAAAACCTGAGGGATCCCAAGCTAGAGGTAAACCACTGACTAGACGGTTAGATGACATTGAAAAAGACCTAAAAACTTTGAAAATAAAAAATTGGAGAAGAGTCATTACAGACAGTGTTAGGCAAAATGCCAGATATGCATTTCCTTTCTCCCCCTAACTATCCAGCTACGTAAGCAATGTGATGCTTACATCATTAAACACCACCATAATGCAGGCCAACCGTTGCCAGACGCCCGTTGCATCATGATGATCCTGTGACTCAATCAACCAGCAATGACGCCATTCTACCAGCCAGCATCGACGTCATACATTCCCGAGCTATTTCATCGATGACGTCAAGAACGAAACATCTTTTAAATCTGCATAAAGACGTTTTTCATCTCTTACCACGAGGGAGCGCGGTAATCGAACTGCATATATAGGCTGGTGTTTCCCTGGCTCTTGTGCTTGTGTGGGGCTGGTGCTTGTGCTTGTTCTTATGTATTAATGTGGGTGGTTAACAGCGACTCGCAACCGAACAGTTGTGTTCAAGCCATCTCGGCGTACGTATTTCATTGCACCCGAGTCCGAGTTCATCATAAAGCAAAGTTTTTTTAGCGGAGGCATCGTACTGCTAAACCAACTCAGCAGTTTTTCTTGTATCCAGCTTCCAATACTGTATTTCACCCGCCTATTCAAGGGAGTTTTCGACACCAGCTTCCATTTTTCTTTCAGCAATGTGTCGTCAAATGTACATGAGTTAATTTATTTTGTTTATTTTTCGAGTGTCAGTGAATTAAATTACGGACACGTTCAGCTTTACACTACAAGTTGTGTAGTGACTCGTCTGTATTTATACTTTTTGTGTTTATTAGAAGCAAATAAATTTGTTTTATTTTAATGTTTAAACCTGAGTATGTCCTACTTTAAGTTCCACATGCCACAAATTAATAAAACTATTTAGCGTTATTCTATTGTTACTTAGCTATAAAGTCCACCTTTACCGCCAGCTAGAACGACTCTGCACATTAATCTAATCATCAAGTTTGGGGCATTTCTGCCCGCAAATCTCAACAGACAGAAGACACTGGAAGGAGCGCATGGTTGAGGCAACCAAGGCCTGTAAGAGGCTGTTGTGCTTGTGAAGAAGAGAAGAAGAGCATCAAATTTTCTATTTACTTAATTACTTTTTCAGATGCATATGGTTTTCAAGATGTATTTAAGCCTTGTTTGATAATAACAACACTAAATTATGACTTACAATGTATTAATATTACCTTCTGATATGGTCCACCAGAAGTAAGAATAATGCGGTTTTCAGCTTGAGCAATCTATTAAAAAAATAAACAATTAGGCAAACAGATGAATCATTATTAAAAAATATCAAAACATAAGCAATATATATTAGCTCATAGAATGTAGGCCGAAATTTCTTAAATGTTCTTTCATTCGTAGAATGAAAGTGCTTGCAATTCGTGCTTGCAATTCGTAGAATTCTTCAAATATGGTATTAAATTCTTCCAATAAGGAATTAAAATGTTTGGCAAATTATAGGTGGTAGCATTTCCATTGCAATAATTTTCTATCCCCAATTATAAATTTGGGAAATGTGATAAATTATCTTTCTCCATTTGTGATTTCCAGAGCAGCAATTTTTCTCTTAAGGTATTTATTGTACTTATCATAGGAGCAAGGGGAAAGCAACGTTGTTGAGAGATCAGGCTGCACAGTCTTATTTTTTTACAGTTTTACGATTTTTAATTTTTTTTACTAAATTATTCATTACAACTACAAATGTTTGTTGTTCAGATATCTAAAAATTTTTGAAATTTGAATGGCAGGCACTTTAAAATTGTTTCGCAGGCACTGCATTGCCGACCCCTGATGTACAGTATGCCTGACACAAATATACTTTTAACACCATCCAACATCCCTGTATTTAGTAGGTTTATTTGTGGTTAGAGAAAATTTAACCAAATAGAAATGTAATGAATAAAATGCATTTAGTCATAATTACCTCAACAGCTTTCATATGATCATTACCATTTTCAAGGAAAACAACATCAGCACCACATAAGCGAAGATATTTTCCAAGGCCATGTATCATATTATCAACTACCACCTTGAATTCTGACACCGGTACTGCCTTGTATTTTATTTTTTTACTCTAAAAAGTGTTAGACAATGTTTCAGAAACTTTAAAAGAAATACAAATATATGATAACTTTTACCAGTTAAATTAAACATGTATTCACAAACATCAAGAAAGAAATTTATTTTTGAAGAAGTAATGCGAGCATAAATAAAGCTAAACTCATAAAATAAAATCAAAAGCACTATCAAATCAAAAATAAACTGAAAATGAATATTTTAAAGTGCCACATTACCTTCAAACATTATATTAGCTATTTTTTATCAATAAACAGCTCAGAAAATAATCCTTAGTGCCATACTTTAATGCAGTTATCAAAAAAAAAACCCAAATACAAAACTTTTAAGAACCAATCAATTTATATATATATATATATATATATATATACAGTTGATTCCGGTTAATTGAACCACATCGGGATGCGATCATTTTGGTCCTAATAACCGGCTTGTCCGATTAAATGAACATGCCCTATGTTACAAGACAAGATTCGGTTCGAATAAGCGGCTGGTCCGAATAAGTGGCTGGTCCGATTAACCGGTGGTCCAATTAGCCGAAATTGACTGTATATATTTATATTAAATATATATATATCCTTTCCTGAACAATTGTTTTCCAGTATGTGTCTTTATTTCATCCAATCTTAATAATAATATTCCTTTGTATGTTCCTGCATCTATAGTTTTCACGATTTATCATTTAGTGCTATCATTTAAACCCTTTGAAAATGATAGATTGAAGTTTCACTGTATGTATATATATATATATAATATAAATATTATATACATACATGATATGGAAAATTCTAAATATAAATTAGTCAAATTACATAACGAAAAAATAAACAGCTATAGTATTAACAAGGTACAGTACAAATTGTTTATAAGAACATCCAGGGGACTTTAAAAACTGGTTCTTATAATCGATAGTTTTTATATCCGATAGATAACTTAAAACTGCTGGAAATACCAAATTCATTGTCACATAATTTCTATTTACACCTGAAACATGACGTTCAAAAAATGATTAAAAGGTTCAAGTTGAATCAAGGAAAAACACACTGCTCATTTTCATATAAGTATGAATTTTTGAACTTTTTCAAATACATAGTTCTAAAAACGTTAAAAGTAAAAATTAATAAAATTATGTAGCTATTATGAATGTACATACATAATGCAATTTTTTGTTTTTGCATGTTTTTCATTTTTGTTTTTCATTTTCTGAAATTCAATGATGTCACACAATTTTTGTTTTTCATTTTCTGAAAAAAAGTCTGTAATATTTGTTTTAGTTTTTTTTTTTTTTTTTGTAAATAAAAATAATTTTTGGTTATCGCGACAAGTTCGCAAGAAATTCACGACAGCTTTTTTTTATCATTTCCTTCACAAAATCGTCATTGTTAGCTAAAAATTTATTTAAAGTATTAATTGCTGAAAACATTTCTTTTAAACTCGGACAGGAAACTCGTTCAAAAAATCCTCTGAACTGGCACTGTCGTCAATATCATAATCTCTGCTAGATATCTCTGCATTTACGTCTGCAACAATATCTTCATCTGTTACATTCCCTTGAGTTGCAAGAGCCAAATCTATGTTTTCATATTCCTGAAGTGAATCTTGTTCAATTGGCAAATCTCGAACCCAGTATTAAAGCGTCTCATCTCTAGCGTCTTGAGTTTAAAAAATCCTAAGAAAACCAACATGCAGGAAACAATTTGAATTTTATTTTTAATGAAGATTGAAGATTTCATGGTCTTCATAACCTTCTCTTAACATAGTCCAAACAGTTTTAAGCCAGTTATCAGAAACTCCTGGTGGCATGGCGGCCAGGTGATGGCCAAATAGCTAGGGCGCTGACATTCGGTACAGATCCTGTGGGTTCGAGCCCCACTGTTGGCATGGCTGTTTGTAGCCGTTCGGAATCGGATTTAAACTGTAGGTCCGGTCTAATTATCCCTAGTGTAGCAAAAAGTTGACCGTAGCGCTCCAAACCAAACCAAACCAAACCTGGTGGCATGGCCTTAGATTCTCCACAGTTTCTTCCGAACACAATGGAATGCGTCTCCCGAAATCTCTGGATCCACGAAGTTGAACAAACGAAATCATGTTTTTAAAGAGCTTCGCAAATTCATTTGTTTTTGCTTGCAAAATCGGTCCGATAAGGGAAATGTTAGCACTCTTTTGAATCTTAAACCAATGCAAAAGGGCTTCTTCTATGTCAGCATGTGGATTTTTTCAAAGTTTCTTAATTTTAGTCCGTTTTTTTTTACATAAAAAAATGGATAAAATAGTTGAAGAACAACGTGCTGCTACTTCCCAATTAACATGTTCTTATAAGCAATTTATTTTTCCAGAAACAAATTTTAGGTCACTAAAAGTGATATGTTCTTATTAACGATGTTATTATAACCGGATTTTATATCCATCATTACACATGAGAATTGGCTGGGAACTAATAATTCCGTTCTTTTAAGCGATATGTTTTTATAACCGGTGTTCTTATAAACAGTTTTTACTGTACATAAGAAAGCAAATTTAAAGAAATTCCACTTTTTTTATGAAGTTTTTGGAAAGGGCATACTTATACTCAACAGATTTTAAGGCAAATATATATATATATATAAATAAATAAATATATATATATATATATATATATATATATATATATATATATATATATATATATATATATATACAGTTGGCTCTCTGTTTAACGATGCTCTACTTAACGATGATCTCTATTTAAAGACGATATTTCCCAGTCCCACCCCTCAGACGTTATGGGAAATGTTACTTCTTCACAAATTCTGTTTAAGGGCGATCTCTACTTAAGGACAATTTTTCATGGTCCCTTGATAGTTGTTAAACAGAGAGCCAACTGTATATATATATATATATATATATAAATTTTGCATATTTAAGAAAAATTATACCACATCACTACCTTCTAAATTTAGTAACATCCAAATTTACTTTTGGCAAAGAGCCATCATACAATGTGTTGTCCCTAAGAATGGATTTCCAAAAACCCCAAAACCATACTTAGGAACAACCCATATTTATACAATCTTATAAAAAGAAACTATAATGCAGAACCTAAAAAATTTTTCCCCAAGGCCTACCTTTCATAGAACATTCTTTATATAACACACCTCTAAACATTAAAGCAATGATTAAAATAAAACCACACATATAGAAGTACACACTTTCTAAAAAACCTTCATTTTTTTTTAAAAAATTATACACTGAAATTAATGAAATTTTTAAAATTACCACTTGCTTCTTATTTTTCTTTGTATTTTCTACTTTAACATTTGAAGAAAAGGTTTTCTTAATCACTTCATCAAAACTTAACTTCAAATCTTGAAGTACATGGAAAAGTTTTTCATACATTAAGAGCAGACAATAGGCATCCAGAGCTAAAAGAAATAAACACTCTGAACTTTTACAAAAACAAAATTCTTGTGATAAAATATTCAGAACCAATGTTTAAGTCAGTTTAAATAAACTTGTTTCAAACACCAAAAATTCATACCTGCATACACAATCTGGCTCTCTCTTAGAGGACGGCGTTCCCAGTCAGAAAACTGTTCGTCTTTGTTTAAAGGTTTTCCTAAGAGAATACTACAAAGTTGACTTAAACCTTTAGTTGAATATACATCATCAGGATTTGGAGTAGCCTTAATTCTATCCATTATTGAAGGGTAACAGGTTTCAACCTCAAAGGAAAATTTTTATGTAAGAAAAAAATAGTAAAAATCTCAAATGAAAATAATGTGAATTACATTAAAATAAAATAGGTTCCCAGAAAATGCCATGTTGTGTAAAACTGTGTTATATGAGACCCAGAGCCAGTACAAAGAGGGTTGTGTTCCAAAAACTTATTAAAAACAAACTTTTTTTAAATTCCATATAAGCAACTTAATTTTTATTCTCAAATGAAAATAATGTGAATTACATTAAAATCAAATACAGATAACCCTCCTATAACACAGTAGATAGGTTCCCAGAAAATGCCATGTTGTGTAAAACTGTGTTATATGAGACCCAGAGCCAGTACAAAGAGGGTTGTGTTCCAAAAACTTATTAAAAACAAACTTTTTTTAAATTCCATATAAGCAACTTAAGTTTTATTAAAATTATAAATGTATGTATAACACAAAATGAAAAGAAACCACAATATTATTTTCATTTAATGCTACCTCAATTTAATAAATCTCTTTCTCATCACTGCTCAGTATAATCAAATAAGAACGTTTTTATGGTTGAATAATATCACCTCCACTTTCAGAACCTTTTTCTTCATTTAGATTTTTTGCACCTTCTATCCTCTAAAAAATCTGTAATTTTGGTTTGTTTCCTGGTTCTTGCAGGGTCATTGTAGATTTCATGGTATAGAGATAGATAATTTTGCAGGTCCCTTTTGAATTTTCAGCTTCTTTCAGCGGAAGGGTCTGCATTCAAGAAAATTAATTCAAGATTTTCAGCTAAGCTTAGGCCTTCTTGTAATTTTATAGAGTTAAAAATGAATAAATTATAATTTTTTTATACATTTTCATTAAAAGCCACTATAGTTCATTATTCATTCCCGTCATTATTTTAAGGTAATTTAGCTTTTAAATGTGTTAAACAAAAATCATGTTATCTAGTGCTATAGAAGTACAGTGTTGTACAACGGTTTTTGCAATTTTTTTTATCATGTTAGAGCGAAACAGTGCTACAGATTGCAGTGTTATACGAGGGTAACCACAATTTATCCTATCGTGTTAGAGCAAAACTGTGTTTTAAGATGCCGTGCTGTAGGAGGGCTACCTGTACTTAATTTTAAGTTTAAACAGTGTTTGTTCTTTACAAATTTTACAAATATGCAATTAAAAATTTTCCAAATATAAAATATGGTGAAACAATATTGCTCAAGAAGATATACTTAGCTCCAATTTTTTCCCTATTTAAAAATTAAGAATTTAGCTTGACTTCTAGGAAATATTAGCATTTGAAGAAAAATTCCAAAGAAAATACTTCTAACAAATCTAAACAAGTATTGGAGAGTATATCTCAAGCGTTAAAATATCAAAGTGTTCATTTTGATAATACTTCTATAAAAAAGGGAAATACAGTGGAATCTCAATCGATCGTTCTTCGAATCATCGTTTTCCCATATGTTTCATTTATTTCACCCAGTCCCAACAATCATATTGCTTTGTTATGATCCCACATTTATCGTTCAGTTCAGTTCGTCCCTTGATAAACGATAGATTGAGATTGCACTATCTAAATAAAGAGAAAGACATAGCATCTTATAATTTAAATGAACTAAAATGAACTGAAATGAAATGTTTATTGCAACACAATTTTTTTTTAAATTCTCCTTTTCAGAATGCACATAAAATAATTTTAAAATTAGAAAAAAATTCATTAGTTATTTAGAGTTTTTGCTACCTACTTACACATAAATCTGAGTTTTAGTTACTCAAACAGTTCAAAATAATTTACTAATTATGAGTATTAATATCATCAAAAACATAACCTAGTTAAAAATAAACATTTCATGGTCAATTACACTGAAAATACATAAAAATACATTAATACAAACCCTTTTAAAAAATTCACAAAAATCTAGGATGTGAGGAAATTTTGAAAATTCCATTTTTCCATCCGAGCATAAGGAAAAAAGCAGTTGTAAATCATTTTTTATACCATAACCTACAAATATTAAAAGTTACATAATACAAGACAGTTGTATAATACATCAAATTGAAACAAAATGATAATTATTTTAATTACATAAAAACACATTTACATTAACTATCAAAATTAAAAACAAATTATGCAGAGTTTACCAATAGTCAGAATACATATATAGATATATTCAGTTTTGAATTGCAAAAATTAACCTTTCCCTTACAGGCTGGAATAACATGTATCCCAAGAATGTTGGCCCAAGAATGAATATATATATATATATATATATATATATATATGTATGTAACATTTTAAATATTATGCCCTATATATATATGTATGTAACATTTTAAATATTATGACATATATATATATATATATATATATGTAATATTTTAAATATTATGCCCTCCATTCTAGCATTTAAACTCCCTTTCCTAAATCCACTCCCCAGTAATATTAATTTATTGCTTTAAAACCCTTAGCCACAGAACTTCCCATGAATTGCATGCCTTTGCATTTCTACTCTTGTATACATCCGGATTCAGGAGTGGGTTAGCATCGCGAGCCCCTAAATCTGCTGACCCTACAAATAATAGCCACATGCTTTTTTTTTTTGCCCTCTCGAGTTGAAAGGTGATATTATTCAGAGGCAATCTGAAATGAACGGATGTACTTTGGTCACTCTAATAAACAATTCAGCCAGACTGCATCAAAATTTATTCCTTTCAGGCTGAGTCTAGCTCCAGCCATGTAAATATCAGCTAGTTTTCAATTTCAGGTTATAATTTAAGGATGTAATGTAATGGGTATATTACACATATATATAAACCCCTTTATGGTCATTCTTATAAAGCGGGTATAAAACTACCCGTTCTAAAGAGGGAATCGAAAAAATCGGCCACATAAGCTAAAGGTTAAGGCTAGAATGTAGAAATATACATAACAGTGGAAATATCAGGCAGAACTGAACAAAAGACCAGTTAGGATATTGCCTAGAGGCAAGTGCTGTGGATGTGTATGTGCACATTCATAGTACCTTATAGTATGATTTGTAAATTTCTTGACCACTGCTGTGCAACATTGCATGGGAAAACCTGTCACATCCTTAAATTTTGCACACCTGTGTGTGTGTATGTATAAAATGAAACTAACTGATCAACACTTGGTATTCAGAAAATAAGAGAACGGACATTTGACTTGAAAGTCTGATCTTGTGCAACATTAACTCCAAATCAAATAATCCAATTAAACAGAATAATACTTTTATTCATTTATACATATTACGGTTATTTAATAGTTAAACATATTATACAAAATATAAAGTAGAAGCTATTTACATTTTTACAAAGGGCAGAGACAACCGATAATGGCGACTACTCAATCCAAAATTCAATCTCTAAGTGCACAATTTTTTAAAAAACTCATAACAGTACACAAAGAAAAATGAGTTTCTTTTAACCACGTGGATCCCTGTGGTGGCATATGCCCAGGCGACAACCAGGCACATACAGAAGGAACATGGAAGTTAGTAATATAACAGAAAAGACAAGACCAAAAGAAGTGAATCAATGGAATAGAATTAAAATTAGTGTGGCATTATTATTACAGGATAATTAATATTGGTGGGCAGTTTCTATTATTAAATATATATATATATATATATATATATATATATATATATATAGAGAGAGAGAGAGAGAGAGAGAGAGAGATGTATATAAAACTCAAAACTAAAACACAGACATGAAGGCAAACTGAAATAGGATGACCATACATAAAAGAGCAATTTTTCTTTGCAATTTTTTTCTCATTTAAGATTATGTATAAATATATAGCAAAAAAAAAATGAGTTCAGTTTCATGAATACATTAAATATATGCTAAATAGTTTCTATTTTAAATGAAATAAAACTAGTTACCTCAGTCTGTGCTCAAGCTGTAACGATATCATAGCTGCCAACCTCCCAAGAAAAAAATAAGGAACACAGCACACGACCATAAATCGTATGGTTAACTGACATTATAAACATAAACATTAAATTGTAAAAAAGAGTGCTTACTTTTGTTTCTCACCATATTTAATACTTGACAGAATAAATACACAAAGAAAAAATAACAGTAAAATAGGTAGCTTATTTAAAAAACATTTATTGTTACGAAAATTTAATGAATAGCGTAAATTTCAATTAAGAGATGCATGTATACAGGATTTTGCCTTTTTTAAAAATTATTTATCATAAGTTTGTTTATAACATGGTTCAGCCGTACGGGACTTTGCAACTAAAATTGCTTGCAATGTCTCCTGCTTAAGAGAGCTTCTGAAATCAGTTTTGTTTCTGCGAACCAAACTAAAAATTCTTTCGCAGGCAGCATTACTCTGTGGAAATGTCAATATACCAAGCATCAGTCTTGAAAGTTTTTCAAATTTTAACTTTCCAAGAGGTCCCTTTTCATTTGAGAGGTTTGCCCACTGTCTATCAACTCTTTCTTCTGCTAAAATGTCTGAAGGGATTTCGGCAAGCTGGAAGTTTAAAAATTTGGTTTCCAAAGCAACAATGGCCTCAAATTGAGATTCATCATCTTTTCTAAGTAATAAATTGGGATTTTTTTCCCACAAAATACCTCACAGCAGAAAAGTTATTTTCTTGGCCTTTTGAGATATCCATAACTTCAGCATGCTGTAAAAGTTCCGAATCATGAGGAAAATTAGCAACTATATAGCAACAAGATGTCGTATAATATTTTCTAACATAAGAATAGAACTGTAAAAGTTCGCTTTTAGACAATTCATTCACAAATTCTGATGTTTCAGAATAAAATCAAATTCTTCAGAATACTTAGGGATATAATTCTGGATACTTTGCATTTTAGACATATTTAGCGTGGCGTGGCATAGACGGAGGGAAAACACCAATTTGATGGATCGTAATGCTGGGCAGGACAGTGCAGTTGATGATGTCATAGCAAAGAGAACGGACAGAACTCGCAATGTAGGAGGAGAAAATATGAATCTCGAAAACACGATGTAGGGTAAGAAAAGAGAATGGCACTGCGGAAGTAAAAATACAGGACATTTTTGCTTGAAAACGTATTTTCGTAACAAAGCTTAAAAAATGGAACGAATATGTTTTTTACGGAACACTTGGCACGTATGCAATATATACCCAGTAGATCACATTAAGAAACCAAACACAAGAACTAAGATGTAATGGCAATATCTCTCACACTACACTCATTTGTTATATTCATTTCATTAAAAAGCAACAGTGACAAATGGAGGAACTGACTCCACTATCTTTTGCATCCCATATAGACTCTTTAACTACCAATCATGTTTTGGCATTAAACAATATTACATTTTCTATATATATTGGTCTAAAATCACTAAATTTTCATTTGCCATCGCTATAACAACCAATCTCTCACAATGCACTCATCAACATTTTTTCTCTTATTATACATAAACTACCAGCAGTGCAAGTATTGAACCTGCCATCTAGAGTAGATTAGGCCAATATTCTAATCTCTAAACTATTTTGCCATAACACTGATCTACTTAATAAAGCCTAACATTCAAGTTGAGCTGACTGGAATGAAAAAATTTCATATTTCATAACAATTTTCATTTTTGCATGTATGAGTAATCACAATATAAACAAATGCAGAATTACAAATATATTACAGTCGATTCCAGTTAATCGAACCACATCGGGATGTGATCATTTTGGTCCTAATAACCGGCTGGTCCGATTACACAAACATGCCCTCTTAGGCTTATGCAATAGGATTTGTTTCAGTCCTTTAGGATTCGACTCAATTAAGCGGCTGGTCCGATTAACCAGTGGTCCAATTAACTGGATTCCACTGTACCAGTTTTTTTGCTCAAGCATATGGAATTCAATTTTCTGATATATGTTAGTGCTCATCAGTCTTAGTATTTTTTTTGCTAAACATACATCATATTATGTATCTTTAAAAATATTTTAATCGCCAGTTATTTTTTTTAAATTTATCTCATCATTTTTGTAATTTCTACAGAATTTTAAAATATTGCTTTTATTTCTCACAATAAGTAATCAACTTAAAATATCGACTTTATCCATTGATTAAACATACATAAAATGAGTTGTTCATTTCAACAAAGCAGCATTAGCTATTTACCAATTATCTCATATATAAGTAATTTTAACATAAAAAATACAGTAAAATTACTTTTCTTACCTAGTTTAAGAATATTTTTGTTGTTAAATATCTTATCAATAATACACTGCCAAAAATTTTGATTTGGATACTTTTTTAGGGCAAGAACATCAAGTAGATAAACAGCATCCCATACAGCTATTTGGTACACAGATAAGCTAAAAGGAAAATGTTGATAATGATTTTAAAATTTTATCTAGAATATACATATAAATTGCTTCTAAAGCAAAGGAGCCTACTGTTGAAAAACATGTCAAAAGGAGAATTTTAATACATATTGTACATTTTTGTATAACAAAAGGAATAAAGAAAGTGATTATGGTTTTGTACTATCTCCAAATTTTCATTAAACTTATTGATTAAACTAATATTTGTTGCTTTTTTATGACCCATCTTACCAATTATTAGCTTTGAAGCAATAGTTTTAATTACCTTCAATGATTTTATAGCACATCCATCCCAGTACGTTTTTATCCGTTTAGACAGTATTAATAAATCTCATATACTTCATTGGTTAATCATACATCAGTGACATAAAAACCAACTAAACTTTATAAGATGTTTATTAAATATTTCACATTACATCAATGCAATATTAATTTTAGCATTTAATATTTTGTTTATATAAGAAATTAGTCATTAGTATTCAGAAAGTAATTTTAATGATCCAAATTTTAAACTTCATTAACCCCTTAATGCTTGCTTTTTTAAAAAATTAGAAAAAAATTAATTTTTTTTATATAGGGAAATATATGTTAACATAATTTTATTATGTTAACATAAAATGTCATGTTGCTCAAGTTAACTTGGGTACAAACTTATCTGCCAGTATCATCTGCTCAGGTTAATTTAATTGAGCTTATTCGGGGGTTAATTAAACAAGTTTATGAATACAAAATTCATTAAGTGAACTAAAAGTTTTTAAATTTAGGTAGACTTTTATACTTAACATTCATTACTTTGTCTTTCCCACTATCTGAAAGCTTCCCTCAGGTCATTGCCCATTCACAGAGCACCCATATCACATGTCCACTTTTATAAACTAATAGTTATAATCCACCACGCTTTCTTCCAAAAACTCTGCCTAACATTTGCATTTTAGCCTTCAAGCTAGCTCCTCACCTCTTATTGATTCCGGCAAACCTATACTAAACATACATTAATTTTACTGCACATAGGGCGTGTATTTATTTTATTCCTGTTTTTACCACACAGAGTTATATTGAGATCTATGTGTAATTTGGCTTGATTCAAAAGGCAAGTTTGGAGTCAAGGAATGAACGCTTGAAAAAAATTCTCATATTTGTAACTGCATCTTTGCTACATGCCATTTCAACTTACAGAACAGCTTTGGTATAAGACCCCACTGGCGATATTTTTGTACTGGTCACTTTTTTGTCATCTAGCCTGACATCACATTGTTAATATTGTATGAATTACATAAAAATTTTAATTTGCAAAATATAAATTAAAAAATAATACAATCGGGAAAATAGCATGAACTTTGTAGATCTAGAAATTATAAATAAATTTATACGGAAATTTTGAATTCTGCCCAATTTACATCCCATATAATTTCTAGAAATTTGTTGAAACAATCAACATTTTGCTCCTTGTACGATTTAGTGAATAGGTAATAAGCCAAATAGAATTTAAAATGAATCTGCCGATTATGCAACAGCAAGGAACTTTTCACATGCTTCTACATACTTTCTATCGTGTTCATGTGGCATCCAGTGTCTGGATCGACAAAATTCCCACTATGGTTAACTTTCAAATGTTCAAAACCCTCCCTTCCTAAGTAATTGTAACTTTTCCAACTATGAGAATAAATGTTAATTCCTGGCTCAATCCACTCCTTAATAATTCCCAACAATGTGTCCTCAATTCCTATCATGACAACTACTAAAAAAAGCCTGCCCAATTCCCTCTCAACCCCCTGACCTCTCAACTGGATGCCCCTTATGGTATTTACGCTTCCCAAATTTACTTTTGTCTATTTCCACTATCTGACCAATAATGTTCTTAATCCTAGCAAATAGAACTTAAATACGCATTGGATCAGTGTGATAAAAAAATAATAAATCTTTTAATTAAAAATCATTTCATTTAAAATTTAGAAGAGGACAAAAAATAAAACATAATTTTTTTTTAAAAAGTACGACATGTCAAAAACAAATCTTACTGTTCTAGAAATACAATAGCCTAGGGGAAAGCATCCGCTTGAAAAGTAAATGACAACAACCAAAGTGAAGACTGAACAACAAGGTCTTTTAAATACATCTCTAGTAACAGAGCATGGTTATAAATTTGCATAATAAAGGAAAACATCCAATGAAAATATTACAATCTTTGAGGACACTCCCTCATAAGAAATGACGTACAATCAGCAAAATGAACAATTCGTTCATTTTGCCATGTTACAATCACGTGAGCTGTTTATGATTCACAAGAGCGGGACAATAAAAACAGGGAAGAAAAATTGTAAGTAAAATAACCTAAAGTAGAAATGAAGGAACATATATAAACATAATTTCCTAACAACCAATAGCACTTATCTTCTCCAAAGACAACTCTATATAACCTAAGATAGTTTCATTTACAAACTGCCTCAGTCCGGAGGAAGACAAAAAGTATTCCTCCTGAATATCCCCAGTTTTTAATGTAGGATTACATTCCTCAATAACGGTCCTGTGGAGAGAAAAAAATTGTCCGGCGTCGCGAGTTATAATTTTGGAAGCACGCCAAACCCAGTAGCAGTAAAAAGTTAATGCATCTGATTATGTTGTCCCGGACAATTAGTCCACCCGACAAGTGTCAAACTGGAGACCGGGCTGCATAGCAAGAGCCTGTATACTCAGCCGAAGGTTGATTTCACTTGTTTGGTGATGTTTCCTATGGTCTTGGGTGCCAGAAAGACAGTACAGATCTGCCGACCAATTGGGGCAACCCGGGGCCCTGCAGTAAAAAGTTATACAAAAAATACCAAAATGCATCAAAAAAAAAAAAGAGAGAAATAAGCAACGATAAGTAATCCTATGTTAATAACCTGTGGTAGTTTCATTCGAAGAGACTACCTGAAATACTTTTTTGTTCCTCTGACCAACTCATATGTTAAGAAAGACTTCCCCCATCCCCAATTTACTACTGGAGAACCATGAACCATGCCAAATTGATTTTTGAGTCCCCCATTCCTTCCCAGCCATAATTTCACTGAATACAGAAGACATGGTTAAATCCAAATCCAAAATAAATAAGAAAAAAGTGGTAACCAGATATGTCAAATGTAAAAAGTCGCCAATACAAAATATCGCCAATGGGGTCCTATATTGAAGCTGTACCCAACTTACAAAATTTTACTAGAATACTAATTTTTAAGAGTAAAGGAGCCCTATAATTAGTATTCAGAAAAGTAGTTTAATGATCAAATATTAAAAAAAAAATGAATCAATAAACTAAGAATTATTTTAAATTAAAAATTAAATAAATTTAACAGTTTTTTTGCAGTTATACTATCTTCAATTTTATACTAAGCACCTTTGAACAAGAAACTACAAGTTGATAATAATCCTTTTCAATTCAGTCAGCCTTTAATTAGAAATGTGTCACTATTTTATATATAGGGCTGTATATCTAAAGTTAAAAATTGGATAGAGCATGATCACAGGAAGACAGTGTTTCAAAAAAGACATCTTGTACCAAAAAAATCTTAAAAGCTAAAAGCTGTAAATTCAATTCTGAATAACGAATATGATGATTTTTTTTTTTTTTTTTTTTTTTTTGGGGGGGGGGTGTTTATTTATATACAATATTAGTTACATTATTGAAACTTTAACAATACAAGAAGATTTAATGTATTTAAAATAAATTTGAGGTTAAATTTATCTTACACCATTAAATTTTAACACTACACAACTCAAACTTTTTTAGAGGAGTAGTATTGATGTTACATAACACTACACAACTCAAACTTTATTAGAGGATTAGTATTGATGTTACAAACAGATTTCAGTTTGGCATAAAACATTATATCAAATAATTAACATATCCTAATTTTTCCCTTATAGATTGTACTTTTAACCTCTTCCATCTCAAATTTCATAAAAATGACACATTACCTTAAATTAACCATTGACATTAACTTAATTACGTATGAGTTACTAAAAGGCTTCACATATATAAAAGAGTGCCCAAAGAAGAATAAAAACACTGATGACCATTAGACTTGAAACTCTGTTGGTAAATACTGTTATACACCTCACCAATTACTAAGCAGAGAAATATGCTCACTTTTCTTTTGTTATTCCTAAATTGGGCCTCCACTCAGCATCAATTCCAACCACATCATAATTCTGAATTAAAAATAGAGAATATAAAATCACACAACCATATAAAAGTATTTTTAATATCAGAGGTAAAACATATATATATATATATATATATATATATATATATATATATATATATATATATATATATATATATATATATATATATGAAAACAAGAGAAAAGGAGTTGAAAAAGCCTCAGAAATGAAGCAAAAAAGACTTAATATAAATGAGATATTAACCATAAAGCTTAAAACCATTGATGAGACTATACAAAAAAACTAAAGTTTTCTCATACACTTGTCAACAGTATTAGGCCTAATGACTACAAAATAAATATTATTGATTTTTTTATGTATATATATAAAACAGTTCCATGACTGACTGACTGACAGACAGATAACGCACAGACCAAACCTCTAGACCTAAAGGGCTGAAATTCTGCATGGGGATTCTTATAGTGTAGGAGTGCACTTGAAAAATTCTTCTTTGATTTTTTTAAATTAAATTTTTAAGCTGATTTTGTAACTTTTTTTAAGTTTGCATTTAAAATAATAATCTGAGGGTTATAAAATTTATATCACGAGAAAGATCATAAAAATTCCTTTAAAATGAAATCTTTTTTTAATCTTTACCTCCATTTTCTGATTTTTGGTGAATTTTTAAAGATTAATTTTTAGAATTGAATTTATTAAATGCTGATCATGTGGGTTTCTTTTCTTTTTGTGATACTTTAAATTAATTTTATGTCACGTGCATAACAACAAAATAAATTGACAAAAAAAATATTAAAATAAAGTAAAATATAAAATTTAACCACTAGACTAATTGAGATGGAAGTTTTTGAAGAATTTAATTCAAATTAGTATGTTTTATGGATATTAAACAGACAAATTAATTGCATACTTTGACCGTTGTATTTAATTTGAATATTTTCTTCTACATTATTTTGTCTATAAAAATATCCATTAAGATATTTTTATAAATATATATATATATATATATATTACATTAATTGCATACATTGACTGTTGTATTTAATTTGAATGTACTCCGTAGCGAAGTACGGATATCCAGCTAGTCATTACCATATACTAAAAACTCAAAACAAATAAAATGACCTCCCTTTACCAAAAAGGAAAAATTTGATAGTGTGAATACTCACTCTTCACTGTAGCTATGCAGGGGCAACAGGGACCCAAGGCTCAAGTAAAGACAGGGGCCAGAAAATAACACAATAAAATTATGATTGGTTAGATATCATCTCAGCATACTCAGAAGGCATGAATCTAATAGGTCTTGCCCTTGCTATATGTTCCTCAGCATGGCATAACAGGAAGGAAAATTATTCCCAAATTCTAATTACACTAAATCTATTTGCAGGTAATTGAAAAGAAGCAGTCGAACCAAGTGACAAAGGAAACAACTAACACCTTCCTAGAACTGGGTGCAAAATTTTGATTGCTTGAAGATATGAGAACTACATAGAGCACACTTTAACCCTTTTGCGACGGCATTTCCGATCACACGCTTTCTTCTGAGGCCGGAAGTTTTTCTCGTGAGCGTACCCTCCAGGCACGTATAGGTGACGTTCGGCCAGAAATGCGGATAGCTGCTGTCGCATATACAAACGTTCGGCCAGAAATGCGGATAGCTGCTGGCACGTATACGTGACGTTCGCCGCGAAAGGGTTAATATGGAAGGTCACTTATCAGTTTCTTTTGCTTACTATAAGCAAAATATGTATGTTCTTAATGATGGTTTTCATAATTTTCATGACAACAGAATTCATATGTATGCAAGGGAGGAAACTGTAGCATCTAGAGGTGCAGAAGAAATAGCATCTTGCTGCCTGAAACATATTCAGAATGTTACAACCCAAGACCATATTATAGCATACAGTGACATGTGTACCAGACAAAATCGAAATATTAAGCTTGCACTGATGTGGTTAAGGATTGATCAATCAGCTGATAATAACAAATGTTATAAACCACAAATTTCTATTGTCAAGTCATTCAATTCTTCCAAACGACAGAGATTTTAGAGTTGTGGAAATAGCATTAAAGAAAAAGGATCAGTTATATACTCCTCAAGACTATTATAATGCAATAAAGACTTTCTGAAAAAAAATAGTTTCATTTTGTATGAAATGAAAAGAGAAGATTTTGTCTCAACCAAATCTCTAGAGGATGCAATATCAAATAGGAAAAAAAAATATGGACGGAGAAATTATAAACTGGCTGAAAATATGCTGGATGAGGTTTAAAAGGGATGAACCACACAAAAATTTTTTACAAAACTAGTATGGAAGAAAATGCTCTAGTGCCATGCACTTAGTGTTTTGTCATTTTATGGATTCCTTGCTGTAGCATAGTCAACAAGTACTCTGGAGGTAAGAGAATTCCAAAACTAGAATCATTCTAAATTTTTCCTGTTGACTGACAGGGTTACATTCTTTGTTTGGTGGTTGGAGTGTTATGTTTATATTTTGAACCACAAAGGCTAAACTGGCTAGGGCCTAGAACTAAAAAAAAAACACTTCTAAATGGCAACAAACACCCAAACCTACTATGGAATTTGAACCTACTAACTCTGGTGCTGGAGACTAGAACCCTAACAATTCAACCATCATAAAGCCAGAAAAATTATGAAAATGACTAATAGCATTCAATTTTTGAAAATAAGCCTATACATACAAAATAAAACAATGTTTTATGGTTATTCAAGTTTTTTTGACAGTGAATATTTAATGTGGGGCTTGAGTGCAACAAAAATAGTAAAACGATAAACACCCAAATAAAGTTAACGCCACATTATATCTTCAAATATAATTTTTTTTAAGTGTATATATCTCATAACTTGAAAAGTCACTTTGTTTTTCAATGACAAAATCTTTTGCAATAAGTGACATTAAAATAAAAACCAGCCATTCAGACCTTATTTCAAGTAATGTTACAACAAGTGACTTAATAAAATGGTTACTTTAATAATTCTGTAAACAAAATAGTTGAAATATTAATTAAATATTGTTATATAAATATGACCAATCATATTACAGATGCCTCTTAATACACATAGTCATTAAAAAGAGATTTCAGTCTCTAAAGAAGGATTTCATCATTCAAGAAATTAATAATTTTTGTTTTATAGAGCATAAATTTTGAATACAATCAGCTGTTCATAGTATTCTAAAATATTTTTGTGCATTTATCCAAATGTAATTTGAGGGGGTCGAGATCCAGAAAAAGCTTATCAATAGGTAATTTGCTTCCTACAAAAAAGTCAAGTCTACCTATGCAAAAGGAATGTCTACAAACAGCTATACAAAAGATCATGTTGCAGTTTCAAAAAAATAAATAAATAAATAAAGTGTAAAATAAACGAAAAAGGAAAATTTTATGCAAACCTCAGATATATCAGTCATAGCTTCTATTAATTTTGCAGGAGTCTCAATTAATACAATATCTGATTTGTCAAGCCTTAATTTAAGATAGTGAAATGAATAATATGTAGACATATCAGTAGTCTCAATTCCACTAGAATTAAAAAAAAACTTAATAATATATATGACACATTTATGATTTATATATATATATATTATATATACACACAAATTACTGAAAATGTGAAACTTTTATTTAAAAATAATCACACATTTTATAAACTTTATAAAACATTGAAATTCTCATGATATTTAAAGGTTCATTAATTATACAAATTTAAGTTCCAATCATAATGGAAAATGAAAAGGTGAAAAAAGAATTTCAACACTTAAACAGAATATGCACAACAAACAAACAAAAAAAAACACTTGTTCTGCATTTATAGATATAATACTCATTCTATTTATACTAGAACCAATGTGAGTTTCTAGAACAGTTACTGTTCTTTCTTATACAATTAATATGAAGTAGGTACATGTGTATGAGCTATGTTCGCTGTAAGGTCTCTTGTGTTTCCCACATATAAATGTTAAATTACTAGTAAATTGCTCATATCAATTTTTTTCAAATGCAACCTTTATGTCACAAACATTTTTCAAATGCAACCTTTATGCCACAAACATTAGGGGCATGGTGACCCTGTTGGCAAGAGCAGCAGGCCAGTGATCTGAACGTCCCTGGTTCCATGCTCGTCACTGCAAATCCACAGCCATGTTCACGAATGGTGGCCCAGGTACGTAAAATAGGTCTTGGGTACAATATCCTCCAAGTTCTTAAATTTACCTCTAGAGGTATGGCGTCAAGTGTTCCAGTCTCGTCACTTGACTCGATTGAAAATTACAGGACCGATGTTCTTCGAGGTCAAATCAGACTTCAGCCCTAGAGATACCTCACCTTAAAGTGAAGCTGCTTACTACCGTTCATCAAGGACTTAGGATTTGAGGACCTAAGTCCTTTGGACTTAGTGTAGGCTTTCCTACACCAAGGGGATTGGAAACAACATGCCACAAACATAATACAGTTATACCTTGGTACTCTTCTACTTCGGTATTCATCTCATTTCGACATGAAAAAATTGCTTCAGTACTCGATATTTGTCGGCGCTCATCACATTTGCTAAAACATGTATGAGATAAGATGGTGTCCCCCCATCCTGTCTCTCTGGATGAAAAGAAAGACTGAAATAGGTTAAATTACAAAATTTTGCTCAAAATTATTACCCTGACAAAGCTCTAGCGAGCCAAAATGATCAAACAATGTCTCACTTCAGAGACATTTTGAAACATAGACAGAAGCAATTTTCCCTTGATAGGTTTGTAGAGAAACTCTCTATATCTAATCTATCCTAATAATCCTTTCCTGCCTAAAACAAGAATGTTTGCCTAACCTTAAAAGGAGGAGTGATAATCGGGGATCTTTCAAGAAATTTTGACTAAAAGAAGAGAAAAAGGTAAGATTCTTGTTTTTGCTGAAAAGAAAAGTACAAATTGGAGGGGGGGGGATTTTTTTTTTATTTGGTGAGAATTTTTGATAAAAAATAGGAAAAAAGTAGGAAATTATTTTTTTTAATTATACTTTTCAAATGGGAAACAAATTTTTATTTTTATCTCTTTTTAATAAGATGGAAAAGAAAGTATATGAATAAAAGACTATAAAAATTTTTAAACCAGAAAATATATCAGTTAATGTACCATTTTATCACAAAAATCATTAAAAATGTTACATACACCTGGTACTTGACTCATATATTGACACACATATCTTGTTAAAGGCAAACAAAAAATTCTTTAAAAAATAAATAAAAATTTTAAAAAACAGAGTATAAAGTTTACATTAAAAAGTAGTGAAATAAGATAAAAATTGACCCTATATAAATTAAAACGCAAATAACTGATATTTAACATTTAAATACAATATCTACATACAATGTCTAAAAAACAATCTTACAGTTCCTTCACAGGTATGTTTTGCAATATTTCGGGCCAGTCATTTCTATTCAAATTGAAGTTCTTGGCAAATTTTAAAGCTGTATCAGTATCACCAGAGCAAACAAGTTTTATCAAAAGTTCCTTTTGAAGGGACTTATTGTCAGCCAGAATGGCCTGAAAAAGTATTTTAAACAAAACAAAAAATCAGTAAAAGAACATAGAAACTTACATAAAAGTAAGTACATTAAGCATACATAGAAGTAAGTACATTTATTACTAACAAACTTACTTCAATAATTTCTTCAAATGCTTCTTTACCTATTGATTCCTATTCAAGGAATTAAATAATCAGAATTAAACAATCAAAAATTATGATTCATTAACAATAAGCAGATAATTTTTTATTAAGAAAATTTTATAATGAAAAAGTTTTAATTCATATAAAGGAAAATGATTTTCTATGTATAATGACCCAGAATACATACAGTTAACTGTTTATAAAGATGGGCATGCATAAGAGGTTAATTATATAGAACACAGGCTTTATATATTTTAATCACAAGGAACACTAAAATATGCGCATCAAACATGAAATCTCTGCAAGAGAAATGTGATATTATTTCATCACATGCTCAACAACAGACTTTTAACTACATATTTGGAATTCATAATACAAGTAGTTTAGTATATCAGTACTTATAATCACAATCATAATTCTTCAGACAAACAAGTCATTTTCACTTTGCATCTGTATGACTGTGTCAAAACAAAGAGTATTCTCAACAGAAAAACAACTGCATACTGACAAATTATTAGGGTGTGTACATATATATAAATCTTTGAAACTCCATTTCTTTTCCTCTTTTACTTGGCTCAAGATAATCTTTTAATTCTAATTCTATACTTAAATAAAACATTCAATTTATGTATTAAAAGAATCTTGCTGTTAAATGAATTTCACATTTGATTGTATGTATCATAATTTTCTCTTAGGTTACTTTTACAACCTCCTAGATTTTCTGACAGTGCAGCTACCTACAAAGAAATAAATTCCTGGCAAATTTTCTATAAAACTGTTCGTTTTTTAACATTAGGGTAAGTTTGATTTTGAAAAGAAAGAAAATTTCTCAAAGTATTGAATAAAATATAAAATACTGTGACTAAAAAGAAATATCCCTTTTCTATTTAATTATATCATTAATCAACTAGTTTATAAAGTTTATTTAGGTGTCCTAAATAAACAAGTTAGCTACTATCATTTAAGGTATTCACAAGCCAAATCAGTAAGTCCACTTTTTTTGAAATTTTAGAGTCAAAGGACATGATTAACTGCTAAATGTTTACATTCATAACTATATATTTTTCCAAAAAATAAGGATTAACCCTTACATTGGCTCATTGGTCTAGGATACTGCTGTTGCACCTGTTCTGAAGGGTGGGGGTGATCAGACTGTTGAGGGTTTGAGAGTTCTTCAGTCATGTCCTGACCTTCCAGTACAACACATCATAGATTTTCACCCGCTCATATTTTGTCAGTTAATTTAATCTTTGTAAAACATAGTCGGTCTTTTGGACCAATGAGCCTTGAACTGATTTAAATTTTTGCCAGTCTGTTTGATCAATAAGCCTTCAACAGTACTAATTATCTGTCAGTCTGCATGCATTCTATTTCCAAGATCTTTGTTTTATTGTTGCAGCTAGCATGGCTGGAAGAATACCTCCTGTTTCACAACGAACCAGACATTTTGTCTCTCTCACACTATCACAGATTGAGAAATCAGATTCTGAAATTTTTGTTGAATAATCTATTTTTTATTTACCCTTTTCAAGAATGAGAGTTGGCAGTAGTTTTGCATTAATGACTTATAACTGCGAAAAACTTGCAAAAATAGGAAAATATCCTAATTTTATAGCGTGGCAGTCTGTGGGACCGATGAGCTGGAGAACAGTATAAAGACAGATGAGCTCGTAAGGGTGAACTATGCCCGGTGGCATAGTGGTTAAAAGCGTCAAAATGCCACGCCATAGGTCCAGGGTTCGACCCTGCGACTGGACAAGGTCGACTCAGCCTTTCATCTCTTGAGTGGGTCGATAAAATGAGGACCAAGCATGCTTGAGAACTAAACTCTGGGGGTCCTGTTGAACTTGATTAAAAACAATGAAAAAGATATGGTAAATATATATATAGCAGAATGTAGCAGTGGGCTGAAGCAGAAACAAAAAACGTAGGTTTATTTTAAACCACAAAGTAAACTCGAGCTAACATTTAGTGTCAACGATAGCTTTCGGTCTAACACAATGCTCCGACTGACCCCACGAGAGCTAAGTAAAGCCAGCACGTTATATACATTCAAACCACGTGTGCATCTGGCAGATTTGCATATGCAGGAAAATTTACGCCAAATAAACATCAATATAATTGTCACAAAAATGTAATACTTCACTTATAATAAATAACAAAAATTACTACACTTACAATAACAAACATTACAAAAACAAACACCGAAAAAAAAAAATGTTAAATTCAAACATCACAACCAGCGTTCGGGAATGACGTCCGAACATCATAACTTGCGATTGCAAAGAAACGGTTACATCATGTCATTCCCGAAGCATGCACCACACTCGCTTTATGGAAAAAACAACATAACGTTTAACTTCCAAACTGGGAAGACAGAGAGTGGGGAGTGTCCCAACAGGTCCCCACATCAGGTTGACCACCTAACTGAGACATATGCTGTATGGCACCCCAGGCCCATGGTCAAGAAAGCGGAGATGGGTGCCATAGGCCTTGGTCCACAGCGGACTGTTACGCCATGAGTTTAGTATTTTTAATAAGGATTAACACTACTAAATGACAAAATTTCTTTGGCCATCAAATAATAAGTAACTTTTTTTTCAGAAGCCCATCAAATTAAGTTTATACTCTTATGTAAATTGTTTCAATAATGCAATTCAAACCCAGATACAAGTGCATGATAATAACGGTAAATCCTTTATTCTTGTTTCATCATAAAAAAAAGTAAAATAAATTAGTCAGTTACAGTCTAACTGCTGCAGAAGTAAGTACTTGTAAATTTGAAACAATCATTTCATTTTTTTCTGTAGTAAAAAAATAATTTGAAGGTATTACTTTTTTTCACTTGCCGAATGGATTAACTCCTTTAGTCACACAAAAATTGCAATAATAATAATGATGACTCCAAGGATATTCTATCGAATGGCGGCTCCAAGGGGGTTGCAGTAGGAGCAATTGCCCCCTCAAAAAAAAAAGGCCCAGCGAATTTTTTTTTTTCATAGCCTAAAATTATATAATCCCAGACCTCATTTCAAATTTACTACATGAGTTTAAATTTAAAATGAGAGGATGTTTATTTCTTATATATATATATATATATATATGTCAGAACTTAGTTGGGAAGGGAATAATTAAGTTAAATTTAAGGGGGCTTCAAGATTAAATTATTTTCATGGCGCGAGAAAAACCAAAGTAATTCAGATTTCCAGACGTGCGAAATAAATAGTTTTTTTTTTCCCCGGCTTTGAGAGTGACTTTCAGTTCCCAATGAAGGAAAATCGCGTAGAGAGAATTATTTTTAGAATCAGGTACAGGAGTTGGGCATGAGGAAGACCTTCGGGAGTCTTTTTGGGGGCTCTGCGCATGTGCCGAGAGAGTACACGTGCAGAGTTTGACTGTGAGATGGTCAGAGCGCGGGAATTTTTCGTTGCTGGTGGATGTGCGTTAGCCAGGTCCACAATTTGTAAATGGCGAGCATTCAAATATGCACTACTTGGAACAGTGGTTGCTGGAGGGAGAAATAAACCTGATTAAACTGGATTAATGTGATTTTCTTGAGTTGGACTGCCTTCTTTTACGAAACCGGACTACCACAGACTGCAACATCATTTAATATAGCAAGCATAGTATTACGCTCGACCTATATATATATATATATATATATATATACATAAAACCCTAAGACCCGATGTTGCCCCCCCACCCCTCCTCCAAATCGCTGAACTGGAGCCACCACTGATTCTATCTTACAGATTTTATGTCGTCAGATAAAAGTTAAATCTGCAATAATACTTTCTACAGTGTTTATTTGAATCTATATTTTCAGAGGAATTTAAAAAAATAATGTGTATTATTTTATCACTTTTTTCCACTTTTTGTTTTATGGACTTACCCGATTTGGCAAGTGAGCAGCTCATTTAACGAGACTAGAAAACTTGAGATGTGCTACCATTAAAGACCATTACCACTCATCAAACTTAAACTGACTTTGATTTGTTTGTTAAAACATATCAGTTATCTTAAGTTTAAGTTAAAATCACATCCAAAAGTACTAAACCATGGATATTTTTAATTTTCATAAAAATGGTGCTGATATGGTATTAAAAGCTCTATGGATATTTTGAAAGATGGCTAATCAACCAAAAATGTTACCATCAAAATCATTTTTTGGGGTATACAGAAAAGTTACAAATTAATATAAGAAATCTTCTCTGCATTCAATTCTTGATCCTTTATAATTTAAGGTTTTATAAAATTCCAAATCATGAATTATGAACAGCAAGAAATGATTATAATATTAAATTAACTTATCCTACAATAAACCTTGACTGCAACAGAATACTGAAACCACACTGAATTCCTTGAACCCTGTACATAGTGAATGACCAAATGTGTTATATGTCTAATTTTTAAAAAGCTAAGATTATTAAAAAATTGTACATAACTTTGAAAATTTACAAAAAAATACAGTGCAACTGTCTATTCTTATAGAAAAAACATAAGAATGAATTTCTATCATGGATTTTAAGAAGCATGATTATTATTATTATTATTATTATTATTATTTGTAATGAATATCTGGAAATACTAATATGAGTAGATTTTCCCTTAAAATTACCAAAGAAAAAAGAAAAATTAATCTCAAAAGCTTTTTAGGAATTTATATAAACCAGGCATAAACATTATCTTTTCTACAAGATCAAAATACAATGTTAAAACTGTAAAGTAACTCTTGAAAGGACAATTTGTTGATATCTCTCACCCAATTGATCTAACAAAAGACAGACAAGAATTACTGCCCATATCACATGAAATATACAAATTTTTAAACACTGATGGATATGAAATATTTTTTTTAACTTACTTCTCTGTATCGTTTACGAATGAGGTAATTCATAGCATTTCGACATCGTATTTGATAGAGATTTTTGCAAACCTCTGCAAGAATATTAATACAATAAAAGTTAGAAAATGTAAAACAATGACAACAAAATTAAACACTAAATGGAATTATTTTGTCATGATGAAGTAATAACATAATTAAATATTGTTATAACATAAACATAACATTATATGAAGTAACAAAATAATTAAATATTGACATGCTTTGACATGAGCACAATTCATAAAATAAACCAATATATATGTTAATATTAGTATCTCATGAATATATGAAAAGAAAAAAAAAATTCAATAAGTACACATTTATACATCTAAAGCTAGATGGAATTTTAAAGATTTGTAATTATACTTAATTATGAACCTTAACAAGAAGGACAAAACCTATCTCAAACCTTAAGATTACACAGAAATATGCAAACATTTACAATAGAAAAAAAATAAGCAAAATTATAAAAATAAATAAAAGAAACACAAAAACAGGAAATAGATGGTCCACAGCAGAACCTGAATTCAAGGGATAGAGCTTGATATTGTTTGGAACTCAGCAAGAGGAATTACTCCATTATTCTTCCTCTGATTACAAAAACTGAATAAGTTTACCTTTGTTTCTTTAGGACTGGTAAATGTTGCCTGATTGCACATTCTAAAATTTCCACTAATGCTTAATAGAATAAGCCTATTGATGAGGATGAGCATACCATTATTATGCTCTGCAATAATGGTAACAAGACACACCATTATTATGCTCTGCTAACCATAGAAAGAGAACATTTTTTTCCAATGCAAGGAAGCATAAACCCATTACAATGTAGCTTTACTATGTCTATATGGAGTCAAGATGCTCATTTGACTAAAGTTAATGGGTGGCATTCCCAGCTCACACCAATATGTCAAGTAGACCCAAATTAAATCAGGTGAATTTCTTAGACCATTATCAAACCACAAAACTTTCACAGTTAAGAATTAACATTCAGACCATTGAGAAAGAGAGACACGGATTATCATTCAGATAATCGGCATACATATTTATCAAATTTCAGAAAAGAGTATGAACAGATTCATTGGATGATATTACATAACTTTATTGTATAATTCACAATCTGTGATCTCTGCATCAGAGATGATATGCATTGGCCAAAGTGATCAAAGAATATCTCTGCCTATGGAGATCACAGCTGGATGGTCTTGTAACTATGATGTGCCCCATCTGGCACATACAAGTGATCAAAGAATTTGTAATGAAAAACAACCTCACTTAAAATATGAAACTCTAAGCCCTTTCAACCACAAAGGTTTAGTAAAAATGAGCTTTTCTCACCTTGAACAGAAATTTTTACACTAGTGCTCAAGAACAGCCTTCCTATTTTCCTTGTGCATTAATGTTCCTATCAAAAACATTTTCCTTGAGCCCATAATTCAACCATTGGGGCACTAATGTTTGAATAGACCTTTCATCTACAAGTGCAGTTTTCTCACAAAGATTTTTCCATAGGCTTTCATGCTCACAATTGAAAGGACTTTTACCACAGTTGAAAATGAGATCCTCTCCTGACCCTAAACTAACACAGAGGAGAGCCTCTATTGACCTTTATACACATTTAAAAAGGACCATTTAAAGTATATTTGAATATCAACAACTGTGCTTGATGCAGCATATACACTGCTTTTTAATCATGGATAACATGTGACCTAATAGCTCAGTACTTTCATTTTTTTTTGCCTATAACACATGTAATATATTTATTATACAAATTTTTAAACTAAAATAATTTAAAAATTAGTTTCAAACAGTTTTGGTTAGCATTATATAAAATACACCTACTAAAAAACTTGCTTTACTTTAAAAAGAAAACTAACATTCTGAACTTACTAATATCAATATCAAAGTGTTCAACATAATTAGCAAGTAATTTCTGAAGACGGGAAGTATCATAAGCATGTTTGCGAATCGGCAAATTATCATATGGAAGAGACCTGCAAGTATAAAAATATGACAATGTAAAATAGTGAAAGACTCATACCAAAAATATTATTGACTACTGACATTTTAACAGCAACAGAGAGAGTTAGATCATTTGATAATTTAGCAAATAGATGTATTGTACAAAACTCATTCTAATCTGTACAGACTACAGACATTTTGAAGAACTGCAGAATCTCTTTGAAAAATTTGTAGTTATTAAAATCAAATGTTGCCTCCACCTAAAAAGTAGACTTGAAAAGTAGAAGTTATATATTCAATATAAAACTGGAAAAAGTGTACTTGCGTTGTTCCATCTTCAGTAGAAAGTTAACTACTGGTAAACAATATAACACTTAAATATAATACAAGCTATGTACACATAGAAAAGATTTATTATTAATATCTTTAATACAATTCATAAGCCTTTGACTTCAATCCTGAATTCCACTATACAATTCATCTAATGACAAAAGTGAGCATTTAATAGACAGTTTTGATATAAATTATGCATTTCTTTATGACACTCATACATTTCTAACTCTTGTTCATAATCTTTTAGAAAATGGGAACAAACAACTTCTTAATATCTACAATTTAGAAGAATGGCTACATGATTCAAATTTATTAAAAATTCATCATAAGGCCGAGGAGCAGTAGGTGTGATTGTCACTATGAACGATTCCCAATCCAAATTCCTGTAAGTCAACAATCTTTTAGCAATCCATACTTTGTCTTTTGTGACTACTCATGCCATTGGTTTCTAACTCCCAAAAAATTTTAACTATTTTGCAGTCAAATATCCTTCATGTAATGAAGTTCACACATAAAGAAAAGTAAATATCAGAAAAACTGCTGCACTACTAAGCAGCCATAACATTTCTTCAGGATTTTTAAGAACCTCCCAAACAATTTTTAGGATCTAGAGGTCCAATTTTTTCCCTTTCTTTTCAAAAATAATTGCTACCAATAGAGTTATTAGTTTAATTTACTTAAAATTTATTTTACCCATTATAGATATATCAATAAAGACAAAACAATATACTTCAAATATTATCGATATAGAAAAGTTTATCATATTTAAACAAAGTCAATGTGACCCTCTCACACAAAATTCATCCAAAAATATTTCAACAAAACATACAATAAATGACCCAGATGGCACTTCATTTATAAATATTTATAAAACATCAAACTTTATAAGACTCACCAATAAAAATGGTTCCAATAATCATCACCAATAATCATCAACTAACAAGAACTCTTATTACTTATTTCTTCTTCATTTACCATCCCATTAATCACCTCACAGGGGGAACAGCATTAGATCATTACCAGTGATAACTGGTAATGATATAATACTATTATTAAACTCAAAACAAGGATTATTTCAAATTTTTTAAATGATAGAACTACTACATCAAGAATCCTGATTCATTACCACAGGTGCTATTTGAAATGAAACCAGAAGTTTACTAGGCTCATTTATGATCTTAAGATAAAAAAATAAATAAACAAATTAAATTAATTAAAATAAATTAAATAAAGAAGGGTTTTCTAAACACAGAAATCCAAGAACTAAAAATTTCAGAAATTTTAAGAACTGTGTGAAGCCCAACAATATATTCTGTTATTTACATGAAACTTGTGGAGTGAACATAACACAGCAATAAAACAGCTTCTTTAAATCCACAATATAAAATTAGTCATTAAAAAGTAAGTGGACAATTCACAAATTTTAAAATTGCTCATAGACAATTATGCCTAATCCTTCCTAGCCAGATGAACTGTATTATTTAGTTCAAAACTACTTGCCATTCTTTCTTTAAATTTTTAAGAATTTTAAGAAGTTAAGAAACAAATTTAGTTCTCCCTATGGGCATAGTTCTTAAATAAATCCCTTAAAAGTTAAAAAGTCAGAGACATTTGTTCCCCTCACATTGCAAAGTATTGATGCATATATTTTGAAACACATTCAAAATTAGGAATAGAAATATATTTAATCTTTTACATTTACAATCATTAGATTTAGACAAAACATATTAATAGCAGCCATTTTAAAGCTAATTTGGTATACAGGAATACCCCAACTTATGCTATCCCGACTTACGCATTTTTAAATCTTTAAATGAAATTTCCCAAAAAAAAACTTTAAATGGTGTTTGGAAGAAACTTTGTCCAATATTATTTAAAAACAAGATGGACACAACACCTGAAACTGATCATATTGCTCGTGTGATAGAAGAAGTTGTCGATATTGCCAGGCAATTAGATATGGAAGTCGATGGAGATGATATGAACGAGGTGTTGGATTTTCATCTTGAGGAGACTAACTGAGATGCCTGACCAAAGCATCACTGAAGAATCTGACATTTCATATCCAATTCCTCAAGAAAACCTAATGACAATTATAAACTTGACAGAAGGTCTCAGCGCAATTGAGAAAAGGTTAGAGATTTTAGAGAATACAGACTCTAATAAAGATCACGTGATCACGACAAAGCAGATAATAAAAAAAAATTAGTCCGTTATGAAGATGGTTTGGTTTGGAGCACTATGGTCAATTTTTGCTATGCGAGGACAAATTAGACAGGGACCTACTGCTTAAAGCCGATTTCAAACAGCTACATATGTCCATGACAAGAGTGGGATTCGAACCCACAGACTTTGGTACAGAATGCCAGCACCCTAGCCATTCAGTCATCGTTCGGCTAGTCCACTATGAAAAAATTCTTTGCAAAAAAAAAAAAAAAAAAAAAAAGCCATTAATACGGCAGATTAGGGCAGACAAGTTTGGATTGGATATTTTAAAACTATCAACATAATTTTTTATTTAATATCTTGTACATATGTATAATGGTGATATTAATATAATTATTGTGAAGATTTTGCTGTTAGGTTTAGTATTTTTTGTATTAAAACAAAAATAAATACAAGGGAGATTAAAATTTTTAGCAAACAACTTTAGGTTACATCTTTATTTAGAAAAGTAATAAAGGGAATCTTAGTAACTATGAATCTCTATCTCAAATTAAAGATATCTTTACAGAAAACTACAATCTTTCATTTAGTGTCTCAGAATTAACTTTGGTTGTTATCTTTTACAGGTTTGATACAACCAGGTAGTTTGAGAATTTTATTAAACCTAACAATAATTTTATGATAACAGAACAACAACAATTCTAAATTACCCAACAAAATCCTTAACATCTTGACTGCGCTGACAAAGGGAATCCAAGGTCTGAACGAACGCAAGTTGCAAGTGAAGAGCCTTGTTAAGGAAATGTTTAACCCAAGGTTCCTTATCAAGAAAGAAAACTGGAAAAACAAACTGAGAGGAACAATTTTGGAATTAAATAACAATCAACTTTATTGAAATTTCACAACACAATTCTAAAGATTGTAATCTGATAATAAATGCAATAAAAACAAATAAAATAATTTAAAGTAATTTGTTAAAATTACACACAAAATTACAACAATGTTTTATCACATGATACACAAATAGAAAATATTCTATACCTTAAATCATATATCTCACATGGCAAAATTCAGCTAATCCAGTGGCTTTTTAGAACATCAAAGTTACATAAAACATTAGTTACACATTTAAATGCTCTCTTTCTTTAGTTCAGTTCAATGGTAATGCAACAAAAACAAATGATACTTGAAAAACAGTCATCACAGTATATTTTTATATAACAACCAAATTATATGTAATTCTCAATAATGCATGACAGCTTTTATAGAAATTTTAAGAAGCATTTTCTTTCAGGACTACTATAACAAATTTATTCTTCCTACATATACAAGGCATGCTACTGGTTAATTGAGACAAATACATCATATTTTGCTGCACAAAGGCTTATTAGATTAAAGCCTATTCCAAACAGCTACAAACATTCATGCCCCTGGCAGGATTTAAATCCATAGACTCTAGTACCAAATGACAATGCCTTATACATTTTCTGACATCAGTCTTGCTGCAAATATGTACAGGGTTGTGCAGTTTTCATGCATTCATTATAGACATTTTACAAATGTCTAGGTAATTTACAGTGACACTAGAGAAAAATTGAATTTTTAGAGTTAATAAATTTAATTTTCCAAAGAATTGTTTGTTCTGGCCCCTCAGAGATAGTCTGGACCCTTCAAAGTTTTTTCAGGCTACATTACTGCACTGAATAATAGTATATTAATTCAATAACAATAAAATGTCAAGATTAAATATTTTATTTAGAAAATGAATATAATTTTGGCAATATCAATACATCATCTAATCACCATAAAAAATATTTAAAGAAATGATGCATTAAAATATCACTTAATGCATAAAGATTACATACTTCAAGCATAACAGTTTTCAGTTACTTATACAACAAAAGTTTAATTATTATTTACAAATTTTTCTACAAGAATTATATAAAAGTGTACCAGTAAATAAATATTCCTCAAGTATGCAAGTTATAATTTTCTATTACTAAAACTAAAAGTTAAACTTCAATTAAAACCAGGTACAACTATTTACCTCTTCAAGTGTAAAATCTCTCTCTGCATTTAAGGAAGTTATCAGATAATATGCCTATAAGAAACAGAATGACATAATGATAAACAAAATAAAACTGTTGAATAATGAAATACAACTTTAAAAATTAGATACTTGTAATACTACAGTCAAATTCAACATCCCCTTTTAGCATAGTTCAGTATGTTGTAAACTACCTTAAAAAATATTCAAAAGGTTACAATATGTCTGTGAATGTTCTGCATGTAAGACTAATACGTATGTAAGAGCAAAGAAATATGGAAAATAATATTCAAATAGTTAAATGAAAAAAATTATGAACACAACCCTTTACTCATTTTAATATTGACCATAAATCATACATCTGTGAGTTCATAAAGTTAAACATATTTAAATGCTATACAAATTTTAACAATAGACTCCTTAGAAATTATGAATGATATCATGTTAATGATAAAAAAGGAAATTGACTCTCTCTATATCACTAACAAAATACTTTTCATAATGTTAAACTAAGATAATTTCTTGATCACACTGTCAACAACCAGTTAGGCTTTCTGAAAGGTCTTTGGTCAGAATTTTTGCATTTATCTATTTGAAATATGCCTTTTTATTAGCTCATCCATGGAATAGGCTCCAAAGTGATTATCAGTTTACAGCTGAATATTTTAACAAAGATAACCACCTTATTTTCTCTTCAAAGTACATTTTTTAGGTAATACAAACCTTTAAATTTTGGATTTTGAGTCTTTGAAAACAGTATACCACCATGGTGTAGAAAAAATTCTCTATCCCCAGATTTGGTCTAGATATGTAAAGTAAATAGTGGCTGCTAAAAGCAAATTTTTTTAATACATCTACATAGCATTTTTTTCATTATACATATACAAATGATTTTTTACATATGTGGTGTCTAGACGTCATTACTAAGAAAGTCATCACTGTAGTACAAGACTTACTATGAACATAAATAATTTAGAGCATACTTACCTCTTTAAATTTATTTTCCTGCAAAATATTTTTGATTTCAACTTTAAAATAGTCATAATTGTCTTTCACTTTAAATGTTTCACATACTAACTGAACAAAAGAACCACTAGTCTGCATCGAAATTCTACTGACAGCTAGACACTTTATTTCCAATGTCAGAAGATGAGAGACATCATGCTTCTTACACCATTCATTTAATGATTCAATGACAATTTGAGAAAATGAACATAATCTTCCTCTAAAGAAATCTTTTGAATAATACATTAAATCCAAAGCATACAGATATACATTTAATTGTCTGGCAAAAAATTCAGAAATGAGAGCTGGATACTTGTTTCGATTATTCCAGTAACAGTATTCTAAAATTTGTAAATCAGATGCAATGTGATCAGGAGGTGTTCTTGAGGTTTCATTACGAAAAGGTCTGATATTCATATCTAGAAAAAGAAGAAAAATATAAAATAAAAAACAGAGAACTATATAAAATTAAAAAGCAGAAGTTCTGTGATCCCATAATTTTGCAGTGCAATAAAATAAATTAACTGATATGTCATAAAAGTTAGGCTAACCGAACTTCTTTGCATGGGTCTAATTTTTTAAACTAATACTAAGTGCATCTAGAAGCTCATATGTTAAACTACTTAATATAGTACATAAAGTATATTAAAAACCTATTGCTTTGAAATTGTCAGCTCTGAGATCATAGCCAAATTTGAAAGCTCATTTCAGTTAATATTCTAAATAGACTGACCAACTCACCAAAAAATTAAAAATGATTCCATGGCTAATGTCATAATTCATACATAAATATGATAAACAATCAGGGATACTTAGCTTCATTCTCTTTTACAAGATAACAGTTAAACATTTACAATTAATTTATGTGCCAGTACTGTACTATGGAAATTAAACACAATCACTTATTTATTGTATATATCATTTAATTAAAAATATGCTTTACTTGTGGCTGAAAAGTAAAGAAAAAATTGTTTTATTTAATCTTTCAGGAAGTACATTAATAAACATTTCAAAAGTATTTAACTATCATATAACATAAAAGCATAGGACAATTAAAAATTAGTTAAATCTCTTAATCTATTGATGAGATAATATTAAAGGTTTGGTTGGTTTTTAGAGCACTCTGAGCATTTTTTCCTAGATGAGGGCTGAACTTACTCTGAGTTATATTTTAAAGCCAATTCTAACTAGTTACAAAACCATGTCTTTTGTAGAACTCAAACTCTCTGACGCTTTTACCAATGGCTAGTATCATATCTATTCAAACAACATCGTGCCCGACTTCAAATTGCTATGTCTAAAAACTTGATTGCCAAAGTGATATATGAAGCTTATTAAACAAAATATCATTTTGAAACAATAGAGAGCAAAATCCTCACTTTTATAAATCTGGCTACATATTAAAAACATGACAAAAAAATCATACTCAGAGTAATTCAGATACTTCACATTAATGAAATAAATTGTTTTTGCCCAGAACCTTATATCTTGATACATGTTTCATAAAAATTATTCATAAATAACTGCATAATTTTCAATAAATAATAAAATGATAACTTTTATTCAGAAGTTATTAGAACATAAATAATTATAATTCAGTTTTTAAAAAAGTATTTTAAAAAAGTCAAGTATATCTGAGGGCTGATATTCAGCAACATATAAAATTATGGTACTTTTCTGTTCTAAGCACTACAATCGTTTTCATATCAATTTGGCGCATTTTCAAAAACAGCCGTAGCGAGAGAAAAGTAAAGCTCTATAAACACACTAATGATTGGCAAATTACAATATTAAAATATACAAATCTCGAGATTCAAGGATCACAAGACGATATGAGGACGATTATTTTCATGGACATGGAGATAACAAGACTTTATGAAATACCGTAATTAAATACGCTTACTTTGGTTTGTAATGAATTTAGAATCCATCAGAAAATTGGACCATATATTTACGTATTAGATTTTGAAATATAGAATTTGCCTAAAGATGAGCAGGCAGCTATTACATTACTTCAAGGTAAGGCTTTCATTCGTCAATATGATGTGTTGTATCTGTGCGTCGCCAAGGGTAGTGCTTATTAAGGAAAAGTACCAAAATTATTCCGGTTCTACTGCAAACTAAATGATAAAAAGTGGTCCAAACAAGTAATTACTTTTTGAAATATTGAACAGCTCACTTTAATTAGAAAAACTGAAATAATTATCTCAAAATAACAATAATAAGTCTTTAAACCCATATTTATAGATATTCAACTTAACTCAAAATGGGTAGAACATTAAAAGTAGAATATAATCATAAAATGTAACTATGGCGACTCAACATAAATTGTTATTAGTGGTAACTATGCTATAAGCATATACAACACTTGACAGTATTAGAAGTGTCGAATAAAGGCTTTAGGGATGCAAATCCTTAGTTTCTCCCTACACACAGTCAGAGACGTCAAGATTATTATATGAACTAAATATATCATAAACATATTAAAATAATTTTGGCAATTTTGATATAAAAAATGGAAAATAACAAGTAACAATTATCATACAAGAGGTATCCACTATGTAGTTACATAACATTTGCTTTGAAATATTTTCCCGACACTTTAATAGCTAATGCCAATTAAATTATAAACTTACTTCGTGAATGTCATGAAAACTTTAAAGACCAGATACAAAGACGCATATGTCTTTAATATTTATTCAGATTTTAGATGATTAGCGATAATACTTGATATCAAATTAATGACTGACTGATAGACTGGAGAAGAAGATGCTGCTTTCTTGCTACAAGATATGCTTGGCTTTTTGACAAACAGGATCAGAAACGAAAACCAATTAAATATAGAGTGAATTAAATCTCCTTCCAGAAAGCAATCCGGAGGTAAACAAATCCAGTCGTCATTCGTTACGTTTCCATTCTATGTTTCTTAATAAAAATATAATGCAGGTATCCATAATATCAGGGAGAATATAAAAGGAGTCTATGCATGGTGCAGAAAATACAGGATGACAATGTGAGGTACATTTTTAACCTTTGTAATACAAATTCATCATCTTGCTTCCTTTTTCGAACTGTTTTCAAGCACGGGTTGCTTGATTGCTATTTCCCATCCTGGGTTTGATCCCAGCGTTTAATATCTTTGCTGCTCGCGGTCCTCTGTGGCTCGTCTTCGACTTTTGAGAGTTTAATCTTTATATTTTGCTTTTTATTTTATGTTATATTGAAACTTTTTTTTTTGACAAGTCTTGCTGATTTAATTTTGTGTTAACTTTAACTTACTAAATTCTAACATTTTTGTTTTTATTTTTGTAACTTCTTTAATTTATTTTGTTACTTTTTTTCTTCTTCTTTAACTTGATTTATTTCTTCTTGGACCATGCGTGAAAAGCTTCAGTGCTTCCCATATCCATACCGAGGGTAAAGGGCTTAGCCGTATTTGGAACCTCACGAAAATTTTTTGTCCATGTCCTGTGAGGTTCAGTAAGCTATTCTGGTACCACTTCAGACCTACGCCCTGTTAATGCGGGAGTTCCTCAAGGTTCGAAACTCGGACCGGTCTTATTTAACTTATTTATAAATGATATCCCCACCACCCCGAACACTTCGCTTGCCCTCTATGCTGATGACACAGCCATTCTCGCTAAAAACCATAATGTCAGATATATGCATTCTTACCTCCAACGTCACATTAACATTCTTGAGCGCTGGTTTGATAAATGGCGTATTAAATTAAATCCCAATAAAACAAAAGCTATCTTCTTTTCATACAATAGGATTCCCCCACCCCCAGTTAACGTTTATGGTCAGCTCATCCACTTTGAAAGGGAAGTGAAATTTTTGGGTATATTCGTGGATAGTAAGCTTACTTGGAAGAAAAATATTAATAATAATATCTGCAAATTGTTTAAAGCTAGAAAAGATATCGCCCAACTCCTGTACCAGAAGGAGATGAGTTTGGAAAATAAACTTCTGCTTTACAAAACAGTACTTCGACCTATACTTCTTTATGCAGTACCTGTATGGGGGTCAGCCGCTAACAGTCATGTCCAGAAATTGCAATGCACACAAAAATAAAACCTTGCGTCTAATCACTAAAGCCAATAGATATAAAACTAACTACTCCCTCCACAAAGATCTAAATATTGAACCCATTCGCCTGGTTATAATTAATCTCGCCACTAATTTTTATAATAGTCTTTACTCCACCCCTAATGAAGATATTGCCAATCTTCCTGATTATGAAAATTGTGATAAAGAATTTAATCGCAGAACTAGAGCGACTCTAGTGCTTGACACTGGGATTACTCCCAACTCTTCTTTCCCATAATTTAAAATTTCTTTTTTCTTTCTTTATGTCATTCCGTTTTCCTTAAATTTTTTTAAGACCGCTTAATTCCCCCCCCCCCATTTTTCCTAATTATATGCAGTCACATCCTCTTATGCTTTTTTAAAAAAGGTAGTGTGTCGTCTCGTTGGTGTATTATGCCTCTGCGAATCCTCATAGTCAAATTGTGAACCGTCCTCCCTGATAATATCTTCTTCTAAGCTCCTGGATCCTGTTTCGTCAACCAATCAGGTTGCGGGGCACATTTTGCTCTCGACCAGTAGTTAAGCTTGATCTTTTTTAACCTCTTGTCAAAAATGTGGGGGGGGGGGGTAACCTAACTAGCTAAAAAGGGATTCCGAAAGACACTTGCATATTCCCAATAAGTACGCAGTTGGTGAAATAGCAAAAAACATTTAATTAACAAAAACAACTATAAATTTAGTGACCGATTAAATCGGCCCGAAAAACTCAAGCAGCATGCTATGCTTTCACAAAGACAAGAGTCAACTACAACCAAAAAAAGTTACAACGATAAGCGCCCTCTAGTGTTCAGGCGGGATCACAAGAAGATTGCTTGCTTCATATTTTACACAGCTCCCCACCATGAACTCGAAGAGTTTATCAGTAGCAGTTGAACGATTGTTACAATGGAAGTAAATATGATAAGGAAATTAAATTCAAATTGACAATAACAAAATCACTACAACTAGAAATACAAAAAAATAAAATAGAAATAATAATAATAACAAATTTTACACATTAGTGAATTTATAATAAATTAAAAAGAAAAAAAAGTTTAGAGTTCAAGCAATACAAGTAATCAAAAACTTGAAATAGACAATTAATATTATAAATCAAATTATTTTTCAAAAATTTTTCAAACTATTTATCATAGAAGGATAGGTAAAATCAGTCCATTAGTTGAGTTCGAAGGGATATATCAGTTGCACTGGTTTTCTAAAAAGTCCTTTTTTGGCTTTGACGACACAAGCTCTTACATGTCCATCTCTTCCCTGAAAAGTTTCTTGGATGATTCCTAAGTCCCAGAGGAGTTTGGACTTTGAAGTTCCTTCGACGAGCACGACATCATTGATCTTTACTTCTTTGTAAACATTCGGCGATTTAAAATGAGGAATGGTTCTCAAATCAAGAAGATATTGTTCTTTCCATTTGACCCAAAAGTGTTTTAAAAGGGTCGTTTGATATTGTTTTCTTTTGATTAAGGATTCTCTATTTGACATTCTATTTACCAATTCAACAAAGTGAAGAGGATAATCATGATTTTTTCTTCCATATTGTAAAAAGTCGAGGGGTGTTAAAGGGTTGGGCTCAGAAAAATTATCAGTCACATAAGTCAAGGGTCTCGAGTTGACAACATATTCAATTTCAATCAAAATAGTAGCAAGCTCTTCAAACGTTAGGAGAGCTCTTCCAAGAATTTTTCTGAGTGGATCTTTTACTGATTTCACGAGACGTTCATAAAATCCACCCCACCAGGGCGCTCTTTCCACGATGAATTTCCAATAAATACCAAGTGAAGCTATAAAATCTTTAAATTCAGAGTCCTTTAAGATGTTGGAGAAGTACATCAAGTCCTTACTAGCGGTTTTGAATGATTTAGCGTTATCTGAATAAACTACGCTACAACTACCTCGTCTGGAAAGAAATCTTCTGAAAGCGAGCAAGAAGTGTTTTGTAGACATAGATGAAACCAATTCCAAGTGTATTCCTCTAGTTATAGCGCAGGTAAAAATTACGAAGTAAGCTTTTTTAACTTCCTTATCACATCTGTAAAGTATTGGTCCTGCGAAGTCGAGACCACAAATTTCAAAGGGGGGATTTTCTAAAAGTCTGTCTTTTGGAAGTTGCGCTGTTATTTGGTTGGTTGGTTTCAAACTATATTTTCTGCAAATAAGGCATTTTTGAATTACTTTCTTGACGAGTTGTCGCCCCTTAACAATCCAAAACTTCCTTCTAAGGGCCTGTTCACATAGGAGTCCATTGCGTAGCGTTAAGGAAAAGATGACGTTGAGACGAAAATAAACCAATCATAGGCCTACAAACGATTAGCAAGGAAATTTTTAACGCCTATGATTGGTTTATTTTCATCTCAACGTCATCTTTTCCTTAACGCAACGCAACGGACTCCTATGTGAACAGGCCCTAAGTAATACTAAGGTGGCTGTTACTCCGGTATGGAAGTTTTTTGTATGTTCGTGCAAAATTAAAAGTTCCGAAAACTTTGAGTTTGGAGGCAAAAGAATTGGTTGTTTCTCATCTAGGGAAAATTCTGATTCATCTAATCTTCCTTTTATTCTTAGAATTTTCCTGTCATCTAAACAAGGTACTAGAGAACGGATTTTTGAACAATCACTAACCTTTTGGGTCCTTTCTAAGTCTATTATCTCTGACTCATAGGTTTCGTTTTGGGTTTCTTTAATCCAATATTCTCCGTCGGACATTCTTATTTCGTCCGTTTCGAGGGGACCCTTTCGCTTTATAGTGTTTCTAGTATTATGTATAAATCGAAATACGAAGGCAGTTACTCGCAGTAATTTCAGATAACTGCTAAATTTTTCTATATTTAGGAGTTTTTCACGATCTTCGAGCATCACTTTATACTGTGAAATAGCACTAAATTTACTTTTAAGTTCTAGATCTTGATTGTTTACGTTTTGTTTCTTAATTTTCGGCCAAAATTGCTCTGGTTGTTTGAGCCAAGGCGGTCCATGCCACCAAAGTACACTATCTTTTAATTCCCTTACGGACATTCCCCTGCTTAAAAAATCAGCAGGGTTTTCCTTTCCGGGGCAATGATTCCATTTCGGTGGTTCAGTCAGTTTTTGTATCTCTATTATCCTATTTTTAACGAATGGTTTAAAACGGGATGGTTCCCCTTTAATCCAGTGATAAACGATAGAGGAATCTGTATAAAAAAAGCAGGACTTAGCAAATTTTAAAGTTTTAGAAACTTTGTTACACAGCCTAGCAGAAAGCAGCGCTCCCATCAACTCCAGTCTCGGTAGAGAAATAGTCTTCAACGGCGCAACCCTGCTCTTCGAAGTGACAAAACTAGTTACAATAGTCCCGTCAGTCTTAACAACTCGAAAATATACTACAGTACCATAGGCCTTTTTAGATGCATCCGAAAAGGAGTGGAGTTGTACATCAACTACGCCTAAGTCAGTGAAATGATAAGAGCGAGGAATTGTCACTAAATTAAGGTCTTTCAGTTCAAGACACCAGTCGTTGAAAGGCCGTTTTACAATCTGGGACATTTCTTGATCCCAGAGAAGACCCATTTCCCAAACATTTTGAATAAGAATCTTCAGACGAATCACATAGGGAGCTATAAATCCTATGGGGTCAAAGATTCACCCAGCAACTTGCAATAAAAATCTTTTTGTATCAGTCCCTTTCGAAATAAAGGATATCAGATTTTCCGTGTTAAAATAAAACAAATCCTTATCCGTGTTCCACAAAATGCCAAGCACTTTATAGTTCATCATATTTTGACCAATTGGGTCTGATGACGTTCCAGTAGAAAACCCGTTCTTCTCCCAAAGTTCCCGTAATTCAGCAGAGTTAGTAGTCCATTTGTGTAAGGGCATATTTGCTTCACTAAAAATTTGGACACATTCCACGCTAGTTGCATAGGCGGACGCAACAGTATTTTGTCTTCCTAATACGTCGTCTACGTAACAAGATTCACTTAAGAGTTCATGAGTTTGAGGGAAAAGAGCAGAATACTTTTTCAAATGGTGTTTTATGGTTGCACTCAACAGGAAGGGTGAGCTATTTATTCCGAATCTCTATTAAATCTAAAACCTTCTAAAGATTCTGAAAAGGAATTTGGATTGTCGGTCCAAAAGAACTTTGTTACATTTTTATCTGACTCATCTATCTCTATATTCAAAAACGCTTGTTTGATATCAACCGTAAACGCGATTGGATGCTTTCGAAATGATAATAAAAGTTCAAACAAATCAGGATACAAATTAGGACCTATGTACAAACTATCATTTAATGAAAAGTTGCCCATTTTATGTGAAGAGGCATCGAAAACAATTCTGAGTTTGCTAGACACCCTATCATGTCGGATTACCACCCTATGGGGTAAATAAAATTCTGCGCTATCTACTACATTAGAGTCAGAGACACGTTCGATAATGTTTTGTTCTATATAATTATCTACAACATTTTTATACTCAGTGTATAAAGAGGGATCACTTTGAAATCTATAACACAATTTTGAAAATCTTTCATAAGCTACTTCGTAATTATTGTCAAGTGACTCTTTCAAATTATCCTTCCAAGGTAGCTTAACTACATATCTACCATCTCGGAATTGAATATTCTCCTCAAATTCTCACAAAACTCTGTTGTCATTTGTCAGACTCTCGTCCCCATTCCTAAGTGGAATTGATGAACGTGTGTAATAGCGTCTTCAATAAGCATCAAAAGAAGCGCAAACAGGTGTCGAGAGCCATACACCTTTGGAAACCCTTGACAATAGGAGGTAGTCAGCTCATTTAGAATGATTAAGGAAACACAGCGGCGCACGTCATCTAAGGTAGGAACGGTGGACAATGAAACCCACAATAGGTGGTCTGCGTATCGCGGATAAAAAAGGCCGATTGTCGTTCGAGAAAGGGAGAAGGAGGCATAAAAGACAGACGCGAGTAACGAACGAGGAGAATAGATTTGGACTGTTGAAAGGGTCAACACGCTTACGGGAGAGGCAGAGCTCATCGGACTTGGAAAGAATGAGCCCTACTCCCATGGTGTATTTTACGTTCGTAAAAACGAACCGTTGTAAATGACTTATCTAATCGAGATTTTAATATGTTAATAAACCTCATGAAATAAGAGTTGATTCTACAATTATAATTCCTTCTACATGATAATGATTTGTCGGATCACGACTATAAAGGTTAACATCATTACCATTTAAATCGTCATTAACTGATTCAATTCCAAGACTTTCTAACTGCCAAAATGTCTCTAATTGTTTCGAAATATTTTCCTCAATGACTACTTTCATAGCGAAAGAGTCACTAGAATTTTCGTTTGGGGGGCCTGAAACTCCAATTAAACACCACCCGTAGAGAGATTCTGCAGCTACAAGTTTCCGACTAATGCGTTTAATCCTACCCGTCATGACGTTATAATAGTTGTGAGAAAACTGTTCGATAATCACTATGAATACTTTAGAACAAGCACTTTATTTAAATACGAATTACTTACGACACGATACAATTTTGAAATGAAAGCGGAACTGTTTTTACATTTTTCTGATGTGGAGTTGAGAGGCAGTTCTTCTGCATAGGCAAACAAATTTACATTAATCAAGGAGTTTGCCTCAACATATCCTCCCACCTTGCAATTTGATGGAAACATAAAACAATAAAAATTGCAAAAAATAACCAGAGGTCCAATCTGGTGGGTATTTTTATACGTCGTCCGGTTCTAGTTCGAATGTCTGGAGCAACAGAAGGAGCGGGAACTGGACCATCATTAGTTGGTTTGGTTGATCCCGAGGGAATCTCCACAACGGCTGGAATGTTGTCTTTTAACAGGTAAAAAAATTGGATTTCTGGACTTCTAATTTCTAGGGAATAAATTCGCAGGAAAGGTCTAATTTTTTCTCCTTCAGCTGTCTTTATTCTGGCAACTCTTGAATGCCCGTCTGCGCCAGGGAAAATTTCAACTATTAGACCCAGCGGCCAGTTCATACGTTTTCCCGGGGATTCCAAAATAACTACATCACCTACTTGCAAGGTATCTTCCCGACTTTGTCCAAGATGCACAAGCATGGCTAAATATTCGTTGCGGAATCTCATTCGTAAATCATTTCGAAGTTTTTGAAGGTAACGCAATCTTTTATTTAAGCTGTTATGATCAATCTCATCTAAATCTGGGACTTCAGCACTCGGAATTCCCTGCATGAAATTTGAAGGTGTTAGCGGTTTCAATCCTTCCGAGTTGTCATCGATATACGTTAGAGGCCTGGAATTTATCGTAGCCTCGCAATCACACAGGATAGTTTCTAGCTCTTCATGCTTAAGAATGGATCTGCCCAAAATTCTTCTCAGGAGCTCTTTCAACATGCGGATCATTCGCTCCCACCAACCGCCCCACCAAGCGGCAGTTGGGGGATTGAAGTTCCATCTTATTTTCTTGATGGTAGAAAAACTCATAATGCGCTTCCAATCCAGATCTTGAAGAGCGTTGTTCGTGCCCACAAAATTAGTGCCATTATCTGTGTAGATAATACTCACTCTTCCTCTTCGTGCAATAAATCTTCTTAGAGCCATTATAAAAGCTTCGGTGGACAGAGAATTAACTAGTTCTAAATGAACAGCTCTATAAATGGCGCACGTAAAAAGGACAATCCATGCCTTTTCACCTGAAAGTAGGAATAAAGGGCCAGCTAAGTCAATTTCTGTTACTTCGAATAAGGCAGCATGTTTTATTCTGTTTCTCGGTAGAGGAGCTAAAGGAGGTTCCGTGCGTTTAGCTTTAAATCTTTTGCAAATGACACAACAAGAGCAGATTTTCTTCGCTTTTCTCCTAATACCTATTATCCAGTAATTTTCTCTCAGGTTAGATATCAGAGTTCCAAGGCCAGAGTGTTGTAATTGGCAGTGCTTCTGGTGGATAAGTCGGTGAATAATTGCGTTATCACCTGGTAACAATATGGGACATTTGAAGTCTTCATCTTCATCGCCTAGGACTAATTTTGTTCTCACTCTAATGATCCCATCATTATCTTTAAATGTTTGCATTTCTTTAAGAACTTCAACTCCTTTGCCTTGAAAAGTTTCCCTCTGGATTAACCTCAATAATATTTTCTCGGCATTTAGAACCTCTTCATAAACTAGTTCTCCTTTCCTGGCATATTCATTTTTCCGACAATTGTTGATGAAACGCATTATCCATGCGATCATCCTAATAAGTTTTGAGTATTGAGAGAAGTAGAGTAAACTATCCGTAAAATTAGAGGTCTTTTGAGCTACAACGACCACTAATTTCTTCTTCTCAGAATCCACAAGATCTTCATCAGCACTTGGGACTTCAGATACAGGCCATTTTACAGGATCTTCTTTCAACCAGTTAGGTCCCTCCCACCATCGACTCTCGAGCAAAGTTTTAGCATTGCAGCCTCTGGAGGGTAGATCTGCAGGATTCATAGAGCCTGGTACATAGTGCCAATCATCTGGGTTTGTGTAACTTCTGATCTCGGCAACGCGATTTCCAACAAATGTCTTCCAGCAGTTTTTTCTTTTAATCCAAGTTAGCGCTACAGTTGAATCACTCCAGAAAAAAACTTTGCATCCTTGCAAATTAAGTGAGTCAACTACCTGGTTGTATAGGCGAGTTGCAATGAGAGTTCCAAGAAGTTCTAATCGTGGGATAGTAATATCTTTAGTAGGTGCTACTCTTGATTTGCTGGCAACTAACTGCACCGAAGTTTTTCCCTCATAACATGATCGTATGAAAATACAGGCTGCGTAGGATACTTTGCTAGCGTCGCTGAAACAGTGTAGGCTGATTACACAATGCTTAAAGGGTCCAGTTACAAGTCTTCTGGGTACCGTACAATCTTTTAAAAAGTGCAGATGCTTGAACCAGTCTAGAAATTCTTTTCTCATATCCGGTGGAAGTACTTCATCCCAACCAAGTTTTTCTTTCCAACTTTTCTGTATTATTAATTTTGGGATTACAGTAGTAGGGCTAGTATAGCCAATAGGGTCAAAAATACTTTGAGCTAAGGACAACAAAGTTCTTTTGGTAACAGAGCTTTCTGAAAATGTGCTTGTACCCAAATTACATGAGAGTTCATCTATTTGGACGTCCCAAGAAAGTCTCAGTAATGGAATATATCTTTCATTAGTTTCACATTCTATAACCCCATCCGGAGAAGTTGTCCAACCTCGTAGATCGAATTGGGCTGAAAACATCAATTGTTTGGCTTCAGAGATGAAGACTCTAGCCTCTTCCTTCGTTTCTAGACTTAGGACACAGTTATCAATATAAAAGGAGTTCTGGAGCAACTGAGCAGTTTTCTTCAACTCTTCTGGAGCATGTTCAAGATGATATGTTATTGTTGCTCCTAGTAAAAACGGGCTTGGTGAAGCACCAAAAACAACACGGCAATGGCGTAAGGTTATGATCTCCTCTGTCTTCCGATCTTTCCACCATAAGAACTTGAAATAATCCCTATCATTTGGAGAAAGACTAATTTGCAAAAATGCTTTTCTGATGTCGGAAGTAATACCAATTGCATGCTTTCGAAACTGCATCACTAATTTGGGAATTAACTCTATTAAATTTGGGCCTTTTTCTAAACAATTGTTCAAAGAATTACCCTTTTCATCTCTAGCAGATGCATCGAACACGGGGCGTATTTTTGTAGTCGTGCTACTACTCTTGAAAACGGGTCGATGTGGTAGGTAATGCCCAATACCATCATCTTCCTTGACTAATTCTACGATGCCTAAATCTAGCCATTCTTTGAGAATGTCGTTGTACTCTTCTAAATGACCTGTGCGAACAAGTGTTTTTGTGGTCGATATGAGGCGTTTCTTAGCAAGTTCCTTATTATTAGTTAATTCAGGATGCCCTTCCTTCCACGGAAGACTAACTTCATATCTGTTATTTTCAATCCGCTTAATAGTTCTATGAAAGAAATTTAAAGTCTCAGCCTCTATGTCTTGTCTAGATTTAATTTCTGATGGATCTCTAATGCCAATCACATCCAAATCCCATAATTCTGTTAAATCCAAGTTGCAAGAGCAACTAATATTCATTTAAAGATCTAACAGAACATGCTTGTTTACCTTGGAGAGTCCATCCCAGTTTTGTATTAACTGCTACCAAATTATCGTCAATTGGAACTATTAAGTGGATTGAAATGAAAGCGGAACTGTTTTTACATTTTTCTGATGTGGAGTTGAGAGGCAGTTCTTCTGCATAGGCAAACGAATTTACATTAATCAAGGAGTTTGCCTCAACAATAGTTGTCAGCACCTATTAAAACTGAGACGCTAGAATCGTCACTTGATATATCAGCTAATTTTAAGTCTTTCAAATGTTTGTTATGAATCGAAATATCTATGTCAGGCGGGGGAATTTGTGCAGCGGATATTTTTTCTATTTCTAATGCTTCAATTTCCAAATAAGAATTTGGATTTTCTCTATTTTCTAACCTTATTTTGACTACGTTAAAAGTTTTCTCATTAGGAGGCTTATCTCCAAAGGAATAAACCGAAAGATTTTCTTGTCGAATGACAGGAAGTTTCAATAATCTTGAAATTTTCCTCTCAACAAAACTTCTCTGCGCCGCTGTGTCGGCCAATAAACGACAGTTTCTATACCGATTATTATAACGAGCAACAACCGATGCGGTTTGTAATAAAACCCTATGCGATCTAGTTTCGGTTTGGCATGAAGACACGCTAGTCACAACATCTTCGGATTCTCCTATACGTGGCGTCGTGGGAATGTTTTTATCCGAATTATTTCGATGAAACCGGAAGCAAAGTGTTTGAGGGTGCGAGGCTGAATGGCAAAAGGCGCACCCTTTTTCTTTTTTAAGTTTTGGGCACGAAGAAATCGAATGTCCGCTTGCAAAACAAAAATAACAAAGCTTATTTCCTTTTAAATAGTCTCGCTTCTTTTCTATGCTTACTGAATCACAGGAATACGAATCATGTAAATCCTTACAAAATATGCATTTACGATTAGCAGTTGAGTCATTGACTAAAAGCTCAACCGCTGACGAATTATTATTTTTCTGATTTCGAAAAGTGTCTCGGTTCAATGACCTTGACTCGAAGGCGCAATTTCTATTACGATCTTCAAAAGAGCGAACCGAATTTTGTTTTTCTTTTAAAGGAGGATTATGAAATGAAATAGCCCTCTCTCGGCTCTGTATTTCATCACCTAAAAATTCAAGAAGAGCTTTTAAATTCCAATTGTCACTTTTATTCTTTCTACTAAAGTCTAGTGTTAAATCAGAGGGTAATACTTTTAAAATTATCGGGGTTAAAAGATTACCGTACGATTCTGAACTTATACCCAAACTTTCTAAATTTCTGATTTCAGTTTCGGCTCGGTCATATAATTTTCTTAAACTATTCGTATCGCTCATATTTTTTATGGGAGTTATGTTAAGAAGAGATCCTAAATGGGTATTAATGAGTAAATTTTTTTGACCAAAACGAGATTTTAATAGCTTCAAGGCTGCGTCATAATTACTTTCCGTTAAAGCAAAACCGGAAATAGCTTTCGCTGCTATGCCTCCTACAAAACTTTTAAGGTAGATAAGTTTCTCGATTTTAGATAAACCAGCACTATTACTATCGATCGCATTTTCAAATTGGTTAATGAATTCTAACCAACATTTGTGGTCACCGTAAAATTTATTAACAGTTAGTTTTGGTAATTTAATTGAAGGTCTAGAATGTGTTACGGTTTCTACTGTTTGGCTAGATACACCATCGGCGTTAACAACAATGGGAGCTGTAGCCGAAGATGTTAGAGCAGTCATTCTCTCTTTAATTTTACATTTATGCGAAATTAAATTCTCCATGAAAATCTCACCTTGTTCGACTTCCTTCTCGATATCTTTGGCTTCGATAACATTAAGAAGTTCGCTGTCAACAATTTTAAGTGAGTTTATTTTTTCTGTTAACTGAGTATGTAATATTTCTAAAGCATTAACATCTTTTTCGTTTTCCAAACTAACATCTAAGCTTTTAACAAACTTAGTGGCACTGCCTTTAAGTGCCTTACGTTTATTTTTTATTTTCTCCTCATCCATAACTACGAACTAACATATAAATCGAAAATAAATAACTCACCCCAATCCTTGGGTAATATCCAATTGCATGAAGAGCGTATCTATCACTAATACGAAGAATATGACTGTTCGACGAATCATATCATACAATAGCAGCTTCTAGATGAATACTATAGCTACAACTGCGTACTACTATAACAATAGTGCAGTGCCTTCCCGGCCGATGCACCATGTCAAAAATGTGGGGGGGGGGGTAACCTAACTAACTAAAAAGGGATTCCGAAAGACACTTGCATATTCTCAATAAGTACGCAGTTGGTGAAATAGCAAAAAACATTTAATTAACAAAAACAACTATAAATTTAGTGACCGATTAAATCGGCCCGAAAAACTCAAGCAGCATGCTATGCTTTCACAAAGACAAGAGTCAACTACAACCAAAAAAGTTTCAATGATAAGCGCCCTCTAGTGTTCAGGCGGGATCACAAGAAGATTGCTTGCTTCATATTTCGCACACCTCTGTAATACAAATTCATCATGTTGCTTCCTTTTTCGGACTGTTTTCAAGCACGGGTTGCTTGATAGTTCTTTCCCATCTTGGGTTTGATCCTAGCGTTTAATTATCTTTGCTGCTCGCGGTCTTCTGTGGCTCGTCTTCGACTTTTGAGAGTTTAATCTTTATATTTTACCTTTTATTTTATCTTATATTGGGACCTTTTTTTTTGGACATGTCTTGCTGATATAATTTTGTGTTAACTTTAACTTACTAAATTCCAACATTTTTATTTTTATTTTTGTAACTTCTTTAATTTATTTGTAACTTTCTTTTTGTACTTGATTCATTTCTTCTTGGACCATGCATGAAAAGCTTCAGTGCTTCCCATATCCATACCGAGGGTAAAGGGCTTTCTTAGCCCTATTTGGTACCTCACGGAAACTTTTTGTCCATGTCCATGTATGTGTGAGGTACATAGCAGAAAAATTTGTTATTCTAAAATCACTGCATAAGAACATACTGCACGGTAGCACGGTTACACTGCAGTACGTTTATTTAGTGCACCCACGTGAAAAACGAAATGGAGGAACGAGTGGTCTTCAATTGCATATATGGCTCTTTTGTTTATATATCCTTTTCATATGAATTTTAGTAGTGTATACATTTTACAACAAATAGTTTGCCTGCCCTTTTTTTACGAAAGTTGATGTATAACATGCAGCATACCTTTCAGTAGTAGGAGGAGTCATTTTGTATCAATTAACCTCAAGAGTGATATACTTGTTGGCTCAACTAAAAGTTGATGGTTGGGAAACAAAAGGAATTGCAGGCCCAATTAAAGCTAACGTTGGCTCACTTGCAAAATTGACTGTTTCCCCAACTAGCCGCCAACTGTTGGTTGAACTGCTGTCCTGGCGGTTGAGCCAACTGACAGCCAACCGTTGTGAGGGCTGCAAAGCCAACTATTGTTTCAACATGACCCCGACGGTCAACCCCAACTGTTTGTCAACTATACCAGAGCTCCGCAACCTTTTATCTTCCACGGCACAACAACGTTTTTTTCGATAATTCCGCGGCACACCACAAGAAAAAGGTTGCAAATATATAAATTACAATAAATACGTATGTTTTTATTAGATAAAAAAAATAACAAAATAGCTCTATGTTTCAAGATAATTATAATCATGTAAGTTTTATATAAATCATTTTGAACTGTAGACCAACACAAGAACAAAAATATAAAATTATAGTTTACAAGTAAAAAATTTTCTCTTTAAATTTTTATATTAAAATTTGTTTTCTGGTCTTTACTTAAGCCTAATAAATCAAAGTTAATTTAAATATAACTAATTTATTAATGAGATATTTGAGATTGTTTTGATAAATGTGCGTTTTATATTTGCACGTTTTATATTTGGCTCTATATTAGAAAGAGCTACAGTTCACGGTCAAGGCCCTTTAAATATGATCGTTTGTCATTTTCAATTAGAACCAGTGTCGAAAAACTTTGTTCGCATAAGTATGTCGTCGAAAATGGGAGCAAAATTGCAATGGCCTTGTCAGAAATTTGTGGATATTCTTTCTTAACTGAAATCCAGAAATATGACGCTCGAGCATACATACAATGTATGGCTAACAACATGTTTTTGTTTTGCGTATAATTTCGATCCAGAAAAATTACATATTAACAAAAAGTTAGAGGAATATTTAGAAAAATTTCTATTTAATGCGGTGGTTAATTTTTTTATAATCATAATCGATAAAATGACAGAGGAACAGTCAAGATCACCTCGCGGCACACTAGTGTGCCACGGCACAGAGGTTGCGGAGCACTGAACTATACTAAATAACTGTTGCTCAGGAATTTCCCAACAGTCTGGTATTACTTAGATCTTCTCTAGAAATAGTCATACGGGATACTAGTTTCAGTTTCATCCCCAAACTTTATTTTATGATCTGTTAATAAGGGCCTGTTCACATAGCAGTCTGTTAGCGTAAGCGTTAAATTTTAACCAATCATATAGCTTATCGCTATGACATCATCCGTTGACTCACGTATTATCATTTGTGAACACTCCGTTGAAATTTTACACTTACGCTAACGGACTACTATGTGAACAGGCCTTTAATGCTATCTTAATATTCCAATTTCAAATCAAGTGCATTCTTATGCATTTCTATATACATTTTTGTAAAATTCTCACAATCTTTTAATGTTTATAGACACCGCTGTTATGGCTCTTGGAGTACCCGATCCCCGATCCAAAGGCTTTAACTCCAGTGAGGATTATGATTAATTCTGGCACTGGCTCCAGTTGAGCAGCCCGGGGACGCCGATAATCATAATAGGGAAATTCAACAATTATCTAGTTAGGAATCTTGTCGACATTGTTATAAAAATTGACTGAGAGCTGTTGAGCGACCCTACGGAAAGTTCGGATATCGAAATCCTTCCAAATTACCGCATTAGAGATGTAGCTGAAAGCCTTTCTAATTTACCCCAGAGTTCTACTTTGGAAGCATTCAATGATATCGATGTTATATTTGGCAGCTTGGGTGCAGACAGGTACAGCATAGAGAGTTATTGGAAGAATTACTGACCTATAGAATTGCACTTTGTTCCTATTGTTAAGGTGGGGGTCGAAAAGGAGGGATCTTAGCGATTTGACTTTGCCGATCATCTTGTGTTTGACATTTTGAATGTGGGGTTTAAACGTGAGTGACCGGTCGAAGGTAACACCCAGGCACTTCACAGAGTTCTCCCAGTTAATAACTGAGTTGAAAATGAAAAGGCGGGGAGGATTTTTATAGCTTGGTGAGAAATAGATGAGAAATAGTTGGCATTTAGATGGGTTAACTTAATTGTTCATTTAATAATACAATATTCCAGAACATCAATGTGATTTTGAATAAAACAGGCTATTAAACTTTGATGGTGAGCAGTGGGCAGGATTTCAGTGTCATCTGCGTACAAGGCAAGAGAAGTGTACTTATTGTGAGGAATTTTCATTAATATACATATATTAAACACAGTTGGGCCGAGAATGGAACTTTGGGAGACTCTGGATAAAGCCGGCATGAGCAATCTTGTCGAAATCCTTTGGAAAATCTAAAAGGAGAATTCCAGTGGGTCTCTGCTCTTAAAGTCCACAAGAAGCAAACTCTGCGACATGGAGCAAGTGGTGTATTGTGATGTGGAGGTTACGGGAAGCAAATTGCTCTGAAATAATAATGTTATTGAGGCTGAGAAAGTAGTTAATTCTATGGAGAATAACACGCTCGGCTATTTTAAAAAGGGAGCTGGGTAAATAATTGGGCGATAACTCTCACGGAAAGTTAAGTTTGAGTCCAGCTTGGGAATGGGGCAGACCACAGCTGATTTTCAGATTTGGGGGAAGTATGGAAATTTGATGATGGCGTTAACAATTGCAGTGGGATAAATAATAATATTAGGAGGAAAGTTTTAGATCGCTCAGTTAATAACTTTGTCCCTCCGGGAGACTTTCCATTCGGAAGTTTTTTAATGATTTCGATAATTTCGGGAGGGAAAGAATTTTGAATAGTGGAGGCAGGGGGGGGGGATAAGAAGGTATTGACCGTACGGAGAACCATACAATCATATGCCTCATCTTCCAAGCATCGTTATGGGAAAACTAAGTTTCGTAAGAATCAGCGACAGCTTCAGCTTTACAGCGATTGCCGAACGTTACGCCATTATTGCCGGGGATAGGAGGAAGATTTTATTCTTATTATTTCTAAGAATTTTTTGTAATTTCCATAGAGAATTATTCCGCGGGTTTAGGCTAGTGATTAACTCAGACCAACTTTCTTGTCTGAACCGGGATATTTCCTTTCTAACCCGTGCTCGGAGAAAATGATAATCCTGCCTGCTAGCACTATCGCGGTAAATTTGGAACAATTTACGTGCTGCATTACGTTTATTAATAAGATTTCTAATGCGGGCCAAAAAATAAGGAATTTTGGATTTGCTGATGTTATTGCGTGAACGTGTTATTGCGTGATGTTATTGCGATTTAGTTGCGTGAACAATAGAATCAATAAGTTTTTCACACCACAATAGATATCAGAACGAGACCGAATTGATGGATAATATAATTTAGAGCAGGCCAGGTAGTCCTGCAACCGACGCCAATCAGTGAACAAAAGTGGGTTGGAATTTTGAAGGAAAACGTTAAGATTGAGAGTTAGGAGAACAACATTTCTCCAGAGTCACACAGATCCAAGACTTATTTCGTAAGGGAAAGGAATCTTTTTCAAAAGAGCAAGATCGATTGTAGAGGAGGTGCCGGAAGAAGAATAATGGGTCGGGGAAGCGTACTTGCCATCCCCACTACCTTTGGCTTTGGCCAACATCTAATACGTAAGATCTACGATGCTGCCATCTATATCTAGAAATTTGAATGATTTGTATAATGTAATATAAACGTGCAAAGATGCGAGATGTATTATGAGGTAAAGCACTTTTTCAAAACAAACAACTCCGACAAAATTAACAAACTTTACCAATAATTAAATTTAAGCACGCATGTGGTAATGTAAGCTTAAAATTACTTGTTATAATAAATGCGATAATGTCATTAAAATTTATTAATTTTAATATAATTTTTTTTAATTGAAAATGCAGTGTAGTCCCGGACAATGTTTTGTTTTATTCTTGTATTCCTTGCAGATTTCTATATTATGGGTAAGATATACAAAACAAATAGACATTAATTTAAAAAATAAAGGTGCGAGTAATTACTTTTATTAATAATATTTAATGTTTATGAATTTAATAATATTTAGTGTTTATGATTAATATTATTTAGTGTTTATGATTTCTATATTATGGGTAAGATAGTGTTTATGAATTTAATAATATTTAGTGTTATGGGTTATGAATATTTAGTGTTATGAATTTAATAATATTTAGTGTTATGATTAATAATATTTAGTGTTTATGATTTCTATATTATGGGTAAGATAGTGTTTATGAATAAACAGTGATAGTGTTTAGTGTTTATGAATTTAATAATATTTAGTGTTATGTGTTATGAATTTAATAATATTTAGTGTTATGATTAATAATATTTAGTGTTTATGATTTCTATATTATGGGTAAGATAGTGTTTATGAATAGTGATAGTGTTTAGTAATAGTGTTTAGTGTTTATGAATTTAATAATATTTAGTGTTTATGATTAATAATATTTAGTGTTTATGATTAATAATATTTAGTGTTATGATTAATTTTATTTAGTGTTTATGATTTCTATATTATGGGTAAGATATACAAAACAAACAGACATTAATTTAAAAAATAAAGGTGCGAATAATTACTTTTAATAATAATATTTAGTGTTTATGAATTTAAAATCTGTCTTGTGTAGTTTAAAGTATTTTAAAAGGTAAATCTCTGTTTAACGAATTTTCCATATGACGAACTTTTTTTCGGGATTTAGCGACTTCGTTAAAGATAACTATGGAAATTTGGTATTTTTAGACTTGAGTTTAAATGTTAATCAAAATCTAATATCATACTGTCTATATGATAAACGCGAGTTTTACAACTTTAAAACTGTTAGGATTATGAATTGGAATAATGCTCTACATTTAAATATTAAACGCAATATAGTTACTAACCAGTTAATACGCTGTCAACGATTACATTCAAACAAAAAAACTATGGACGTCAGTATAATAAAATTCTTAACTATAGCTATTGACCAGGGTTTTCCCGTCAATTTCCTCGTATCTATTCTAACCCAGTTTTTTAATCTAGACAATAAATATTGTATGAATCGTTTTAAAATAAGTTGGCAACACTAAAAAAAAAAAATAAAAATAAAAAAAATTTCCCTAATACGGCGATATTTATCCCTACTATGTCTATAAAATGTGAGTGTGCAAGGGTTTCGTGTCCCTTTGCTTGGTGGGAGCTAAGTATTTTGTATATATATAGTGTATATGTTAGTGAATACTTATTTAGTTAATTAGTATTATTCTATTTCTGTAACTTAGTATTAAGATTTTTTTCATTCTATTCATCTTGTAATTATGTTTTAGTTGACTACATTAGAAAACTATCTGGTTTAACTTATCTATTTCACCTAAAATATTTTTCCTCTTCATAATTTTTTATTACTGTCTTGGTGTTATAGCCGACCTCCGGGAGTGTTGCCTGGCTTAAAACATGTTTAACCGAGGTTGGGGGGTCACAACCCCCCCCAGTCATCAACTATACCACCTCCGATTCCGTTTTTTGGCTATTTATATATGTCAATCTTATTTCAGGTTAGAGGTGTATTAAATGGTCACATCTGCCCTTTTAATTATCTTAATTTCAAATATCTATATATATATATATATATATATATATATATATATATATATATATATATATATATGTATATATATATGTATATAAATATGTATGCATATATGTGTATATATATATATGTATATATATGTATATATATGTATATATATATATATATATATATTTATATATTATATATATATATATATGTATATATATATGTATATAAATATGTATGTATATATGTGTATATATATATATGTATATATATGTATATATATGTATATATATATATATATATTTATATATTATATATATATATGTATATATATATGTATATTTATATATATAATATATATATATATATATCTTATATCTATATATATAAAAGAGCTTGTCTGTTTGTTTGTCAGCTATAGAATCATAGACTGTTTCACTCACAGAGACCAAATTCGGCACAGTTAATGTTTAGGACCCGAGAAACTTAAATCAGCAAAAACGAAGTTTGGGTCTCAATTAGTTTTTTTTAAATTAATTTTTTAATGATTTTTTGTGCCCGTAAGCGGTGCGAGGCACCCCCTGTGGATACAGGCGTTCAATGAAATACGAACCTATACCTCTTCCCCCGCGCGGGAGAAGAGGGGTGCGCGGGGGGGGGGAGAGATTCATGGTAATAAACTTTGGCCTTGACTAACTGACAGATAACGCACAGTCCAAACCATTGGACATAAAGAGCTGAAATTTTGCATGGTGATTCTTCTATAGTGGAGTTTATAGTGGAGGGGTAAACTGAGAAAGATTTTTGAAAAATTCTTCTTCCATTTTTTAAAATTAAATTTTTAAGCTGTTTTTCTAATTTTTTTAAGTTTGCATTTAAAATGATAATCCGAGGGTTATAAAATTTATATCACGCGAAATATCATAAAAATTCCTTTAAAACGAAATCTTTTTCGAATCTTTACCTACCTCCCTTTTCTGATTTTTGGTGAATTTTTAAAGATTAATTTTTAGAATGTAATTTATGAAATGCTGATCACGTGGTTTCTTTTCTTTTTGTGATACTTTAAATTAATTTTGCGTTACGTGCATAACAACGAAATAAATTGACAAAAGAAATGTTAAAATACGGTAAAAGATAAAATTTAACCACTAGACTAACTGAGATGGGAGCTTTTTAAGAATGCAGTTCAAATTAGTATGTTTTAACACAACTTTCCCGGTTCTGCTTTTTGTCCTTTGTTATTTGCAGTTTTTCTCATCGCTTGAACCGATTTACAATTTGCTTTTTCTACGGTTTTTGGCCTTAGGAAAATTAAAAATCGAATTACAATTCGCTTTTTCAACGGTTTTGGCCTTGGGAAAATTAAAAACCGATACGTTTTTTGGCCTGTTGATAATAAAAAACCGAATCACCAAAGTAAGGGAAATAGGCTTCATGTGAAATCGCGCCTTACTTTGAATAAATAAAGGGGATAATGCATCTTGCACTTTACCTCTTGGGTGATGTGGAAAAAAGTGCGTCTCTTGGGTGTTGTGGAACAAACTGAGCTTTTAAGGGAAAAATAAATAATAAAGGCAAATGTAAATTATAAAACTTATTTCTAATTAAAAAGTGGATCAAACAAATCTAATTAAATCTAATTAAACAGTAACTAACAAATATAATTAAGCAGTAAACTTATTCAATCCAAACGTGCGAATCACGCAACACTGTGTTATTAATTCTCAATAAAATCAGACGTATAATCAGACGAAGGTCCGCAAGCTCAAAGTTGTTTGTATATCATTTCAGTAGAAACGCGCTAAGCGCAATTTGTCTAGCCAGATGAACATGAAAAGCGGGGGGGGGGGGGGGCGCCAGCCCAGTATTTTTTTTGATGGAATGCATCAAAATTTTTATATCTATATATCTACCCGGGCATCGCCGGGCAATAATGCTAGTATATATATATATATATATATATATATATATATATATATATATATATATATATATATATATATATATATATATATATATATATATATATATATTACATTATACAAATCGTTCAAATTTCTGGATACAGATGGCAACATCATAGATCTTACGTAGGTTGTGCGTTTAGCCAATGCACTAATCCCACAATGTGTGGGAATAAAACGACCTCGGGGAAATGTGTGCTTCAGAATGGTGTCAGGGTGAGCAGTAACAAAGAATAAAAGATTGTTACCAAAAGTATTGTTATTTCTACAGTTCCAGGTCCTATGGTGTACATTGAAGGTGTACATTCACCGGCGACAATGTGCTGTTGATTAATAGATTATGGTAACCGCCCTTTTGTCTTCTTCTACTAACTTTTTTTAATCCTAATCTTATTCCAAATTTCCCGTCATCTAGTTTTGAAATATTTTTTATAATTTCTTGTTTCACCCATTGTTTAAATTCTCCATTATCATTTAATTTAGACATGCCACATTTGTTACTCGTACTCGTTCTAGTTTTTCCTACTCATTAGTCACGCTCCTGGAGCGTGACTAATGTCTCGCGAGGAGAGGCTTATTCGCGGCTGTGTAAATGCGGGGTAACATTAATGTTACTTCGGCTAGTTGTGGGGGGGATTTAATTTTACTCTCTGATTGGGCTGACACAAATGACAAAAACTTGATTGCTAGAGTCAGCGCATATCATATAATTTCCATCATGCATTTTATTACTTTTACCAGAAAATTGAGGAAGAAATTATTTCAATAAAAACAATTGATAGGACCAAAGCCATAAAGAAATATCCGTGAGGTTTTCTAATTTAAATTGGTTGAATGTGAAAAATTATTGTCATATTTATTGACAAGTTGGAGAATAATTTACTTCCAGGAGGCTTAAATAATTTAGTTAAAAAAAATAAAAAATCTGAAGTTCATGACTATAACACAAGACAAAAGGATTGGTTTCATATCATTAGAGTATAAGGCAAAATTATTTGAAAGAATTTTTGAGTTTGTTCAACAGAGTTTAATATCAAAAAATTAATAAGAACAATTTATTAACAAATCTTTTATTTTCAAATTAAATAATACAAAAGAAAATTACATATATTTACACCAATTTGATGTGTTGATGCAATACCGGGGTATCGAGGAAAACTGAACAAGCTTATTTTTTCTTTACTGTAAATAACAATTATTGGGGCATAAAATTATTATATGCCCTATATTTATTATTTATAGTTTTTAAAAAAGAAGTTTGTTAACTTTGTTGATTGCCATTTATCCCGTTGCTAGAGTATCGTTCCCCCTTTTGAATTCGCCCTTCTCAGAATACAGACTTACATTTACTGAGTGTGAAAGTTATGCTACGTGGTAAATTTATTTATTATGGTACTTTTTCATTAAAAAAACATCGAGACAACGAAAAACACCGAGAACAAAACATCGATGTTAAAAAAACATCGGCTTCAATAAATCGATGTTTCGAACATCGATGTTTTTATCAAAACATCGACATCGATGTCGCATCCCTAATCTCCGGAAACATGATGGTCACGTGATCCGACGGACTACATGGCATTTACCTCTGTTACTTTATTTATATAGATTATATATATATATATATATATATATATATATATATATATATATATATACACTGCTGGCCACTGTAAATGCAACACCCTGAAGGAAACATGCAAATAACATGAAATTTACAATATGCATTAGCGGAGGTGAGATATGCAAATGATTAGAATTTCAGCGCAGACGCACATCACGCGCGCCTGTGGCGCCACTTCAAAGCGCTATTTAAGGCTTGGAGATTTCGACGATTTCAAGTTCGGCAATTGTGTTTTTCTTGTGGTTTTTTAAAAAAACGATCAATTATGCCTCGTCGAAAACAGCGATCATCTTTTGATCAAGTATCCGAGTTCGACAGAGGAAGGATAGTGGCCTACCGAGATTGTGGATTATCTTTCAGGGAAATCGGTAGTCGTGTTGGACGAAACCAAACAACTGTAATGCGGATATGTGATCGTTGGATGCAGGAGGGTACGACGAACCGGCGTGTTCGATCGCATCCACCTCAGCGCACCACTTCACGTGATGACAGGCAAATTGTGCGCATGGCAGTGACGGATCGCTCAGTCACATCACGAACCATAGCACAGCACATGCAGTCTGTAACGCATCATCCAGTGTCTGCGCGTACCATTCGACGCCGTTTACAGCAGAGTGGTCTGTCCGCAAGACGTCCATTGCTTTGTCTACCCTTGACGCAGAACCACAGACGTCTCCGCCGCCAATGGTGCGATGACAGAAGGATGTGAACGGCAGAATGGAATGAAATTGTCTTTACTGACGAGTCGCTTCTGTCTGAAACACCACGATGGTCGCATTCGAGTCTGGAGACACCGTGAAGAGAGGATGCTGAACAGCTGCGTTATGCACCGCCACACTGGTCCTGCACCGGGTATTATGGTATGGGGCGGTATTGGATATCACTCTCGCTCACCCCTAGTACGCATTGCCGGTACTTTAAACAGCCAGCGCTACATCTCCGAGGTGTTGGAGCCAGTTGTCCTTCCTTACCTTCAGGGCTTGCCCACAGCCATATTTCAACAGGATAATGCGCGACCACACGTGGCACGAATTGTCCAACGGTTCTTCGTCAATCGCCAGATTGAATTGCTTCCCTGGCCGCCTCGCTCTCCGGATCTTTCGCCGATAGAAAACATGTGGTCCATAGTTGCTCTACGATTGACCCAGATTCCATCCCCAGCTGCCACAGCAGATCAACTTTGGCAACGTGTGGAAGCTGCTTGGTCTGCTGTACCCCAAGAACTCATCCAAAGTCTCTTTGAATCAATGCCGAGGCGTGTGGCAGCGGTGATCTCCAACAATGGCGGCTACTCTGGCTACTGATTTTGGCAGGAACCACACTTCACAGAAGTCTATAAATTTAATCATTTGATACTTGGTCAACATGTTATCTACAAAATAAATTTTGTTGTGATATCTCTTGTCTTTCTTGGTGTTGCAATTTGGGTGGCCAGAAGCGTATATATCATATTTGTACGACTGTGAAGAAGAAGTAAGCGATAAGAACATTAATAAATTTGAAGGCGGGTCGAGGTCCTCCTTATTCCACAAAATTGTCGAGATTGGTCGAGTAAATTGCAAGTAAAACAGTTCAAACTTAAATGAAGAATCCGAGGTGGGAGAGCTTAAAAAATTTACGTTTATTATATACAACTATTTACAAATACAAACTTAATTCCAAGAGCAGCGTGTTGCTCATTGTCAGGTGAGAGTCGAATGTCCGAGTGACAAACTCTAGGACGTTACAAAGTTCCTTCTCTCGCGCGCAAAGCGCTCTCTATACGGGTGGGTCCAAACATTCCACCCCCGCGATGAACAGTGGTTCATAAATCTAGTGCTACAATGGAATCACTACAATTAAATATAACATTAGTATGCATGAAAAATTAAAATATATAAAATTAGAACTGGAACAATATACTAAATATTAAACAAGGTATTATCACTAATTACTAATAAAGAAATAAAACTGATGTATATGCATATTAAACAAACTTAAATTTCAAATAAAGGTTAAATATGAAAAATGAATAGTCATGTTATTGACAAGAAAAAGGTAATATGGAGAGTTTATGAATAGGTCTCTTTAGTTCTCCATTAGCAGTTTTCAATCGTACTACTCGTACATTACCGTCTTTACCAGGATACAGCTCGAGAGTCCTTGCAAGAGACCATTTCAATGGAGGTAGATTATCGTCTTTGATCAGCACAAGATCTCCAACAGCTAAATTTGTTTTCTTAGTTGACCACTTTGAACGCTGCTGTAACTGAGTGAGATAGTTTGATGACCACCTTTTCCAAAAACTTTGGAAATTTTTTTGAGTGAGCTTCCATCGTTCGGGTGGAGTTAATTTTGTGGAAGTCAAGTCTGGTTCAGGAATTGAGTTCATCGAGGTCCCAATGATGAAATGTCCAGGAGTTAATGCCGTTAAATCATGAGGGTCATTTGATACAGGAACTAGAGGTCTTGAATTTAAGCACGCTTCAATTTGCGTTATCAAAGTGAAGAATTAATCAAAGGTAAGAATTTGTGATCCAACAGTTCTTTTCAGATGGTTTTTAATTTTTTAATTCCGGCCTCCCACAGACCTCCGAAGTGAGGTGCAGAGGGTGGATTAAAGTTCCATTTAATATTCTCTTCTGCAATGTAGGCATGAAACTTTTCATCAGCCAAAACTTGTGATAGCATTCTTTTTAATTCCTTATCAGCTCCTACAAAAATTGTTCCTCTGTTAGAAAATAGTTCCAGAGGTTTGCCACGACGAGCTATAAATCTTTTCAGCGAGGCTAAGAAGGCTTCTGAAGATAAATCGCTAACTACTTCCAAGTGAGTAGCCTTTGTGGACATACATATGTAAAGGCAAACATAAATTGTATAAGGTCTAATACCTCGTCCCTTACGAGTCTTGATCATGAATGGACCGGCGAAGTCCAGTCCGACGTGTGAAAAAATCTTGTTGGGCTTCACTCGATCAGGAGGTAAATCTCCCATGATTTGCATGCCTAAATTTGCCCTGTTTCTGAAACTCTTCGTGCATTTACAAACAATTCTTCTAACAACTTCGCGGATGTTAACAATCCAAAATTTTTGTCTTATCGAAGAAATAGTCAGCTGGATTCCACTGTGCAAATATTTTTCGTCATTAAATATGAAAAATGAATAGTCATGTTATTGACAAGAAAAAGGTAATATGGAGAGTTTATGAATAAAAATATGGAAAGTATTGAAATATATTTTACCAATGACAAACCTCCGAAAGATTAGCAATGAAATTTTTAACACCTATGATTGGTTTATTTTCGTCTCAACGTCATCTTTCCCTTAACGGAACGCAACGGACTCCTATGTGAACAGGCCCTAAGAGCTCGATTTTGTCAAAATTTACTTTATGTTCAAAATATCTTCTAGAAATATTCAAATTTTCTAATTCATTAATCTCTTCGAACTATTTTAGAAATCTTTCCGATAAATTTTGTAGTAATTGTTCGACCCAGTCAATGGCTTGTTGCCACATTTCTTGCAATAAGCATTTAACTTGCATTACGAAGGGTGAGATGTAACCAACAGAATCGTAAATCTTTGCAACAGTTTGTAAAACGTGACGTTTTGTGATGCAGGAATTTGTTATTTCTGAAGCTGGCTTCAAGTCTAAGGATAATGTACCGTGATTATTGTTCCAAATGATTCCTAAGATTTTAGATGGGTTTTCCGAATTTTCTTCAGTAATTACCCTTTTCTCCTCCCATAACGTTCTTAAGCCAGGGGAATTAGTTTTGAATTTTTTTAAATTCATACCTGCATCTTTCAAGATTTCTAAAGCTTCTGAGGACAAATTAAGCGCTTCAGCATTCGAACTCGCTCCATGATGCAAGTCGTCAACGTATAAAGATGAGTTTAACATCTCGTAGCATGCAGGGTTACTTTCTGAATATTTTTTAATGTGAAATTTTAGTAGCAGCTAATATGAAGGGAGAAGAATTGACCCTGAATGGTAAGCGGTTCATGTGCATAATTTTGAATGAATCAGGATCATTATTTCGAAACTAAAGAAATTTTAAGAATTTACGATCTTCCTCGACAATGCTAATCGTTAAGAAGGCCTTTTCAATATCAGCCGAAAATGCGATTTCGTATTTTCGAAATTTTAAGATTACGTCTAATAATTTAGGATTTAAATTGGGGCCAGGAAATAACAATTCATTTAGCGATTTTGAATTTTTTCCTTTGGACGAAGCATCAAAGACTATTCTTACGCGCGTAGTAATTTTATCTGGTCGGATAACGGCTGTATGAGGCATGAAATATCCGGAGTCGAAATTTTCGTTTTTATCTTCCTCAACTATCCTATTTTCTTCTTGTTGTTTAATAATACTCTGGTATTCCTGACAAATCTCCTTATCCTTACTTAATTTATCCTTTAAAATATCAAAACGTCTTTTAGCTGTTGCGAAATTACTGTCTAGTTGTGATTTATCGTCTTCAAACAAAAGTTTAGTTTCATATTTTCCATCAACAAATTTTAAGTTATCATTAAAATATTGCATGGCGTTTAAGTCACTTTGAGAAAAACATTCATTTTGATCTTCAATAATCCCTAGCAATTCTAGCTTCCAAAAGGAACTTATGTCAAATATTTCTTTTTGTACGGACGTGAAAAAGGAATGCAGTTCGGTGTCTTTTCCAGCTGAGCAATTTAATTTACCCATTAACGCATAACCGAATATTGTTGACACTGCGTATAGATCTTTATTTATTGAATGCTTATCGGTTTAGTATGCACTTCGTAGTAAACGTCCGCCCCTAATAAAATACAAATAGGCGCCATAGGTGATTTGTTTTCGTATACGAAATCTGAAATAAGCAACTGTTTGTTTATTCCCAGTTCAATTAATTGCTGAGTAGAGAGAGATTTAACACTTGCTTGAGTTATGAGATCTGTCGCGATTACTTCCGCTTTCACGGAGAGTTCAGGGTCAAAGCGGCTTGTGAGTTTCACATGATATACTTCAAATATTTGCTGCGCTGGCTTTTTCGCACCAAAAGAGTATAGATTCAATTTTTCTTTACGAATAAGGGAAAGTTTCAATTCCCGAACTAGCGATTTTCATATAAAACTCCGTTCACTTCCCGAGTCCAACAAAATTCTAACCCTTTTAGCTTTTATTTTAGGCTCTGCAATAGCACAAGTTTTTAAAATAACACTTTGATTAATTTCAACCGAATTGCACTGAGATATTATTGAACTTACAATTTGAGTGTCGGGGTTCGCGCATTTGGGTACTTCAGGGGTTTTTGCATTTCAAATTTCAGGAGTTTCGGTTCTAGTTCTGGCGTTACAAAACAATTTACTGTGCTGAAAACTATTACAAATAGCACATGGAGGTATTTTTGCTTTACAATCGGAGATGAGTTTTCAAGTAACATCTATAGCAGCAACCTCGTTTCTTTAGAGTTTGTCGTTTTTGTATATCAGGAACGACTTCACAAAAATGGGATTTATGTTCGTTTGACCATAAAAAACGCACCACGGTTTGGTCATGGTGTTTAATGCGTGTGCAGATTTAAATATCTTTTTAATACGAAAGTTTCTGTTTGGATTTATGCTACTATTTTTACATACAGGTTCAGTATTCATATTACAGTTCGAGTTCATTAGCATCACGGTTTCCCTGAATTGCACTTCTGTTTTCAAAAACTGGATCAGCTCAGATATATCAATTTCTTCCCGCTTTTTTCGTTGTCTGCTAAATTCTAGCGCTATATCATTAGGGAGTAGTTTTAATAAAATTGGATACAATAAATGACCGTAGGAGCCAGATGCAACTCCTAAATACTCCAAACTTCTTATTTGGATTTCAAGCTCATCGTAAAATTTTCGGAATTCTTTTATGTTAGAGGAATTTTGCAAGGGTTCTAAATTTAACAATTTAATCATTAATGAATTAATGACGACGTCTCTACTTCCAAATCTAGATTCTAGTAATTTTACTGCAGAATCATAATTTTCATTTGTTAAAGAAAATCCGCTAACGTTTTTTAATGCAGTTCCACCGAGAAACGTTTTTAGATAATTAAACTTATCTATTTTCGATAATTTCGTGTTATTGTGGATTGCACTTTCGAATTGTTGCCAAAATTCTAGACATTGGCTCGAGTCACCGAAAAATTTGTTTATAGTAAGCTTAGGCAACTTAACGACATTTAAATCAAAACTCTGAGAATTTACCAATACATCGCTATTGGTCGGATCGTTATTATTGTTTATACCAGACGTATTAACTTCATTCGAAGCAATTTCTTTATTCGATATTTCACTTAATTTGTTTTTTAGCTTTCTTTTAAGAGCAATAATTTTAATGTTATATTCAGCACAAGAAAGTACTTCTGTTTCGATTTCTTTAACAGTCAAATATAGTTCAATTTCTCTATCAATACTCTTCAATTCTTTTGATTTTTCCTTTAATTCATCATACAAGGTTTTGATATCAGTTTTATCAATATCTTCTGCTAATTTAGCAGGAATAGAATTTAACAGTCTAGTTGTTAAGTTCCTCAAAACGGAATGCTTCTTCTTAATTATTTCTAACTTTTCAGCCATTTCGAGTAAATTAGAAACTTCAATAAATCGTCAAAGAATATTTAAATATCTCTCACCTGAATCATCTAAAGGTCTGCTTATCCCGGGTTTCAGCACCAATGAAGGCGGGTCGAGGTCCTTATTCCACAAAATTGTCAAGATTGGTCGAGTAAATTTCAAGTAAAACAGTTCAAACTTAAATGAAGAATCCGAGGTGGGAGAGCTTAAAAATTTTACGTTTATTATATACAACTATTTACAAATACAAACTTAATTCCAAGAGCAGCGTGTTGCTCATTATCAGGTGAGAGTCGAATGTCCGAGTGACAAACTCTAGGACGTTACAAAGTTCCTTCTCTCGCGCGCAGAGCGCCCTCTATACGGGTGGGTCCAAACAAAATTAATACAACTTGTGTTTAAAAATCACGCAAGTACTTTAATTGTAATTAATAGGAAAGCATATTAATAAAAATAATAAAATTACCTTCTAAGTGCTCTTTGTATATGTGTGTTTAGTTTTAGAGTGACGGGTGAGCCTGCTGCTTACCGCACAATTGTTCGAATCGCGACATAAAGCTTGATATACACTGGTGTAAGAAATGAAGAGAATTTGCAGACTTGGTCGATTATCTCTAGAAGTACTGTACCGATTTTAATGAAATTTGATATGTACATACATTGATACAATATAAAACAAATAACCATTCAATACAGTCGAACCCCGTTATAACGAACTTCAAGGGACCAAAGGTTTGGTTCGCTATATCCGAACCGTTAAGAAAAATGTTCACAAAATGTATAACTCATTAGTTGCTATGTGTATTCAATAATGATATATTAAAAAACGATAAAATCTATTAAAAATGACCATTAATGAATTAAATTGACTAAAATCGATAACATTAAACTGATACAATACTAATTAAACTAATTAAAAATGAAAGACAAATGGATATAAATTCATTTTACCTTTAATTCTTGCTCACTGTTTTGTTACAGAAATAATCGATAATCTTCTGCTGACGTGATACCGATTTCAAAAACATTATATGAATTTCTTTGTCCAGTACGTCAAATGACTGCAACACTCTTTCTTCCACTGTTTGTGTGGAAAAAAACTTATTAATTACACGCATTGCTGCTGTAGCATCTAAGATGGTGGGAATTTCATCATTTATGTGCCCCTCTTCATCAGCATCAGATGCAGAATCTTCGATTTCAGAATGATACATTTTAATTTCTTCCACAATATCTTCATCAGTCGGATTTTCACATGTAATGATTTCATCATCAAATGTTTCGAACAATTGCATGTCACAATACGAGAATGAGGAAATATTGTGTTTTTCTATCCACATCGCGATAGGTAAATCTTCAACATCTTCTTCTTTAACATTCTTTGCTAGGCCAGCATGTCGAAAACATTTTCTAATTGTAGAATCTGTAACAAGCCGCCAAGATTTTTCGAGCATTATAAGTGCATCAAGAAGAGAAACGTCACATTTTACATTTTTATCATATCCTTCTAAAATTCGTAAAATGAGCTGCTTCCTGTAATGACATTTAAGGGTTCTGATGACACCCTGGTCCATAGGCTGTACTACAGAAGTTGCATTCGGGGGAAAGAGTACAATTCTAATCGATTGTAACTGTTTATCGTTTTTGTGTGCACTACAATTGACAAGCAAAAGTAGAATTTTCTGTTTTTTAGCTGAAAATTCACGATCCCACTTTCGAAGTTCTTTTTCAAACAGTTCCTTAGTCATCCACGCCTTACGGTTGGCTTCATAAGAAACAGGAAGCCGTTTGATATTTTTGAAGCATCTGGGGTGTTTAGATTTTCCAATTACGAGAAGCTTACGACGTTCAGTTCCACTCATATTGGCACACACAAGAAATGTGATTCTGTCTTTCTACAATTTTCCGCCATTACATTTCTCTCCATTAAATTTTAATGTCTGGTTTGGTGTCATCTTGTAAAACAGTGCAGCTTCATCAGCATTAAATATGTCATTCTCGTCATATTCACTAGAGATGTCATTCCAAATGTTTTCTTTCCACGTATCGATGTTGGATGTTGAAACATATCCCGATTCTCCGACAATTTTTTCGGAAGATACGTTGTTCCGCTTCTTGAATCTGTCTAACCATCCATTAGAACACGAAAATGGAATTCCAAATTTACTGGCAAATTCATCAGCTTTTGACTGAAGCATTTGCCCAGAAATTGATACATTTTGGCTTGAAAGTATGCTTTCTCTGTTTTTCCATATTGTTCCAACTGTAGATTTCGATAAATCTTTTTTTCGGCAAATGTCAACTTGGCTACCTCCATTTTGTATTTCTCTTGATATTTACTTTTTCTTCGATGCAGAATGCTTTACGCTTGCTCGACATGATGTACCTAATGATTTCTTAAAAGTGAATTTTTAACTTGTGATAAACACTCAAATAGGTGAATTAGATGAAATGACTTCCTTTCCACCTGCGTGTGGAAATCGACCCTGCTCCGGCTCGACCCTGAGCTGACCTTTCCCCTTGTTCTCGGGTGCGCATATGCTATACTGTTCATGCTTTTACTTGTTCTCCTCGAGCGTTTGGTGAACCTTTCCCCTCCCCTTCCTCCTCTTACTGTGGTTTCGCTTACCGAATTACTGGCGGGATTACAACTGCAGAGTGGCTATCGTAAAAGGGAAAGAATGCAGATGTTTCTACCCTTGAATAAACAGACTTATCGCTGATTTACTCCGTGTTTCACTAGCTGACATACATTTCCATAGGAAATCAGAGTCGAAGTCATGTTTTCACAACTGCGGAAAAAAAAAATCAGTCGACTGAAAAAAAAGGTTCGTTATAGCCGAGTCTTAACATTTCGGAGGTTCGCTATAAAAGGGTAAATTAGCATTAAGAAGAATATGAAAACGGCGGGACCAAAAATTCCGTTCGTTATATCCGGGAGTTCGTTATATCCCAGGTTCGCTATAACGGGGTTCAACTGTAATTGTAATACACACGCATGATCGTGCGTAACACTCGTTGGAGTCGGAAGGTATGAAACAGCGGTCGCAGAATAAACAAAAAATGGGTTAATAGGGGGTATGGTTTCCTCTTACAGATATACAGATCTCGCAGCGTGATTTCATACTTTAAATAAGTCAGTTTATCATTTCCTGTGGCAATTGGTCCCACTCGTTCAGCAACGCTGTTTTCATTCCCTGGATGGTTCTTGGAGGGGAGTTGCGAGTTGCAATTGCCATCCCCAGAGTGTCCCAGACATGCTCTATAGGGTTAAGGTCTGGAGATCTGGCTGGCCAATCCATCGGGCGAATATCCTCACTCTAGAAATTCGTCGACCAGAAGAGCTCTATGTGGCCTCGCGTTATCGTCCATTAAAATGAACTCAGGGCCAACTGCACCTCTGAAAAGGCGAACATAGGGCTCCAAGACCTCATCCCTATACCTCACACCAGTCACAGTGCCTCTTTCAAAGACATGGAGAGCTGTGCGGCCATCCAACATGATGCCTGACCATTAAACCTCCTCCGCCATAATGGTCGATTTCGCGGACATTGGAGGGTAGGTAGCGGGTCCCTGGTTCTCTCCATATGAACGTAACGGCGAGAATCGGTGTTTAGGCTGAACCGGGACTCATCAGTGAAGAGAACGGTCGCCCATTGATCCATACTCCAATCCCTATGCTCTCTGCACCATGGTAAACGGATTCTCCTGTTCGTAGACGTGAGCGGGACGCAAACAGCGGGTCTTCTTGCAAGCAACCCTCTCACATGAAGTCTTTTGGAAACAGTCACCCTTGATACAAGGGTTCCTGTGGCTGCATACAAGTCACGAGACAGCTGAGAAGCTGTAGCACTCCTGTTACGCCTCGCTATAATCGACAAATGGCGATCTTCTCTGGCCGTCGTGGCTCTTGGACGACCAAGCCCAGGCTCTCTCGATGGATCCGGTATCCTGGAACTGTTTCCATAAGTTACACACGACGCTGGGCGTTAAATTGAACTCTTTACAAATTTGGACTTGAGATTGGCCTGCTTCTAGCCTCCCCACAATTCGCCACCTCATTCCATCATCTAAACGTTGGTGGTTACTCATTTTTACTGTTACAATTTGAAATTAACCGATTACTGCAAAATAACACCAAGAAATTCGCCGAGGTGTGCCAGCGAAATGCGTCTTAACTTACGCATTCAAATATGTCGCACAAGTATGCCAGTTTCAGCAGAAGGTCTGGATCTGCGAAATTGTTAGCGTTCACGTGATCTTTCAGGAAATTGTAAATTTCTCGTCGAAGTTCATACGTTCGTGATAGTACATTGCCACATGAGAGCCAACGCGAGCTGCAGTAGTATATAAGGGTCATGTGCTCGCCCCCCCCCCAAATCCTCGCATAGGTGTTTGAAAAATTTGGCTTTAAGTGGCCTAGTTTTTATATAGTTTACTACCTTTACTGCACATTCTAGGACGAGATTCAGAGTATTACTCAGTGATTTCGATGCAAGTGCTTCTCTGTGAATGATGCAATGGGTCCAGAAACAATCCGGGGCTTTGAGACGAATCAGCACCTGTAGGCCTCCGTAATGACCAGACATTGATCGAGCACCATCTGTGCACACACCGATGCACTTTATCTGATCCAGGTCATTTTCCTTCATAAATGTGTCAAGGCTATCTGACATACCTTCAGCCGTTGCACTTTCAGTAATGCTTTTACAAAACAGGTCATCAACAATAGTACAACCATCAATGAAACTTACATAGCTGAGGAGATGTGCATCATTATTGCTGTCTGTGGCCTCGTCTAGTTGCAGTCCAGATTCATTTCCTTTCCTTTTTTCTATCAATTGATCGTTGTGATCCTGAGCCATGTGCTCGATTCTTCGATTGATGCTGTTGTTCGACAAAGGAATGTTTGCCAGAAATTTCCCCGCATTTTCTCCTATCATTACATTAGCCATGTCCACAGCAGCCGGTAGAATCAATTCCTCAGCAACAGTGTGGGCCTTTTTGCACTTAACTACTCTATATGCCACCTTGAATGACGACAACAAGGCATTTTTTGGCACTGACGCTTCCTTAGTGAAAACATTTTTTTGGTGGTGCAAATCTTTCATTTTTCTGCTAAAATATTCACGTGGTTTGTCGACCATGTTAGGATGCGTTTTTTTTCAAGGTGCAATCTCAATTTACTTGGATTCATGCTCTCGGATGATAGAAATTTAGATCAGAGATTACACACCGCTGCCTCTCTTCATCATTGACTTCTATTGAAGTGAAGCCAAAATCAAAGTAACTGTCTTTCCTATTTGCGGCATTTTCGCTTCTTTCCACACACGTCACATGTAGATGCATGATCTTTATTAGTACTTGCATTATCATTTTTTTTTCATCAAAAATCTATCCATTTTTACGAAAAATATCTATACAGCTTTCTTAGAACACGACATGTACAGCGACCACTAGCGAGATAATTGACGACGGGACTACCTGCCCGAATAATCAGACGATATGAGCAGTCGGAGGAAAGGAGAGAAGGAATGTCACCACTCCCGTTCGTTATTGGTTATTGTGAAATATATGCAGCCGCGAGGGCAGGTGCAAAGAACGTACAGGTGGCATTCTCGAAATTCTTTAACCGGCCGTTGGGAAGTGAACTGGTTTTTGGTGATTGACCTTGAAATTGTTTTCTTTTGCTAAGGAAGAATACGACCGCCTATGGAAAGCCTATATGAGATGTGCCATGGTCAGGCCATGGTACGTGCCACGACACAAAACGGACACTCCTTAAACCGTGTCTAATCTATTGATCTGATCTCCCCTCTCGAAGCAAACACAAAGATATGCAATAACGGACTCGAAGAGGAGAGTTGTTTACCCCTTTTTGTCCATTTTCGTCGTCATAAGCAAGTTACATCGAAATAGTTCTTAGCAATAGATTTGATTGGAGATCATGGGTGTTTCGCGGCACCCCTGATCTCTCTGCGCGGCATCCCAGGGTGCCACGGCACACACTTTGGGAACCCCTGCACTAACCACTAATGCTAATGATAGGACTTATATGAAGATGAATTTTAATTATAAGTGAACTAAGAGTAATTTATTGTTAATGAACTTTAACTGCAAATGATTTTTGATTTGCTAACTATCTTAATTTTAATTCTTGAATATATAGGGGGATTTTTATTAAACTGACACTACTCAGAGCTATCAGAGAAATAATGTAGCGCGATCTATCAACCAGAATTCCACCAAATTTGATAGAGGGACTAAGGACGACACGGGAAAGAGTTTCCATGAAAAAAAAATTAGTTCCAAAATTTCCTGATAGGGGAAGATATGGCGTTGTTGTAGGCGCACTTGAGAATTTGCACAAAACACAAGTAAAACATCAAAATGCAAATTCAAGACTACGTAGTCGATAGCAGCGCCAGTATTTCGGGCTATAAAGATAAGGGGTGAATACTAAAAAAGTTGTAAGAGAAAGTTTTTGAAAAGTTGTTTTAAAAGTTGTAAAATGAATAACAGAAAAATTTCACTTCAACACCGCTTTAAGGTCGATTTATATAGACACGAGAAGGGAACGTAACGGGAACGATCCGAGCGCGCGACGAGTGGCCGTAATCATTTCATTCTTGTTTTTCAATGGAACTGTTTATACTGCGCCGTGACACGTCCGATTCCCGGCCGAGAATCGGCGCCAAAGAGTCGAAGCAGGAAGTCGTTCAGTGCTCGGCCGTCTCTCGTTCATGGCAAAAAGTAAAAAGTGGCTATTCAAGATATAATTTACATACTGTTATTTATGTTTGATATTTAATATGGATGATGAAAACTCATTGAGCTGGTGAGAGGTTTTGTGCGAATTGGCCCATCAAAATACATGAATCCAAAGTTCAAAATGACAATTCGGAAGGCAATAGGAGAAAATTATACTTGAAATTACAATTGGTCCACTAAAATATAAAATTTATCAATTTGTATGAATAATGAAAGAATGGAAAAATTATTTACACGATTTAGAAAGTGTAAATTGTTAAAAACAAATACTTACATGTATGGATTTGTCGGTTATAAAGCAAATTTTCTTGCTTTCTGAGCAGCAAAATTGTATATTAAAAGTGAAAAGTCCAAAGATGATGACTGATGAGAGATCATTTTCATTAGAAATAAGTGCCAAGGAGGTCTCTGTATAAACACATGCATCCGGCGCTCGGGCTCGGCTCGTACCCTTTACGTGCCTGTATAAATCGACCCTTATGCAGCAAATTCACTTCTCCCTGCTTAATGTGACCTCCATTCTAGTGGACGACCCATTGCAACCTTAGGGCCGCCAAGTTAGACTCCAACAAGATACACCTTGGATTTTAAATAACGCGTCAGAAAGAAGTCACATGGGTTAGATCTGGTGAGCGAGGTGGCCATGCAAGTGGAAAAAAGCGACTGATGACCCCTATTCCTTCTGTAAAGCGATGACACAACACATTACGCACCGATCTTGATAGCCCAAAATACTGACGGTGCTATCGACTACGTAGTCATGAATTTGCATTTTAATGTTTTACTTGCGTTTTATGCAAATTCTCGGGTGCGACGACAACAGCGCCAATTTTCCCCTATCGGCGACTTTTGGAACTATTTTTTTTCTTCATGGAAACTCTTTCTCGTGTTGTCCTTAGTACATCTATCAATTTTGGTGGAATTCCGGCTGATAGATCGCGCTACAGGTGGCCCTGAGTAGTGTCAGTTTAATAAAAATCACCCTGTATATATATTTTAAATTCTCCTTATCGAGAAAAATTTCAACGCCACAAATACAACGTGGGTGGTGAGAATTTTTGAAAGGTCGGGGATAAGGAATCTGTTAAGGTACCGAACATAAGCAGAGGGGATGAGAAATTTAGAGTTTGCACACGGGGATATCATGATAGAAAATGATTCCAGTTCCTGAGTAACAAGATCATTGACTGCGATATGATTTAGGTTTGGTTTTGGAGCGCTACGGTCATTTTTTGCTACACGAGGTGTTCCGAGCGCGAAGTTTAGGTTTTGCCGATTGGCAACGGTAGAAAAACGAAGAATAATAAAAAGGGAAATTTCCCTCCGCTTTATTGAGAACTTTAATTTCTCCTTGCACATCTTGGCATCGATCGTGGGCCTACCAATCTCTGTCCCTGCAAGATGCTTGCTCACTTTTTAACTACATCGAACTCACGGACTCTGAGCGCTCTAATCACTTTTCTCTACACTATGGTTCCCCTCTGCTAGTCATCGGAAATTCTGCAATAAAGGGCGTGGCCCAGGAATTGCAGTTGGATACCATTTTCCTATAGCTTTATTGAGAATAGAACCGGATGGGATCTCCCCCCGTTTGGAATTATAGATTTAAATTTAAATGTTTTTATTAGTGTAATGTTCGTGTACGTGAATAAAAGTTTTGTGTTTACGAACTTGGATTTCTTTGAATCCCCGATAAATGGATTAGAAATAGAACACGAGGGCTAATTTGAGAAAAATGGTTAAGATTGTTCCGTACGTAGATAGCTATGTCACCTTGAGGGTGGGAGATAGCGGGGGACGCCCTATCTTTCCTGTTTAATTTATATTTTGTGCTGTGCGAGAAGCGATTAACCATGATCAGGTTGGGACGAAAGGTAACCGTCGACCTTTCGAAGATCGACATTACTTTTTGTTGGGAATTTCACCTAAAAGTTGCTTACCTGTAGTTTTCCCACAGTGTAGTATTGCACTCACGCTATTATTTTGATTTTGACAGTTGCCAAATGCGTCTTCTTAATACCCTAGTGAGCGGGTAATCAACAGTGTTGACCAAGTAAGATCGTTTGTAAATGACGTCATCACACCAAATCCTGTTGGGATGACGTCATATACTTTCAACTATTAATAGGTTTTATTTGCTTTTCCCCATGATTTATTGATCACGAGTTGGGATCAACTCGCTGCGTGCTATCTTGTTTTATGCAAATATTCTGTGTATATATAGCTACAGTGTAGCGAGTCTTGTTGCTTTTTGCTTTCGCCTTCTGTTTTGCCGGCTGAGATATTGCCTAGTACAAGTGAGATGTCTCATGGACTGCGTGCCTGAGACAGTTTTATTTTATTATGTTTATATACGAGTTAACGTTTTATTTATGGCTTTGAATAAAAGATTTTATTTTATCTCTGCCTCTGTCATCAGTACTGCCAACCACACTCTGCTTATTGTCCTTATGTTTGACAATACGGTTATGGGCCCAGGTGCCTAGGCAGTACGACAGCAGAGTTACTACCTGGAGAAAGTTTTTTTTCCCCTCCGGTACTGTGGAACCATTCGAAGGCGGGCCATGGTCTTAGTCTAGCTAGGAAAGGAAGAACTGTAATACTTGTTTCTCCGTTTTGTTGTTCATCAATATGGAACCAGCAACCATTGATCCGCTGTGTGCGGATAATTACGCCACTTGGGAAAGCGACGTGAAGGTGCTTTTGATGGCCAAGAACTGTTGGAGTATTGTGAATGGAACAGCCAAACCACCAGCCAAGGACTCTGAGGGCCAACCCGATTTTGAAGCCCGAAAGGCAAAGGCCTTTAGTATAATATACTTAAATATTAGTAAGCCGTACCGAGCTCTTCTTGTGGGTATAGAAGACTCTAAACAAGCCTTTGACATTTTAAAATTACATTTTCAACCTAGCTCACGTGCACGTATAGTGGGCCTAACAGATTCTTTTTTTAAGTGTAGGCCAAATGAATCGGAAAGTGTCGGTCTGTTTGCTGCCCGTTTAAAGGTTTTGGTTAACCAATTGAGAGAGGCAGGTAAACCTATTGACGACTGGTTTGTCACTTTTCAGTTAATTAGGCACTTACCTAACGAGTTTGCAGGTATCGTTCAAACCATTTACCGGTACCCTGACAAAGATTTTAAATCTGAGTTGGTGTTGAATGAGTTATTAGCTGAAGAATCAAGACTAATTCAGGCACAGGGTGACCAGGATGCTGTAGTGTTGCAAACTACCCAAAGCTTTAAAAATAAGAAAACTGCTAAAATTGAGAATCGGCGCTGTTTTAGATGTGGCATGCTAGGCCACCTCATGAAAGATTGTAAGGTAAAGGGTTTAAATGAAAAGCCTAAACAGCCTGAGAATGTCCCTAAAAAACGAATATATAAAAAAAAGCAATTCCCGAAAAACAGAACTGAGAATAATTATGTTGTCGAGACTTCCCTTAGTAATAGTGATAGTCAGGAAAACTGAGTGGATTTTTGATACAGCCGCCAGTTCTCATTTTTGCTGTAATAAATCCCTCTTTAGTGATTACAGGCAAAAATCTGGAACCACAATGGCAGTAGCTATAGATGGAGTAGATTGTCCTATTGAAGGGGAGGGGAAGGTCTGTATGATTTTTAAACATAAAAATCGTGAAGAACTAGTTAACCTCAATGTTTTGTATTCGCCAAGACTACGGCACAACCTAATAACGGGTACCCTTGTGGAACAGAATGGAGGAAATTTTGAGGGCAAGAATGGTCAGATTCGCGTTTTTGGAAAAGACGGCCGCGTAGTTTTTCGTGCCCAAAGGGAGAGGGGTCTATATTATGTGTACCCCAGTTACCCAAAGAAAGCAATAACTCCCACTGAAGTCTTAAGTGTCACCGATAATTCTCTCAGTCAGTGGCATAAGAAATTTTGCCATATAAATTGTCGCTACATTGTAAAAACAGGGAGCGAGGGCTGTGTGAGAGGATTACCTAGTTTTAAGACAAAGGAGGAGGTACAGTGTGAGACATGTCGATTAGCTAAATCTAAACGTGTTTCGTTCAAGCCTATAGCCAAAATCAGGTCATCAAAACCTCTAGAACTGGTGCATATGGACCTCTGTGGTCCAATGCCGGTAACATCTAAATCTGGTTATCGTTATTTTTTTAGTATTACAGATGACCTTTCGAGGAAAATTACAATTTTTCCTCTAAAAGAGAAAACTGAGGTTTTTGATACATTTAAAAAATGGCAGAAAAGAGCAGAAAGGTTTACAGGTCATAAGGTAATCAATGTACGTACAGACCAGGGCCTAGAGTTCTGCCATAAGCAGTTTGAAGAATATCTTGAAGACCTAGGTATCCGTGCAGAACGAACGAACGAACACATACTCCCCTGAGCAAAATGGGGTAAGTGAAAGACTTAATTATACTGCTGTAGACGCTGTTAAAGCGATGCTGCAGGATAGTCAGTTAAAGAAATCATTTTGGGATGAAGCAGTTCTATGCTTTGCCTATACGTGGAATAGACTTTGTCACCGTAACCAAACCAAGACCCCTTTCGAAATATTCTCGGGTAATACACCTTCGGTAAAACACCTGAAGAGTTTTGGGACTATCGCTTACGTCGGAACTCCTAAACAACTTCGAGGAAAGCTTGATTCCCGTGCGAAAAGGGGCATAATGGTTGGGTACGCTATGCGTACAAAAGGGTATAGGATTTGGATTCCTGAAGATCGTAAGGTCGTCGAAACTATTAATGTAAGATTCTCTGAGCCCAGTGGTCGCGTACTGGATCCCAAAGTGCAGAAACCTATTTCCCGTGAAGTTGTAACAGACACAGAGTCAGAAGACGAAGAAAATTATTTTAAAAGAACAGCAAGTGATCAAGGTGCTACTAGTCATACTGATGAGCCAGCTGGAGCTGAACCTGAGGTAAGTTCGTCTAAAGTGTTGGATTCAGAACCCCCTTTAAAAGAAGTTTCCTGGACCAGGAAAGCGGTACCCCGTGCTATAGGGGATCGACATGATATTTATTACTACCCTGGTACTAGTAAAGCTCGTTTGAGATCACACCGGGAGGTAGTCTTTTTGTAATGCTCACGGAATTAAATATAATAGCTCTGATTTTAATTTCAGTACGAAAAATTCTTATTCCGGGCCTGCAGAAAATATTGATACAGTTGAAGAATCGCATAGTGAGGACTCATTGTTTTCTGCATGACTAGACCATAATGCAGTTGCAGTACCATCTAATTTTGCAGCAGCTTTAGGAACCCCTGAAGCAGATGAGTGGTTTAATGCTATGAATGAGGAAATAAACGTGATGCGAGATAGAGATGTCTGGGAACTTGTTGAAAAACCTGAAAAGGCTAAAGTCATTGGAAACCGGTGGGTTTTTAGTCTCAAGAAAAATTCAGAAGGGAAAATTGTGACGTTTAAAGCTCGCATTGTTGCCCAGGGCTTTCTTCAGAGAAAGGGGGAATCATACGAGGAAACTTTTAGTCCTGTTGTGAACTTTTCCCTAATTAGAATATTTTTCGCTGTATTAGTTGCATATAAGAAATGGTCCCACAGACAGCTCGATATTAAAAATGCCTATTTATATGCCCCACTTCAAGAAACAATCTTCATGAAACAGCCTCAAGGTTTTGTTGATGAAGAAAGACCGAATTTAGTTTGCCAATTAAAAAAAGCTATCTACGGCCTGCATCAAAGCGGCCGGGAATGGTTTTTCGAAATCAGCAACAAACTCCTTGATATGGGTTTCGAAGAGATTTCATGGGCAAACTGTGTTCACATACCAGAAACATGTAGTTTTACTGTTATATGTGGATGATATCGTGATTTTTGGGGAGCATGACAGGCACATTGATCACGTAATTAAACTTTTATGCAGCAAATTTGATTTGAAAGACTTAGGAAAAACCAGGAAACTGCTAGGCGTAGAATTAGAAGAAATAGATGGGCAAATTTTTATTCATCAGAAAATTTACATCGAACATATACAAAAACTTTTTAGCAAATTTAAACTTCCAGTAACATCTTTACCAATACCTAAAGGTTTGGTACTATCTAAAAGCCAGTGCCCCAATACTGACGACGAACGTAAACAAATGGAGTACATACCATACAGGAGTGCCATAGGATGTTTGGCATTTTTAGCTAATCGGACGAGACCTGATATTTGTTTTGCCGTCAACGTTTTGTCTCAATTTCAGGCTGACCCTGGTATGATACACTGGAATGCCCTAATTAAGCTCTTGGGTTATGTGTCAAACTAGAAATTATAAGCTTAAACTATCGTGTGTTGAAAAATTAGATCTGATATGTTATAGCGATGCCGACTATGCATCTAATAGAGATGATAGAATATCGATGGGAGGTATGCTGCTATTAGTTGATAAGGCCCCAGTTGTTTGGAGGACTTTCAAACAAAAGTGTGTAAGCCTATCATCAATGGAAAGCGAATACGTTTCCCTTACCGAAGCATCTAAAGAACTAATATGGATCACACGGGTTTTAGATGAAGTTTTTGAACACAGTATTTTAGCATCTAAGCCATCTACAGTAACGTTATTTTGCGATAACCAAGCAGCCATCAGCTTCTGTAAATCCCCCTTGGAAAATCATAAGACTAAGCATATATCAATTAAGCTGCACTTTATTAGAAAACTAATTAGTGACAAATTATTTACTTTAAAATACGTACATACAAAGAATTTAGCTGATAGTTTCACTAAAGCTGTTACCAAACTCGAATTAAAGAAATTAACTGATTATGTTTTCCAAATGAAAGCTTTAATGTCTAGATGTGTTCTGGCACCTTTTTATTTATGAGTACTGATATTATATTTATATCTTTGATATTTTGAATTAAGTACATGTATTCATATTGTTTGGGGGAGTGTGGCCACACTCGTTTATAACATGTGTATATTTAATCATTGTTAAAGTTATGATGATTTTCTTTGAATATTAAAAGTAATTAGTTCTTTCCAAATGTACTTTCTAAATTGTTGTGAATTCTAGTGTGTTTTTGAAATTTCTTATAATTCATAGTACGTTCATGAAGCTTGCTAATGTACGGGGGGGGGGGGGGGAAATGCATTTACTGAAGTGTTTTGAATAGTAATTATACAATTTTGCTCGCACTGTATATATACACTTATATTTTTTATTAGAATGCTTATCACTTAAATGTTTCATTATGAATATTAGGTCACATTAGTGAACATTAAGGCTTATAATGAATACTTACTGTTAGAATTTAAGCCAGGTTTTTAACAGTAATATACTAAGTTTAAAGTAATTAGGATACGAACGAATGTCTTATTGTATTTACATTGTTGTTCTGTGTGAACGTAATTCTTAAATAGTAGCTATACAAAGTTCTGAATGGTAATTATACAAAGTGAACATTTATCTATAATTAGACTACTTTTCTTAAGTTATAATTTCTATCTTTAACTCAAAATGCTGCAAGTGCAATAGGCGGGCCACTTGTTGGGAATTTCACCTAAAAGTTGCTTACCTGTAGTTTTCCCACAGTGTAGTATTGCACTCACGCTATTATTTTGATTTTGACAGTTGCCAAATGCGTCTTCTTAATACCCTAGTGAGCGGGTAATCAACAGTGTTGACAAAGTAAGATCGTTTGTAAATGACGTCATATACTTTCAACTATTAATGGATTTTATTTGCTTTTCCCCATGATTTATTGATCACGAGTTGGGATCAACTCGCTGCGTGCTATCTTGTGTTTTATGCAAATATTCTGTGTATATATAGCTACAGTGTAGCGAGTCTTGTTGCTTTTTGCTTTCGCCTTCTGTTTTGCCGGCTGAGATATTGCCTAGTACAAGTGAGATGTCTCATGGACTGCGTGCCTGAGACAGTTTTATTTTATTATGTTTATATACGAGTTAACGTTTTATTTATGGCTTTGAATAAAAGATTTTATTTTATCTCTGCCTCTGTCATCAGTACTGCCAACCACACTCTGCTTATTGTCCTTATGTTTGACAATACTTTTTTAATTGGGTCCGCAGGTTCCATGGATATATTCATGATTTCTCTAAATAATATAAAAATATCCAGGACGGAGAATTCACTCATGAATTTCTTTATAGTTTTGACGAATACCGCAAAGTCAGAGAAACCGTTGCCATAATTAGAATTCTTATTTTGGTTTTGAGTTTTATTTTCTGAATTTGGAGTTTTAGATGACACGGAGTTTGTTTTTGAGAAGGATTTTAGGATGTCTATTATTTTTGCGTGGAGTTTCCCTTACACATGGTTCAGGGGTGGGATTTTTAGAATTTTCTTTGGCAGAGTTTGAGTTGACAGAATTATGAATTATTGTTTTCAGCGTTTTCTGTACGCGTTGCCCACACCGAAGTAGTAGGAATGGGAGCAGGAATGAAGTGTTGTGTTTGGAGTTATTATTTTTGCTAGATTTAGTCGATTTTCTTTTTTGTCCTCAACGTTAGAAGTGTTCGGTGACAACACTTACAATTTGCAGTATGATTTCCTCGGCAATTCACACATTTGAATTTAGCAGGATCCCCTCCGACGGGGCACACACGCGCTTGGTGCAGTTCACCGCAGAGGAGACACTTAGGGGAAGAGTTTACATGTTAGATTAGAGTGGCCGTATTTCTGACAGTTATAACACATGGTATAACTTACCACCGTGAACGGCTGGATTTTAATTTTAAGGAAATTTAATTTATTTGCTCAGTTTATATTTGAAGGTCTGGTGGCTACCATAAATAATGGCATGGGTGTCTCGGTTCTCTTGTTAATAAGATATGCTACTTTAATTGGCTCCAGGTAGATGGATCTGACAGTGTCTTCTACAGTACTGTGGAAATTTATTGCGACAAAAACAAAAATGTTCACATATGTTGTGTAATTAGTATAAGTTCACTTATTTGCTACTAGATTGCTATATCATACATATATGTCCTCCACTAGCTTTAATGATATCCTGTACACGTTCTGGCATGGATGCCATTAATTTAGAACATAAATTTTTGACGTCGTCATCATGAAACCAAACTTTTATGACATTATCAATCATTTCTCTCTTGGTTGAGCAGTCCATATTACTCACACGTCTCTTCACATGCTCTACAAATTTTCGATGGGATATACATATAGAGAATTACCAGGCCAACCCAAAACTGTTAAATTTCTTTACTAGCTTAAAATTATGGCATGGAGAATTATCTTGTTGAAACACAACTGCGGAACATCGGTTTGTCGCCATTATTCTGCGGCGACATCATTACCTGTACTGAGAGTTTTTGGTTGAAAGAAAGAGGAATCCCCTTCTAGGGATGAAAAGGAAAATTCCATAACTTTTTTGAAAAGGAAATCCCCTAATTTTGTGAAAGAACATTCCAATTTTATTAGCAGTCTAGTGCGTTCGCTTCTCAGATTCTATTTTGAAAGGTGTTGAACATGGAGAAAAATTTTAAAACTCTAGAGGCAGCTATTGACTATTTGATGACTGTCAGAGATTCTGATGTATCGGATTTTTCTGATGAAGAACTTGAAATTTGTCAGCTTCCCCCTGATGAAAGTGATCGTATCTCAGAAGACATTGATGACAATATCTTCAGTCCTTTTGTGCCTGCTGATGTTTGTGGGCACTATAGCATTATAACTAATAAAATGACAATCTGCCAAAACAGTTTGGAAGATCAAGTTTCAGGGTCAGCTTCAGTTAAGCAAAGAAATAAATGAAAGAAACTTTGTAGTTCTAAAGTTAAAAAAGAGAAGCCATCTACACCCAAATGGAGAAAGAGTGCTACGTTTAGTAAGCCTATCAAAAGTGAACCAACAGAGCAAATTGATGATAAATTGCAGAATTAATGAAAGAAGAATCTATTGACATTTTTTCAAATTCATTTCCCCGTAATATATGTTATCTGGCCAAAGTGACATCAACTTATGCAGCTTGAAAGGGACTAACATACAAACTGACTGGAAAGATATTGCTTTTTTTGGTGGGTTACTCTTACCAAGTGGATATCATCAGGTACCCACCGAAAATGCTCACTGGAGCACTTCTGAAGACATAGCTGTATCTATTACCTCTACTGTCATGCCAAGAAAAAAAATTCAAAGAAATCAAAAGACATTGCCATTTGACGGATAATGCTGAAGAAATCACTATGAAGAAATGTAATCCAAGAATTCAAGTAATATATATACAAGATTTCAAGCGTCAGGCTTTTATTCGTTTTATGAATCCAACACCAACTAACTATTTACAAGCTTCGCGCAAACTGCCAAGCAACCAGGTGGCGCTACTAGTACGCCAAAAACAAATATATACAATTTTAATTTCCAACAAATGCTTTATTGCAACCTGGTAATAAGCAGGGTAAAATTCAACCAATTTATGGTGAAATGAACAAAAAATTAATTCAGTTTGGGATATTTCACAACCAGCTTAGCATTGACGAATCAACAGTTCCGTATTACGACCACCATTCCTCTAAAATATTTATTCAGGGAAAACCAATTCACAAAATCTGACCAAAATCTGAATGATTTGCAATAATAATGGTTACCCATATAAAATGGAAATTTATGCAGGAAAGCAGTCAAATGAAATAGCCCCTTTTAGTACTAGGGTTGTAAATAATCTTCTGACAGTTGTTGCATACCCTCTTCAAGTAAAAATATTTTTTGATAACTTTTTTACTACTAATGATTTGAAGGTTCTTGCAAGTAGAAATATAAAAGCTGTTGGAACTATCCGAGAACATTGAATTCAAAATGTCCATTGATGCTATCAAAGGAGATGAAAAAACTAGAAAGAGTTTCATTTGATTATCAAAGTGATGGATCGGTATTTTTATGCTGCTGGAATGACAATTCTGTAGTGACAGTTTCTTCATATTATTGTACTCATCTCCCAATGCAGTCAACTAAAAGATATTCACATAAAGATCAGAAGAAAGTGGACATATAACAACCAAATTTAATACATATATATAATACTGGAATGGGTGGAGTTGACCTGCTAGACAGAATGTTAGGCAGCTACCATCCCACACTTCGCAATAAGAAATGGTGGTGAAATTTATTTGTTAATGCATTAAATATGGCTGTTGTCACTGGTTTTACATTCAGCAACTCATTAAAAAAAAAAAAAAAAAAAAAAATTACCAAGCTGAAGTCATCTGGAGTTTTGCTGAGAGGTTACAATCGCTCTTCTAAGAATTGCACCAAGAAAGGATGCGCCTCAGCCATTACCAAAAGTTCACCGCCTTATATGACAGAGAAAGAGTGATGGCCATTTCCTTGTACAAAAAGGTAGATATGCACAGTAAATGCAAGATTAACTTGCAAAGAGTGTAAGAAAAAACTGCATCTAACATGCTTTCCACTGTACCATGGAATAAAGACATCAACATAAATTTTTGATACTTTGTTTAAGTAAAAGATATAGTTTTCATTTAAATTTATAAATTTTCAACTTAATTCATATCTGAACTTAAATTTAAAAATAAATCTTTCATTCATTCTTACTCCTTTGCTTATTTAAACTACTCATCACTATATTCCATTTTTGAATCCAGTGTAAAAGCATAGTCAGAAGTATAGCCTCCAAAGTTGGAGAGCTAGGGTCAAAGAAGTGGCCAATATTCCCTGTTGGGAACACCATGAAAATTATATATAAAGTCCCCCCCCCCCCCAATTTAAATGACTAATATCCCTTAACTAAAGCAATAGAAGGCAAAATATGCAAAAAATTAATTTAAAATATACCTGCACCTGAATTCAGCCTGTAAAAGGTTAATTAAGCACTTATTATTTTTATATTACATTTATGAACTGAACTGATGTAATTTTTGACTTTAAAGCTGAACTGTGCATTTTGTTGTGGGGGGGGGGGGTAACCCAAGTGTGTATAATCACTCTTGTGTGTGAATAAACGACTTGATGTTGAAAAGAGTTCTCAAAATTTTTCTTATCGAAAGATATTTTATGCAACTTCAACAACATTGAAAGCTAGATGGCAAGTAAGGCACTAATAAGTCCACCGAAATTCACCACTGAGGGTACACGGTTTGAATCCTAGAAAGCACTACTGAATGCTCGTCTATTTAAGCTGAGTATTAGTACTTTTAAATCTCTAGACAGGGGAGACATTTTATGTGGTTTGAAGGGCTGCGAGGAGGGTACAAGACTACCAGATGTTACAGCTGAGGATGCTAAATCAAAATTGTGATGGCAACAAGTGGCCTCCTACACTTGGGTACCCAATAGCTTGTGAGCTAAACAGGGGTCACTTCCCTCTGCACTACAGCCTTCAATGGACCTAGTTAGGTTTGTTTTGGTTTGGAGCATTACAGTCAAATTTTTGCTACTTGAGGGCTAATTAGCCCGGGACAGTTTGAAGGCGATTCCGAATAGCTACAAACATCCATGCCAACAGTGGGAATTGAACCCACAGGATCTGAACCAAATGTCTAGCCATTTGGCCATCATACGGACCTAATTAGGATTTATCTGGCCAGGGGAATGAGTACAACAGAAACACAACAATCATAACAATTATACATTTTTGAAAAATTTTCACCTAGCTCAAATATTCTAAATATAAACATTTAGATCAATTAAAAAATATTATTACACAATATTAAACATATAAAATTCCTCTACATATTTTAAAATTATTTACAAAGGCATCAGAAGTTTAATGAAAAAAACTTTATAAGCATATTTTTAACCTTCTAAACAAACTTTGCTGAAACCTCATATTTTCTGTATTATTTTCCCAAATTTTAAATTCCTCTTGGAAAATCTTATCAGTAAATCTTGATAAAAAGAATCCAATTAAAATGAATTTAAACAAAGATTAATATTAAGAAAGAAATTAAAAAAATTAATTCCCAGGGTAATAACAGATTACTTGGTTATCTAATTGTGTTGATTGTAGACATCCTGTCTTTTCCATTATAAAAAGAAAAGGGAGAAAGCTTGCGTAGGATAAATAAGGAAGGCTGTATGAGGGGGAAGGGGTTAACCCTATCTCATACATAGACTGAGGGAGAAGGAAATTATCCTCTGAGAACCTGTTTGAAACAGATATAAAGAACTCACACACACACGAAAAAAGTATTATCTACGAAGCAACCAACAAAAGTGCTAGACACTGTGCAGTTTCAAATGACCAAGGGGTGCTATCCCCCCTTGTAACTTCTTAAACTGTTCCTTCTCTGATTAGATGTTTTTCAGTGAATCTTGTCTACAGACTACATGCATTCATCTTGAAGAGATATATGCAATTCTTAGTGAATATAGAGAGAAAAAAAAAATTTCTGAAGCACCCACTTAAGACTGTTTATGTCAATATACTTGATTATTGCATATAATATGATGGTAAATAAATATTCCCATGTTCATTATAATCATAGGAATTAAAGCAAAGTTATTTAATATAGTAAATCTGTACGTCAGAGGTAAACTATCATACGTGCAAAATTCCAATTTTTCAGAACAACTTTGTGATGGTTTACATCTCATCAGGACTTACATATGCGATAGTTTATAAGTCCAAATTTAACCCACCATCTTATTTTACATATGTGACAGTTTTCCTCAAAGAAGCTCCATCCAAAAGAAGTCACTTAAAATAAAAATATTGAAAATGAAGAAAATTCACCTATGACAGTTTACCTTTGATGTACAGAAATATAATCCTTAAATTAAGAAGTGACTAGCATTACACCCTTATAAAAATAACTAAAGAAACTTTTCATCATGAAAATTTAAAATAAATGTATATATATATATATTGTTATATAATTCAAGACCATTATAAAATAAAACTCAGATACAGTTAGGGAAAACATATTATTTCATTAAAGCATGTAAAATACAAATGTTTTTCCAAGTAAAAGATGAGTAATTGATAAATGAAGCAAACATTTATATATGATATACAGCATATCGCAGATATGTTTTAAAACACACATCATTAAAAATATTTTTAAAACATTACACGATAAAGTTAAAATGTTAAAAAACTAATATTTTTTAAACTTTTGCAAAACAAAGAGAGGTAATTTTAGTTCTGCAATTGCCATAACACAATTTTCAACTTTGTGTCGATGAATATGACAACCAAGAGCTTGTGCAATATTAGTTATTTTTGGTAAACCATATTTTGTTCCTTTTTGTACTTGAGCAAGAATGACATAAAAATCATCAATAATCAAAGCTAATACAAGGATACATGCCAGTAATTTATCCTTCATTTTTGGTGGAAAACTTCTCACAATTTTTCCATTTTCTGTTGAGGAGGTAGTAGTAAAACGATCTAGTATACAGCTTTTAATTGGTTCAGGGATTTGTGGAGCAGGATCTTTTCTCCTTATGTCAGCAGTAAGTAAATTAGAGAAAACTACAAGGTAATTATAGTACAGCAAATATTTAGTTTTCACATGATTTAGATCGTTTTTCTCTAAACGATCTAGAACATATTCACAAAAGCTACCATCAACTTTCCACCGAGTGAAGTGCGTTGGAAGATCATTTAAGAGTTCTTCAGCTCTTTTATCAAGATGCTCATCTTCCTCTGCTGAAATAATGTCGCTTATTTTATACACAAGATCAGCTGTCGAAGCTTCTTTATTTTGAGGAGGTAAATAATCAATGGTTGATGAAGTGCCGGAAAATGATACCGAGCGATTTGCATTATCAACAGAATCATCAAGTGAAATATCTTCTAAGGCAACATCTAATGAAGCAGAATCCATTGAATATTTTTGTAGAGCTGCCAATGAACGTTTCTTACCCTTGCTTCCGAAATCAGTATCCAATTCATTTGTTCTTTCCCTGAAGTTTCTTGATTCAGGTTCGACCGATTGCGGAGTGTTTTCCTTTAAAACAGGTTTTAAATGAAAAGATATCGCATCATATACTTTCATTCTACCACTTGTTTTATTTCGGACACCAATGAAATAATTGAATTTATTACGATCATCGTTAATCTCCTCTGATCCACTTTGATAATTAAAATGTCCATTGTCAGCGATTAAAACACGTCTGACGTCAGAACTTCCAACTGCAGCGCGCCGATAACAAGAAAATTTCAACTTATTAGAATGACTGAGATCTAAATTACCATTAGAAAAATCGACTAAAAAACCAGGCGTCTTGCCATCTAGATCCTTTGGAATCTTCAATTTGCAAGAAACGGGATTCATCTCCATAGTATTAACGAACGTCTGTAAATATGAATAACAATAATTATTTATTATTCTCAGAGTAATAAATTACAGGTTTACCTATGGTTTAGTACTTTTATCAGTGAGAAGAGGGGAGATAAGAGCAGAGCAAATGGATGAAGATAGAACCGAAACCGATGTATTAAAATGATATCAAACTGTCACGTGAAACTTAGATTTCGATTGATGGATGGATTATTTATGCTACGTCTTGAATAAGTCACAGAAGAAACGCACGTGGCTGATAAGTTTCGGCAAAGCCTCCCCATTCTGTTTTTGTTTTGATTACAGTGTTGCCAATACAAGGATCTTACTAGGAGGATGGTGTTCTATCTCAGGAGTTTCAATGATTGTAAGAAAAAATTAAAAAAGGTGTTGCTTATAAGATAAATATATATTTTTATTATCTTCAAATCAAATATATTTGTTTTTGTGGTCAAGTATTTTTAGTCTTTTTAAAGGATCCACTGTGACAGAAAAGTTTCATATGGTAGTAACATTCTGTAATCTCTCAACCTTTAATATTGAAAATACATTTCGATGCATGTTTAAGCAATTTTTTATTAAGTACATAATTATCTGTGCACAGCTTTTACCTCCATGGTCAGATTATTGTCTTTTTTTTTAAGTTAAAAATTTCAACAATTCAACTCATCTTGCATTTGTCATGGAGGAGATCAGTGAAAGTGTTAGTATTGGGTAGGGCTTTATACAAATACAAAATAAACATTTAACGGATGGGTGTCTTTATTGAGAGAGAGTTAAATATTTCCTAACAAGGTACATTTTAAAAAACTAGTTTTATTCGTTCGTAATGTTTTTTTATTAATATGTACTCTTTCATTCCGAGAAACATTTTTTCATGTTTTCAAAACTTTTACGTTGTGCTTTTCTAACAGTTTAACTGAATTTCAATTAATAGTGTGAAAATTATTTTCAAATGTTAAAATTTTGTTGATTGATTATTTTATAAGCTGTTACCCATGTTCATATTCTTCTAGTTATGTTGCGGCAAAATTGGTGTTTACATTCGGTATCAGTTCCTGAATTATTACAATATATTTTGTGAACACTCATGTTTACCAATATCTTCCCTCGCTAATATAAATCTTTGTTTTGTTTAGATGCATAATAGTAGGTGGATAATCATTGTTATGATAATCGTCTTGTGAAAAAGGTAAATGCACTTCAAACTCCTCTCTGTTGTAATGCAGTGTAAACAGTTTAAGTTACAGTTTGTAAGAGATTTTACACTAAATCTATTGTACTATATTTTGCTTATTTCAATAATTTTTTTTCTTTTTACTCTGGTATTAAAATTAACCATTTTAAAAATTTTACAAAGTTTTACTCCTTTTGTTTTGCATTATAGTTTAGTTACATTATAGAACATAACTATCTATGATGAGAAATGGTTAACACTGTTAGGAAGTAAACCTTTCGAAGTTTCAACTTCAAAATAATTGCTTCCACATAATTATCTGTAGGGGATATTTTGATGTCAAATTTTGTTGATATTGAAAAATTAAAAAAAAAATATTTTAGATTTACTTGTTATGGGACATCTTTAATAAATTTAGATTGCTTGCATCTATTCCGGGGCTGAATAGCTAAGATGCAGGCATTTAGTACCAGAGTCCTTGGGTTTAAATCCCTGTACTGGCATGGATGTTTTGAATCGCTTTTAAATTGTAGATCTGAGTCTGATATAAGCCCTTGTGAAGCCAAAGGTGACAGTAGTGCTCTAAAACAACCAACCTGTTTTATGGGGTGAGAAATATGAGTTGCCATCTGTTGTCACTAGTGATACTTGTTTTATAGTTTGTATCAGTGTCATTTTTTAGTAATTATTTTGCAATAGATTATGGATTTTCATGACAAATAAGTTTATCCAAATTAGGCAAATTTAATATTTTGGGGACAAAAAAACATTTTAGTGGGAAAAAATGAAATAATTGGTCTCTTTCAAAACTGGGATTTTCAAACATAGTAGAAAGTTAAGCAGATTAGATTTTTTTTTTTCTTTTGTTGCTGCTGTTGATGCATTACAAATTCAACTTCATACATTACTTCATATTCATTCATGTGTGCTTTTTCAGATATTATCATATAGGTATTTTATTAAACATTATTATTTATTTCAAGATGCATGTTAGGATTATCACCCTTTGGAAGCAATGCTTTTTGTTTTAGGTTTTAAAGCAGTATACTCTTTATGAAAATAAAGTGCTGAATAAGATCATGTTTTCAGTTTTATTTTCTCCTCTAGCTATTATACTTTGCTGTATCATTAAGATACTAGATCTAATAGAATTTTCATTCCTCTAAAGAGATTTCCCCCCCATTTTCTCCCATTTGATTTCTTTTTCATATAAATATATTTTATATCGCTAAAAGAAAATTTTATGTAACTGAAAGGTGTGAAGTTTCTTAACTGTTATATGAGCTGTTCACTGCACAAATCAATGAACTCCATAAAATAAAAAGTAGAGTTTCTGCGATGAAATAATGTACATTGTTTTTAAAATTCCCTTTATAATATAAATTCAAATATATATAACAATACCATATGGTATAAGGAAAAAACTGTAATAACTAACTATGTAACTTGCTTAATAGTTATTTATACACAAAATGGCTTCTGAAATAAGTTATTTATTATCGAATGGCCCAAAAAAATTTTGTTGATTAATGGTGTTAATGTCTATTATTTAGGAAATTTATGATAAATATAAAAAGCTATTACTGAACCAAGTGCTTTGATGCCTAAATTTAAGATAATTCAAGAAGTGGAGTTAATTGATTTGTGCAGTAAATGGCTCAAATGTATTGGGAATTTATACTTAACTTTTAATATAATGGTTCACAGATCACTTCAAGTAATGAATGCAGCGAAGGTAGTTTTTTAAACTGGCTAGAAGCAGATTGTAAAGTAAACGGTTTCTGATGCTTTCTCTACCATCTATTAGTTATTGTTAGTTTAATGTTGTAATTATATCATATCATTCAGTTCTCTTTTAGTAATAACTGATTGAGTTAAGTAATCATGCTAATGAAAAATTATATATTGGATGAAGTGGGGTAAGTGAGAGCAAGGGCCTAAAACCCTAAAAAATTTAACTTAAAAAAAAAAAAAAATCAAGTGTACTATGTAGGAAAATTCTTGCTCTACTGTTATGTTTAGTTTTTATTTACAGAAAAAAAATCGCAAAATGGAAAATTTTTATACCTACCAAACCCTTGCATTTTAACTAAGGTACCCAAGTTCGAGTACTAGGCAAAAAGAAAATCATAACTAATTAACCACAACACATTAAGTTATTTTGAAAATACCCACTTATTTATTAAGAAACGAAGAATACAGATAAAATACATAAAAACCATTTTTTTTGCAATATTACTTAAGTACTGCAGGATTTCACTTACCCCATAAAAATTTCCTGTCAGGGCAAGTGAGAACTGACTGAAAAACTTATGTTTGTGTTATAACAGCCATATAAATAGTTTTTCCTCCCAACATATGTTTTCGAGCTGGAGAAACTTCATAACCAACCACCTTTTACCATGTTTCTTTAACCTTTCCCTTACGGGGTGGGATAGCATATATCCCAAGATTTCGGGCCCAAGAATGAATATATATATATATATATAACCCCCTTAATGGCCATTCTTACAATCGGGGTATGAAATTTCCCGTTCGAAAGAGGCAATCGGAAGAATGGGCCCCGTAAGCTAAAGGTTAACAGCTTATGATTGTTTTTAATTCCTTAACATTCAAAAATAGTAAGTTATGCAACTGAAACTAGTTTTTATGCTGTAGATTTGAAGAAGTGAATTGTAATAAAGTAATTTGTTTAAACTCACTCTTAGTAAATGTGATTGGAGTGGGCATTGCAAACTGTGTGTTAATATATTGAATTTCTTATTCTGTTGTCACTATTTCTGAGTTGCCTTTTGTACCAGGTGATGACTTATTAGTGTTCCTGGAAGACCTGAGGCCTGGAAGGCATGAACTAATTTTTTCCGTGTCCTTTTGGTCCTACAATATTCAGTAGACCTAGGCAAAGGAAAAAAACCCCCTTTTTTTGAACTTTTAACATATATTTGTTACTCTAAAAAAAAAACAAATATATTTATTTTGTTAATATTCGATGTTGCTGACATTGCTAACTTGAACAAGAAATACCTCCACAATGAAAGAATGTAAAAAAATAAAAATAAATAAATAGCCTTTTGTTCAGCATGAAATATCTATTCTTTCCCTTGCCCTACTTATTTTGATATAAGCAACTATATTTATTGAGACCCACGTTCTCACTTGCCCAAGTGTGAGGGCCAGTGAGAATGCAAAGCACAAAAACTTTATAGCAAAAAAGTTATGAAAAGATTAAAAAAAAAATAAAACTATAAATATAGAACATAACCAAATATACTCCAAATATGTTCTATGCTTGTTAGTGATTAAGTATGTATGCAAACTTTCATACAAATACAACAACTTGTTTAGATTCAAAGTGGAACTATATGATTTTGCATTCTCACCTACCCCACTTCACCCTATATATATATATATATATATATATATATATATAAGAAACTAATTTATTAAAGCTGTCCTTTTTTTTTTTTAATCAAGACAGCCATAAGCACAAATAACTTTCACATCTCTATTTTTGTATTATTTTCTGTATCTTATTCTAAATATGTCAGAAGGTGGGATTTTACCTTTATACACTAAGAGAGTAAATAGGTTGCAATTTAGATTTGTATGTAATGTTTGACTCTTTTAGTTTTAGGGAATTTAAAAATTTATTTTTTTTTAAAATGGTGGTGACAAAAATTTTTTATATTACTTATAATTATCAAAAATGTTACTGATTAGAAAAATTATTTTATGGTGATATTTTCTTGAAAAAATGTCAGTCTTCTTAACTAAACTCTTGATCAAAGTTTTATTGAACACAGATGAACTTTATCAATACCAAATAACTTACTATAAATTTGTAAACATTCTATATCAACTGGGCAAATTTGTTCAATTTTGATACTTAGCTTAGAGGGATAGTCTATTATTAAAGAGTTAGTTTTTCTTGCTACATTTTGAATTATTTAAGATGACACGATTTTCTTTGTTTATTTAATCTTTATTATGGCAGATAATGATTTTGTCTAAGTTTTTTTTTTGAGAATCGTAAAAGTGTAGGGCAAGTAAATATAAAAAATATCAGTATATAAAGTCAGTTCAAAATGATGCCTTGGTTTTTTATTCTGCTAATATTTAAATTTGGAATTTGCCACTTGTATATTTTAGAAAGGCTCAAGGTGGCATGCGGTAACATGCTGACTTTTGGTGCTGAGGGTGCTCGAATAGAATTCCAGCATGCACCATTAAATGCCTCCATGTCTAAGCTGGTTATACAGTGGCTCTCAAAAATGTTCGTACACTTATGATTTTCAAGGAAATAGGGGTCTATCCATTAATTAAAATGAATTTTTCAGAATGGGTATTTAATAATAAGATCTATAATCTATTCTTAACAAAACTACATGAAATATTTTAAAAACATAGTAAAACTTTATTTTTAAGAAACTTATAATCAAAAAGTAATAAAAACTTTATCTCTCAAAAGTCATCTTACACTTGTAAAAAATCTCTACATATTAGTAAATATTCTAATATTTCATTAAATTAATATTTAGTAGGATATCCTTTAGTATCCACAACAGCTTTTAAATGTCTGGGAATAGATTGCACTAGTTCTTTTGTAGTTTCTACAATGTTCATTCATTCTTCCATCATAATTGTTTTTAGTTCGCTTTTCATGTGAATGTCATGTTTTCGTACTCAAACCTCCAGTTATCTCCAAATATGTTCTATTGGGTTTAAATTTGGCTATTGAGGTGGTGTTCTCAAAACTTGTGGACAATTAGAGAGACACCAGAGGCGAACGCTGAGAGCCGTGTGCTTAGGATCATTATCTTGATAAAAAAACAAAGTTGTTTCCAATACCCAAATTTTGGGCTGATAATTTTAAATTGTCTCTTAAAATATTTATATAAACAGCATGATTCATTATGCCATCAATAAATACCAAATTACCTAGTCCTGATGCTGACATACACCTGCACACAAGGACACCTCCACGGTCATGCTTAACTATTCCTACTACAGTGGTTTGCCAAATTATTAGGGACACCTTGAAAATTAGACAATTCCATTGATATTTGCAAAAATGATTAAAAATTGAGGGTTAGAGATAATATAATTTATTTTAGTTGCATAGAGTGTTTAATTTAGAACACGAAACGAGCATGTTTGTTATTAATATGTATTTATTTTATCTTAAACAGTCATTTGGAAAAAAATGTAGAAAAATGCTTAATATTTTGTAATGCCACCCTTTGCCAAAATTACGGCCTCGAGACGTCGAGGCATGCTCTCAATGCATGTTTTTGCATTTTCTTTCAGTTCTGGACAATGATTCCATACGTGTATCAGCTTTTCGATGAGTTGTCGCTTGTTAGTGATCAGTTCCGTCGCTATTTTCCTTTTTGTCAGCTCTCACATGTTTTCGATCGGGTTCAAATCGGGTGAATTGCCTGGCCAGGGCAAAACTCTGACATTATTTTGAGCCAGGAAGACGGTTATCTGGCTTTATGGCAGCGGGCTGAGTTGTGCATAAATACGTACTCCTCATCATCAGGGAACCATTCATCGACTTGAGGCAACAGGCGATTTTCCAGGACTTGCTTGTACCGGTCTTGCCTCATTGTCCCCTGGACGATGTATAGGGGCCTCATTCCTTTCGCTGATATCACAGACCACACCATAATGCTTAATGGGTGTTTTACACTCTCCACGAGACACTCAGGATGAAATTTCTCTCCGGAGCGACGTCGCACAAATGCACTTTTATCAGCCAAAATTTGAAAAGTTGACTTGTCGGAGAAGCAGACCTGTAAAATACTAAAATAAGCCTCCAAAACTCTTTGCGTAGGAATGTTTCACTATAAGAAATCATATTTACTTGACTCCAGTCCTCAAGTGTCATATTCTTGTGTTCTCGAGCCCATAAAAGTTGCTTTTTCTTCATTGTTTCAGTCAGGCGTGGTTTTTCGGTTGGGCGATGACCCATCAGGTTCCATTCAGCTAATCTCCTCTGGACTGTCCTTTTTGAAACTTTGATCCCTTCGTCATTGATCATAGTGGTGAGACGAGACACATTCTGTTTCCGATTTTCGAGACAGGCATCCCTTATCTTACGGTCACTACGATAGGTGGTAATGCATTTTCTTCCACTTTTCCCTATACGGTCCGCTTTCAATTTCACATTATTGTCGATTTTTTTCTTAATCTGGTTAACCACCGATTTAGAAACACCGGCAATCTACGCTATCTGTCTTTGGGAATGTGTTGTGTTTAACAAAAGCGTCTTTATTTCTGTACATTTACTCGGGGAAATGTCTGAAGCTTTTCCCATGCTGAAAAACCCAACACTGACATTTTTAAGGATTAAGGCACAATAAAACAAACTGCAAAAATAACAAAATTGACTGCAAAAATAACAAAAATCATACGGTATTAAACAAAACTTGTAAAAATAATACAATATTAAACAAAACTTACAAAAATAATACAATAGTAAACACAACTTACATTTCTGTTTTTTCTGTTGAACTGGCACAAATTACCCACAGTTGAACAAACGCTTTCACCTGCTCCAGAGTAATGCACACAGGTGTTGCCACTTTCTAAATAGTATTTCTAATGTTGCCAGCAATACATAACAAATGATAAAATTCATGGGAATAATTATTTTTGGTAATAAGATACATTTAAATGTCAAAATTTCAGAAATTGCGTAGTGTCCCTAATAATTTGGCAACCCACTGTAAGTTCTTGAGATTAAGTTCCTCATTTTTTCTTCTCGATACAATTATATGCCCATCGGAACCAAAAATGTTAAACTTGCTTTCATCGGCAAATAAGCCATTATTCCAATACGTTTGGGGCTTATCTATCATTGATAGTGCGAAGGAAGCCTAAGCTTTTCTCACTCACAAAAAATTTTCTACGGGCAGAACGCCCATGTAATCCAGCTGCTCTGAGAACTCGTTGAACAGTTTCAGGCGAAATTGAAATAGAAAATGTTCCATTAAATTCTGCAAAAACTTTTACAGGACTCGAACGTGGATTTTTCACAAATTTTCTAATTATAAATCTCTGATCACGTTTTGTTAACTTTGCCGGATGATGTTTTCTTACCTTGTTTTCGATCCGATTTTCTTTAAAGCATTTTATCACATACTGCACAGTAGAATGGGATAAATTAAGTAATTTAGCAATATTCCGAACTGATTTACCACTACTCTGATGAAAAATAATCAATTTTCAAATGCTGTTTGTTGTTTCTTTACGACTACGAGCCATTTTTACATAATAAATAGAATATTACGGAGTAGCCAAGCAAAAATTAAAGACAAACAATATTTTAAATGCCACCACAATACAAATATAAAAATAAAGCGCTAGATGATAATTTTAATTATGAATTTATCTGAAAATATTTCAGTGTACAATGACTTTTGTGAGATAAAGTTTTTGTTACTTTTTGATTGCTGGTTTCTTAAAAATAAAGTTTTACTATGTTTTCAAAATATTTCATGTAGTTTTGTTAAGAATAGATTATAGATCTTATTATTAAATACCCATTCAGAGATATTCATTATAATTAATGGATAGACCCCTATTTCATTGAAAATCGTAAGTGTACGAACACTTTTGGGAGCCACTGTAGGCATGTTAAATCTGTAGATCGGAAATTCCCTGTATGAAGGTCAGTGAGGGTGGGAGAGGGTACGATCCCCCCAGGTGTTATCTCTGGGGTTGCTTGGTCAAAATTGAGGTGGCAGCTAGCTAAGACGGACTTTGACCCTTGTGGTGCTATTTAAAACCAGAGCTGCACACTTCCGCATATTGCTTTTATGGACCTGGTCTGAAACTTCTAGCCAAGGGGGCATAAGAAAAAACAACTACATATTTTAGAAATCATTATTGAATTCCTTTTTTATAGGTACATTATTGAATTTTAAAATTTTGAATGTTACTGAATAATTAGTTGTTACTTGTTAGGGTTGGTATTGCATTGTTAATTTATTGTATTTTGAAAAGAACATCTACAGGGGTCATATTGAATTCTTTTTCTGGCTAAGTGAATTAGGGTATTTATATGGTGCTTAAACCTGTTTTCAGTTTCTGTTATTAAAGGCCTTGTAAAAGTTTTTTAAAGGTACTTTTATTGAAATTCTTTTTAGTTTTCATTCCCCCCCCCCTATTTTTAAATTTGCTTTCATTTAGTTAAAATTTCATTTTTTAACCTCTTAACGATTACATAAGTTTCAAGAAAACGGTAATAAAAGTTCCTATTTTTTCCAGAGGATTCCATTTATTTCTTGATCTGCCACATCTAGATTAAAAAAGACCATCCCTGATTACATTATAAATAGTCTGGTGCTGCCATCTGGTATGTAAAATAAGAAATAAAAACTTTTCAGGATAAATGAAATGGATTGTTTTAATCTTTTTGGTGCATTAACTTTTAAACACTGTAGCCCGGAAATATCATGGGCTTGAGAAATAGGCAAAACCTCACCCCATAATTTTGACGAGAGTGAGAAGGAAGGGGTTAAAAAGTATATGATTTCAGGTTGAAATACAAGAATTTTCAATTATCAGAGTGGATTAACTTTGAGAAAATGCAGATAATTCTTTTACGTGTGTGTCATTTTTTGTATTACTGTTATTCAGGATGAGAATGATGATTATTGTAATGGGTGAGTAGCCTCTCACCCACTTCTCTAAATAAAATAAAAAATACTTGTTTGCTCTAATTACTTGTCATGATACTGCTTACTAAAGTTAATTCATCAAATTAAATCTAGAGAAAACTGAACATATTGCAAGCTGAAATAATAATTTTTAAATATGTTTATTATGATTATTGATAGTACAAATTTATTAAGTTTGTATTCAGGATGGAGACTATAAGGTTATGATCCTAAAATATAAATATTTTTAAACGGCTAAACTTTTGAAATCAAACATGTTTAAATCATTTTTGAAATCCTTTAAAAATGTTATCACAGGCATCCATATAAGCTTCGTATTTTTGATTTCTAAAAATGAAGATAAAATCTTAGCTAATAATGTTAGATTTGAATTGTGATAAAGTATGTCTTCTAACATCTTGATGAGATTCATATGGCAGCGTGCTATTATTATTTTCTATTAACTGTATTGAAATACCTTCAGTAAATTTGTATTGGTGATCAATAGCTTTTACAAGTATAATTATGAAATTTCACCATCTTCAGTATATTTATTGTTTAAGTATGACATTCTTCAGTTTCATTGCATTCAGATATCACTGCTTGTCTTTGAGATAAGATTTTTTTTTAAAAAATTGCCTTTAATGTCTTTCTCCTTTCCTTTTTCTTTGAGACTGTTCTTGTATGATCAAGATGTTCTAAAACTCAGTATCAACAATTTCCTGTTTATAGGATCAGGTCATATATCACAACCAGTCAAATTTGTGTTATAAAATAAGTTCATAGACAATCCAATGAATTTCTTTAGTGAAATCTTATAGTATCATTTTTTAGAATGTCTTAAAATAAGGCTACATAGAGATTTAAAAGTAATAAATACACCAACTTGATAAAAATCCAGTTTTATGGCTGAGATATATGGACCTGTTTCATATATGGAGTGGTCGATTGGATCATATTGTAATTTTTTACAATATAAGTTGATAATGTTAAGGTGCATAATGACTGATTGATATGGTAGTGCTTATTTTATTTTATTGTTTGTTTGCTGTAAACAGAACTAAAATTTTATAATTTTTAAATCTATAGGGATAAGCTAGGCTTTAACAGGTTTTAAAATACTATTTCATCAATTCAGAATCTATGTTGAAGTAGCATTTGCTTAGTATATCTTTTTTTTCTTCTTTTTTTCCCCCCACTCAATTACTGATTTTGCTTTTATGACATTTCTATAGAATAAAAAAAAAATTAAGCCTTTTTTTATCATCATAATATATAAATTGATCAGAAACGACAGTTTTCTTTTTTTAGAATATTATTGAGCCAGGTTCCTTTTATCAATCGAAGGCTAATGAACTAAAAGTAAAAATTTCTGAATGTGTCCTTTTTCCTGTTATTCATATTAGAATAAAGACAACTTATATAATAAATAATGAACATACTTATTCAAAAGCCATCGTAAATTGAATAAATTATTTCATTGAAAAGAAAGGACACTAGGTTATATATACTTATGTTGTATAAAAAGACATGTACAACTTAAGGTTGCATGCTGCTGAAATGTCAGTTTATCATACGAAACTAATACTTTGCCATCAGACAGTTAAATTATTTACTGAATAAATAAAAAAAAAAAAAGGAAAATCTCTTTAAAATTTTCTCTTTCTAGGGTGCTGCTAGGTGCAAAATAGATTTAACCTTAAATTTTATTTAATCAGATTATTTACTTCCTAACTTAAAAGTAGTAGTAGTAAGCATAGATATTAAGTCCACTTTGAATAAATAATTGTTAGTTTTTTGTTACCCTCTCAATCTGATTAGTTGTCCTACTTACATAATAGTTTGATTTTAAATGCTCTTTAAAAGGAACTGCATCTTTGGAGTTTAAGGTATACAACCTAATGTAATGCTAAAATAATAAATGTGTTGGATGTGAGTTGCTTGTATCTTTCATTTTCTTTTACAAAGAAAACCAACACATAAATCAGTTCCAAAAATATCATACTGTTCAAAATTAGGCCCCCCCCCTTTTTTTTAAAAGCCTTTCTTGTTTTTCACAAAATTCATTCTTACTTTATAACTGTGTCTTAATAATGAACAGTTATAAAATAAGTGTTCATTATTAATATAGGGAAAATGTTTCAATAAATATAGCTATATATAATATGAAATTTTTTTTCTTTTATATATGAGAGTAAGATATTATGAAAATTAGTACATAAGGATACTTATTCATTTATTTAATTATTAAAGAATGTAATTAAGATTTTAAATTGTCTAAAATCTGAAGTCTTGGCAATAAGATGAAGAAAGCATTTATTTTTTGTGTATTAAGTTTTATTTATAAGCTAAGCTTTTTTCGTGTTATATTCTATATGGCCTTTTTGAGTTTTTAATTTTAAATGACCAAAAGATAATATAACTTCCCTCTTTCAGATAGCATAATTTTTTTTTCATTGGTTGAGTAAATATATATGCAAGTGTTCATATATATATATATATATATATATATATATATATATATATATATATATATATATATTATTTTTGAATCTGACACAATACATTTAATTAGAATCCTTTCTTTTAAACTTTGTAATCTGTGAAATTTCAGATGATATGTGGCTACTCTTTTTATTTACAGTTCAATTGCCATCTAAGGTAAAGATAGCCTCTATCTCTCTTTGATTTTCTGAGTACCAGGATTTCTATACTTTCTCATAATAAATACTATCTTTTGATGAGACCCAGAGGACAGACTCAAAGGCGTTATAATGAAGCAATACAGATACTTACAAGCAAACAAGTGAAAAAACACATCTTCAGTGAGTAGTTACATGTTTAATGCAATTACCATTTGCATCGCATGTTAACTTTAATTTTTAAAGGTTAAAGGAAACCTAATCGAACACTCACACATAGATTATGAACAAAAATTCATTCTGTAAAAATTATCTTTGTCAAAACATTTAGGTTTTCTCTTCATATTCAGATAAAAGTACTTGAAAATGAGGCAAAAAGTGCTTGAAAATGAAACTTATAAAAATACATAATCACATGTTTATGATTTTTAATAAAATGTTTTGACTTTATATATTCATAGCTTTATAGTCAAAAGTCTTTCAAATGATATTTTTGAAATCCTTTCGTATTTTAATTTAAAATAACTGTAAATGTATGAAGATGAACTTTTTGTTTCTTTTCTGTTTTTATTTTATTTCTTGCTAATGTATAGTTTTTGAAAATTAGCTGAATATGCAAATTTGATATCATGTATGTTTATTGTTTCAAAGTAGAAAACTCACAAAACACTTAGACACATTGTTCTTTTGAAAATTCATAACATCAGTTTCTACATCTGATTTCTGAATAGTCATATCTTAGGATCTGCTGCCTTGTGGAATGAAACCTCTGTATGCAAAATACTCAGAATGAAATGTGATAGGACCTTTTATGAAGGCTAATTTGCATACAAGCCATCTAACCTCATGATTTGTGAATTAGACTGTTGTGTGATGGGTAAAATAAATCCTTTAGCTTTTTTCTTTTTCTTTATCTTTCATGGGGTGTAGAGGAAAAAACCCCAGCATAAATTAAATAGTTTTGTGATATATAATCTGAAACAAGAATTTTATTTTAAATCCTAAATTATTGATTATTGTATTAATCACTTATGGATGTACATTTTATATACATGAAGTATAAAATTTTAGTCATGTGAGCATGTATTTTTGTTTCTTATTCATCATTTTTATCATTAAACATCTTTTGATTACTATAAATATTTTGTAAATGCTGTACAAAATATCAAGTATGCAAATACACATACACAGACAAAAAAAATTATGAATATAAATGTTACTAAATATTAATATTTATTATTAGATTTTCCCCCTTATTCTTTCATAAGTATGTACTTAACATTGTTAATTTTAATATTTTTCATGTATAAACCTCAATAAAATGGTTTCTTCAAAAAGCCAAATATACATACATCCTTTAATCTTCCCGGCATCCTAGAATTCCTTGTAAAAAGGATTGTTCCAAATATTTTAATACTTTCTAGGGAATGTGGTTGTTATGAGGAAAGTTATGAAATATTCAAGTTAAATATCGAAGAAATTTTTTTTAGCATTCTTATAGTTTAATATACTAATTACTAATATATTTGAGTACAACATAAAAACAAAATTGTTCTTTGCCTGTTTAAACAAAAGATCATTCTATTATTGAATACAGTTTCTTATTAAGTTTTGCTGATGTCTGTAGTCTTTAGTGATTATTTTGGTTTTAATTAATGTTATAGAAGAGAGAGAAGGTTAAAACAAATTATATCCCATTTTATATTTTTAAACTGATTTATTGCATACATCAGAGAAATAAGGGCACACTGTGTAATCAGTGTAAGTTGTGGATATGAAATTTTACAGTCCTGAAGTAAGGAAATTTTGAAGATTTTAATGCATTTTATCTATGGTATAAAGATATGGTTATTAGTATATAAATAAGAAGAATATAAATAATGGGAGTTGTGAAAGTTTCACTTTTAATTAGAAATAACTTCTTAACCACAAAGGTTTTGAGCATGTTAATAATTCACGTTTATTATAATTTTTGAGTTTTATGTTTATTTGATTTAGATTGAATATTATGTATGATTACTGTAAGTATTTTACCATAAATATTAATAAATGATTTGAAAAATTTATCAGCCCTCTAAAGTAGTTATTAAAATTTTAACTAACAAGCACTTTTTGTAGAATAACACATGTATTATATGTTACCAATATTTTTCAGTGTTATTAGTTGATAATAATAAAAAATTGGTTTTGAAATTTGTTATATTCTATACACATTAAAAGTTGTTATGAATTAGATATACGTTATACTTGTTGTGATATCTACATAATAAGTATAATGAAATAATCTTGACAGTAAATTTTGATTGAAAAACATAGTTCTGCATTCTATTGGAATTTGTGTTCAGTTGTATGAAGAAATATGGATTTAGATGTATCATCATATTATTATATCTGTAAAATATTTTAAAGCAACAGTTTATGTCAAATAACATATAGAGGCCGAGGCCTTATATATATTCAGTTGGCTGAATGGCTAGGGTGCTGGTATTCATTACCAGAATATGTGGGTTTGTGTCCCACTATTAGTATGGATGTTTGTAGCCATTCAGAATTGGCTTTAAGCAGTAGATCGTGGTCTAATTAGCATGTATGTAGCAGAAAATGACCGTAGCACTGTTAACCAACCAACCTGATATATATTTGAAAGCAGAAATTTAATCATTGCATTTTTTTAACATTATGAGTTAAATGGAGAATTTTGAATTATTTTAATTCAGGAAGTATAAAAACTTTTTGTACTCCTTTCAATCTTAATTGCAGTATATTTTATTCTAATTATTGCATATTTATAGCTTTTGTCTTGAAAAATACATTTGTGCTTTGATATAAAAAAAAATCATGGTTCATAACTTAAAAAGTAACTTTTCAAGAGTGTTTTCAAAGTGTTCCATTTCTTTTGATGGTCACAGTCTTTTTGAGAGTTCTTGAATATGCCTAAGACTGCTTGGAAGTCTTTGTCAAAGCTTTTCATTTTACTGCTTAAAACAATTCATTGTGGTTTCTCAAATCAGTTAGGTGACATATAATTTACAATAGCAGATATACAATTCTAATGTTTAACTGTTGGTAAATTTTCCTTTCAGTAATCATGGGTTAACAGATGCTTATTTTTAAATTTTGATTTTTGCATATGTGAAGGTGTATCTAAAGAGCACATATTTTTTTAATTTGAAATTTTTGTGTTGTAATTTTTATATAAGGTATCATATTGATATTCTATCACTTCAAAACTAAAATTGTTTAGATTTTTGAAAAGCAAATGTATTGCATTTAGAGAATGCAGCAAACAGAATTCAGCCACCTTAACATATTATGGACCATTCATTTTTTTGCTGGCTGTACCTAGAGGCCACAATGAAAATATGAAAATTCTCATAAATGGGCCCCAGGCACTAGAATCGTAAGCATGAACATACTTGTGACGGGGCTGCAGTGTGTTAATTATATTTATCTAATTTTTTATCCATTTTTTCTTAGCCATAACTATTTTCTAATGTCTGTTTTACATTTACTTGTCAGTTCATCATTTCATTTAATTATCAGTCATATGATTCCATTTGATAATAGATACAGTGCTTCCTTAACTTATGACACTGTGATAACAGAATTCCTTGTTTTGATTTTTCTCTTCATGATGTTTTTTGATGCATTATTAGTTAGAACCATATATGACCCATATATGATAGTGTTTCCCCATGTGGGGAAAAACACAGTGATGAGTGGTCATTTATAAGAGGATACTGTTACTTAATGAAAGGAGAATTTTTTAAAAAGATAATGGTATATTTAAAATTTTGTTTTAATTTTTGTCTTTATCTTTAAATTTAGCTAAGTTTTACAGTTTTTAAATTTTAATTTCATACATATTTAATAAAGTGAAACTAACTAATAAACAAAATCGTCATTTAAAAACCAAACTTTAGTGTTTAGACACTGGGTGAAAGGTAATTATACACCTTTTGTATAAAAGAAAAGTTTTAAATTATACATTCAAATATATAGAGCATGAGATGTACAACAGAAGTATGTGTCCAGTTGGGAAGGTATTCAGCTGCATATATATAGAGAAATGGAGAGCAGCTGATGTTTTGTGTATGATTTATTCTCAGAAATTGTGCCTAAATTATGCTCTCTGTTTTTAATTACTAATTTTTTTTAAAAATGCCGAAAAAGGCTTTATTTTTGTTTGCAAAATGTAGCATAGATGACTGCTTGCATGTTTGATTCGCTTTGACGAAATTGTACTCTTGTCTATTTAATAATTCATTACATATTTTTATTAATCTCCATTAAAATCTTATACTTTTTGAAGATTCTAAGTTAAATTAATCATATTAATATTTTATTGAAAAGTGAATATTAAATTTTGATTATTTTCGATTTTGGAGATAAATTCTACTGTCATTAAAATGCAAAGTAATTCAACTTATGTGGTTGTTCTCCTATATATTTCACCAACCTTGTCAGTCTGTAAGCTTAGGAGAAAATCAAAACTTATATTTGACTTCTGTGTAAATATGCAAGATTCATGCCAACTTATTTTCTATTAAATTGAAAGGTTGCTTGTGTTTTATATTTTAAAATCAAACTTGTTTAACTTCTATAGGTTCTAAGTTATCCACGATGAAATCGATGGCTGTTAAAAGACGTCAGGGTTGTCCTCAGACTGTTCTTCATTTATGGGATGCTATTGCCTACATTCGTCAACAGAAGCAGATTCCTAATTTTGAGAGACTGTCTGCTTACATGAAACGAGTGTATAATCTTAATCCTCCTGATTTAGAAAGGCAACTGAATTTTGCTGTTAATGATGGACTTATTATTGTTAAGAAAAGTGTAGGTTGTAAAGGTTCTAAAGTTGGAATTGAGCAAGATGGGTATCGTGTTCCTGATGAAATTAAGGTAAGACTTTTTGATATATTCTAGTGGAAAATCTTTTGAAAAAGCTAATATAAACAAGTTTTCTACCCATATGAATATTTATCAATTAATTAAACCAATTTTTTCCCCTCCCTGTGTATATGTTTCCTTAACTCCTTATCTTCTGTTTGATTAGTCTGAGAAATACCAGTCATGGATAAAAAAGAGTTATTGCTGTTTTTGAGTTTCTTTCTGAGATCTGGGCAGTATATAACTCTACTCTATAAATTATTGTTAAAAATAAATTTATTTGTTAATTCTAGCCTATTCATGTACTTTGCATTTGACAGCTACTTTTGTTTTCATTTCTAATAGTTTTTGGCAAAAACAAGAGACAGCAAGACAAAGACAAGCATTCAAAGACAGCATTCTTCCTGTATTAGTGACATTAGTTTTTGGAAGTACTCTGATGTGCTAAAATATACAAACACACTAAAATTATCAAAGTACATATAATCCATTAAAATATTGCTTTTCAAGATTTTGCAGTGAAAAATAACCTGATCTGTTGGTTATTAAGTTTGTCAGAATCAGAATAAGTGCATAAATATATAATTTATGGAAAGCACAAGTATAATAAAACATAATGAAATGGTAGGTTCATGCAGACTATTCAATCATCAAAAAAAAATAATGGCTGTTCTATAGGTATTCAGTTGAAAGTAAAACTAAACTTCAGAAAGAATACTATGGCAAAAATACTAGAGATGAAATTTCCTAGATGAGAAGAAATGTTACATTTTCAGAAGAACTAATTAAAGAATAACAGAAATGCATTTTGGTAGTGGATTAAAAGCATTATAAATGTAAATGAAATCAAAATTATGTGTAACAAGTGGAATATTGAATTATGAGCATTTTCTTGATAGAAGGTTGAAGCTTAGACAGTAAAATGTTTTCTTGCATGCTGTAGTCTTTTCAAAATAGTCTCAGACATGTCTAGAATTTGCTGTTTAACATGTAAATTTAATTTTCATCATAAGTTCTAGGTAACATTAATTTTTAGTTAAGTTAAATTTGTTTATGTGACTTCGCGTTAAAATAGTTAACAAATAACTATAAATATCATTCTAAAAACTGTTTTATTGTGTCATAAATCTGCTTCATAAATTTTTTCAATGCAAAAGATTTTTTTCGTTTTAGGTGTCTTATATGTAAACATGTCAATTTTGATTCAGCTCTAAAGGCATACATTGTGTATGTAATATTTTGTAAATTGTTTGATTTTATGTATGAGAATTTTATCCCATATTTATTAATCTGTGTTGTCCTTTTTACAAACAGTTTGTCCATTTCTACCACATCAATTACTGAAATCGTTTAATTGTTTTTCCTTGATTTTTCTCATATTATTGGAAATTCTTAATCGATAACCCAAATAATTTGTAACATAGTTTCAGTGTGCATGATATGGGATATATTTTAACTGTTATTAGTTTAAATATATTGCATATCAAGCATGTTTAAATTGAGATTACACATTGAACGTACTGTATTTTTTAGCTTGGCGAATGTATTTTAATTGACTATGTACTTTGCATAATAGATTTCACTGCATTGTAATAAACCTTTCTTACAGTGTAATTACTTGTTAGATGAACAGCTATATCCATCCTATAATCAATTTTAATTAATCAACAATGAAAAACTTTGTGTTTTTAATAATTTAGACTCACATATTATAGGCTATCCAGTATTGCATTAAAATGAATTAAATTATTTGTCGCACGAACAACACACACAGATTAATATGGAAAAAAATTGCCAAAGCTAAAAATTGAAGCTTTACTTTAACTGAAGATAAAATTATCATTTATTTAGAATTTTAGTAGTAAAGTTTATAGTATGGGGAATCGTCACTCAAACTTCTAAAACAAGTCCAAGAAACTAGTAAGTTTCCCTAAATTGTTAAATCAATATTCTAAATAGCTATCTTATTATGACAAAATTGTACACAGTTTAAAAGTGATCTCATACTATGGAGAAAAAAAGGATTTATTATTATATGAAAAGTTAATTTTACTGAAGTTTTGCTTGTCAAATGCTAAATAATCTAACATAAAAGAAAAAAGAAACTTGTTGTAGTGGCATTTTGTGTATTGAAGTTCAAAAATTTATTTTTTTGTATTAAATTTAGTGTATCACATTATATTTGAGTGTATAAATATGTATTTTTTACATATTAATATAGGAAAGAGATGGCCATGATTGGTACTGCTTTGAGTGCCACAGAGGCGGAGAAGTTATTTTGTGTTCAACTTGTCACAGAGTCTACCATGAAGTTTGCATTGGTGGAAATGCCAAAACAACTAATTTTATTTGCCCTGTGTGTAAAGTATGTACATTTTAATATGCTTATATATATTTTTTGATTATTAGATTACTTTTTTTTTTCACTTTTATATCTTTTAAAGGTTTTGGCCCTATGATGGCAATTATTTGCAATCATAAACTGTGTATTTCCCCTTTTCATCAGTTAGAGAATTAAAATTTAAATTGAAAGAAAATATGATATATTCAGTGTATTTCAATGTAGCATAAGTTCATAAATTAATAATTAATTAATTATTTATTTAAATGAATTTACTAATATTGTCAAATTAATATATAACTAGCAGAAAACTTTCTAGACACATAGGGTAGACTTGGGTCTTGTTAACTTATTTTTTCTTCAATATTTAAAAAAAAAATTATTAAAATTTTTAATTTTTTTTAGTTTGTACAATCATCACATCTTAAAGCATAACCACGTATGAAAAAATTTGAAAAATATTAATTAATAGTTTCTATATAAAGCTCAGCAAGACATCCAAGTCACTGGGCCAACCTGCCCCATTTGATTTGATTTTCGGATTACTAACAGAAATGAAAAACACAAAATATCAAATGTAATTTTAATATGGTATATAAAAGAAACAAAGGATAAGAAAAGATATTTTGTCGAACTTAACTACTGCCTTCATCGATCTTTCTCATCATCACAATGAATGTAAACATAAAATATTGTGTCCCCAGTGACACATGATTCCTGTGCCCAACGATTGCACCTGGTACATTGAATCAAGTCTTCTCCTAATTTATTGACAATTTTATTGACTTCTATAGGCTTTTGAATGTAGTGTGACATTGTCTCCATTACTACACGGAATTTGTAATTGTATAAGTATGCGATGCCGTTCCTACCCCTCAACGTGTCATCTATTGGCGAACTGTTGATCTGCTCATAAACTATAGGATAAGAGGCCATAAAGTTCTCGTAATGTGCGGTTCTGACGTTATAGAACACATAAATCCCAGAGTGGTTCGAGGGCTCTCCAGAATTTTGACACTATAGTGACATTAAGAGTCCCTTAAACTTTGAACACTTACGAGCACTTCAAACGCCGGAGAAAGCCTTTGAATTCACCGACAGTATAAAAGATAATCCCAATAGTCCACATGGAAGAGATCTGTTTTTGAGTGTGAGAGAGATGCTCTCCTGGTCCGAGAGGACTTCGATAGGCTGCGCTGTCGGTGAACCCGAAGCCATCCTGACATATCTAACTGAAAATTCTAACTCACTGTACATACTTGCTTTAACTGTTGTAGTTGTAGTATGTTTAATTTATCGTAGTAAAGTAATTGAAATGAAAAGTTTGTCATATTATTGACTACGGTACAGTAGAAAACAAACTTTTGAACTGCAGGGCATCTTGGGCCACTGGGCCAACTTGCCCCATATTGCCATTTTGGCTTTTGATCGTTGTATCAAATATTCTGTTAATATTTTTTTCAAATCAGTAGGTAGAAAATTAGCTGTGAACAATGATCTTTTAGATTGCTATTCACCTAAGTGAAACTTTAATTTAGAAACAATTCAGAAACGATTATTTATAAGCGAAAAAAAAAAAACTCCAGTGAAAATTTGAAGTGGCTTTCATTTGATTGCTTCGCTGCTGACACTGTTATGGGTGAAAGAAAACATGCTAAGACACACGTCGCTTAGCTAGTAGTGCAATCTACTGGATAGTTTGAAAAATCGCAGATGGGCCAACGTGACCCTATGGCCAACATGTCCCGGTCTACCCTACATCAAGAAGGAGGGCAGTATTTTTCATTTTTAGCTTTGCTTTCTACTAAGGTAAATGCTATGTAATACTGTATACACTTTAGTATTTTCTGTTTCTATTAAATGGGATTGAATAGCATTAGCTCATTATCTTTTAGGGCTTTAATAGTTATTGCTGTGTAAGTAATGAAAATATTTTTCATTCTTACCATGCAAAGTTGTAATGGGCATCTAGTCTAGTCTAGCCTTTTAAAGAATGAAAGTTATCTTGATAAATCAACATTTTATAAAAATCTGTAACAAGAAAACTTTTTTTTTTTCTTTAATGAAAAAAGTTTCATCTTTAAAATGTTCACAATTTTTCAATTCTATCCATTGCATAAGTTGTCTTTCAATATAACTGAGAGTACTTAAAGTATTAGTATGTAGTTGATAAATTATTATAGACTTGTGTTTTATTCTAACAGCAGAATTCTGAAAGATTTTCTTTGAATCTAAAGAAAACAGAATTGAACATTCTACTAGGTTTCACATGTATCAGATTAAAGGAAAAAGTAAGTCCTCTTATTTTGATTGATTCTATGCACATTTTATCAACTTTCAATTAAAACATTTAATCATATCTAGTATTTGTTCATTAATATTGTTTTTAATAAAAAGTTACATGTAATGAAGTTCTCATTCATTCATGCAGTTATTGTTAAAGCTGATATATTAAAGAGGCTGTGCAGGTATAGATTAACTCTTTAGCAGGCACACCCATGTACAAGTGCAACATTTTCGTAATTTTGAATGGTTTGTTTTTACTTGTAAGGTTTGAAAGTTCTAAGCAGTTTTTATTTATAGCTACACCCTTTCTAATGCAGGTGTGATATTCTGACCCATGTAATATTTTCTATTCATTGTTAGTTGGGATTTAACCATGGTAAACCAGCGATTATGCTGGATTACAATAGAACAAAAGCAGGGGTTGATATAGTCGATCAAATGTGCAGCTATTACACGGTATCCCACATATCACGAAGATGGACTCTCTCGTTGTTTTTTAGGTTTTGGGATATAAAATATTCTAAATTTTAAAATATTCTAAATTTATATCATTTGAAATAAATATGTGTGTGAAAGCTTGAGATTGTAAACTGTAAAATGGCATAATTACTCACACAGTTTTAAATAATGTGCAAAATATTGCATAGTAACACATTAAAACTAAACTTAAAAAGATTTCTATGAACCTATTTTATACAGGATTTCATCTTATTAAATTTCTGTCACATTTGAATTGAGGCAATGCTCTTATATAAATCTTGTCAATAAATTGTTATTGTCAAATAAATTTCCTCTACCAGAATTTTCTATTTTTATTTTAATCACTGCTGAAGAAAATTGTTACAGAATAAAAAATATATTTTATCCATAAGTTGTTAGCTGTATTAATTGGCTGCTGTGCTTAAAAAAACTAGACCTACATCTAAGATTCTAGATATGTGGCTCTTATTAAATTTTAAGGAAACATTACATCTATTACTTGGTATCTTTCTGGATCTGATATACATAGTACTGTGATCAAAAAGTACCCTGAATGGTGGTATAAAACAAAAGTTATCAATTTATTGGTCAAAATTTATTCCATCTCCTTCAAAGTAATCTCCCCCAACTACAATGCACTTCTGCCAATGTTATTTCCAATCAGCAAAACATGCCTTAAAGTCGTTTTTGTGAAACCCCTTCAGAATTTGTAGGGAATTTTCTTTTATCGAATTAATGTACCCAAAATGGTGACCACAAAGAGGCTATTTCAACTGTGGATTTAAGAAAAAAAAGTCACACGGTACCGTATCAGGGGAATACGGAGCTTGTGGAGCTGTTTTTGTTAAATGTTTGGTTAAAAACTCACGAATAATAATTGCACTGTGAGAAGGCACATTATCGTGGTGCAAAACCCATGAATTTTCTCGCCACATGTCAGGCCATTTTCGATGCAAAATACTCAAATAATAATATTTATTTACTCTCTGGCCAGTTGGTAGGAATTCATAATGCACAACACAACGACAATCAAAGAAAACAGTCAACATTACCTTGATTTTTGAGTGGCTTGGTCTTTTCGGTCTTGCTTCACCTTTCAAGCGCCATTCACTTGATTGTTGAGCTGTTTCTGTATCAAAAGGATACATCCAAGTTTCATCACCAGTAATAATGTGTTTTAGAAGGAAATCGCCTTGATAAAGCATCTCTTGGGGCACTTGAACACCACATTGTTTTTGGAACAAATTCTAAGTTCTTGGAACAACTTGAGAAGCAACATGTCGCAACCCTAAATGATCTTTTAAAATTGCTTGACAGGAACCAAATGATATAGGAACCTATTTAATAATGTCTCTTATTGTCAAACGACAATCACCAAGCACCAATTCTCTGACTTTATTAATATCTTGATCATTAATTGAAGTGGATGTTCTACCAGATCGCAGATCATCTCCAACGGATTCTTTACCATCTTTAAACTTTTTTATACCAGTCAAATATTGTTGTTTTTGTTAAACAGTCGTCTTTAAAAGCTTTTTGCAACATTTCAAATGCTTTTGTAGCAGAAATTTCACTGTGAAAACAAAATTTAATGCATGTTCTATGCTCAATAGCGTTTGCCATTTTGGAAAATCAACAGAGTGAAAATTCTTATCTGATTAATAACAAATTTATTTTCAAACGGTAAAATGAAATAAATTCCTGACTATTGCCAGATGTTTATAGAAGTCGTAAAAATGTTTGATAAAAGTTTGTACATGATATCCACTATAGATTATTTTAAATGAAGCATTCCAGATACTTTTTGATCACATTAGTATACTTACCATAAAATCTCAACTATAATACACACCCGAGTATAATACGCATGCTTGATTTTATGCGAAATTTTCAGAAAAAATTAAAATTCGACTATAATACACACCCATAACTTTTCAATATTTTATTTAAAAATTGCACAAATATTTATTAATCTTTTCCCTACGGGGTGGGATAGAATATATCCTAAGAATATGAGATGAAGAATGAATGTATGTATATATATATATATATATATAACCCCCTTAATAGCCGTTCTTACAAAGGTAGTATGAAATTTCCCATTCTAAAGAGGGAATTTTAAAAATGGGTCCCGTAAGCTAAAGGTTAACATAAATGAAATTTGTAATAAAAAGAAACAAAAATGTCAAATTCGGTAGAAAAAAAAACTTAAATTGTTTATTCAATACAAACAATACTGTCAAATTATCAGTCTTAATCACTTTCACTAGAATACAGCTCATCTATTGTTGTTGTGTCCATGTCATAATTATTGTTGCCGTCGTAATATATATTGCCATCATCATCCTTACTTGGTGACATGAACTGTGAGTTCCATTTGTTTAAAAGGAATATCTGCTTAGTAAACGGTGGATGAATCACGGAGTGCAGATGTGCAAGTACCCGTGTTGCGACAATGTCTTGCTGCTGCTGTGCATTTGTTTATCCAATGTTTAAAACTACTTTTTCTTTTGGACTCGAGTATAATACGCATCCTCATTTTTGTGGACTGAAATGTGAAAAAAAGTGCGTATTTTACTTGAGATTTTTCAGTATATATTTATATTTGTGTATTTCCTTACCTCATAAAATTTTAAAACATTTTAACTGTGAGTATTGATGCAAATTTTATTGTTATAGACCAGAGAGCTGCATAGGATTCCCCATCCAGATGAAGAAAAATGGCGATATAATTTTCTTATTTATGAACCAATGGATTTAGTTGCAATGGAAGATAAAATGAAATCCAATGAATATGCAAAACTTGGCGATTTTTACACTGATGCACAACAATTAGTTCATAACGTTGTGGTCTATTTTGGAAGTAAGTTCTTTCTGTTTCTTATTTAGGAAAAACTTGTATTGATGCCTTGCATTGTATTCACAATTTTTAGAGGAAGTTCAAACTAGATGAATTCCTACTACTTTTGAAAAATTTAGGTAAAATTCTGAAATTTTTTATTTTCAATATCCAATGCAATAGAAATTTCTAGAATTTCCAGGAAACTGAATTTTTCTTGTTAATTTGAGTTTTTATTTTTTATTTTGACAACTTAGAGAAACATTTTCATTCATGTTAATAATTTTCAGAATATCCTAAAATCAAAATTGGAATAAGGCCTTACGATAATATCATAGCAGTAATCATATACAGTTGGCTCTCTGTTTAATGACTTTCAAGGGACCGTGAAAAATCGTCCTTAAGTAGAGATCGCCCTTAAACAGAATTTGTGAAAAAATAACATTTCCCATAACGTTAGAGTGGCCGGGACTGGGAAATATCGTCTTTAAATAGAGATCGTCGTTAAGTAGAGCGTCGTTAAACAGAGAGCCAACTGTATTATGTGATTACTGTTTATAATACAAGGGTAACAATTATGTGTTACATTACTGTTTTCTCTCTCTTTATTATGAAAATATTCTCTCAAACTCAAAATCTGTTGATTGATTGCAGCCTAAAAAATGAGAGAAAATTTAAAATTGGAATATTTATTTTCTATACAATTGTGAATTCAAGAAGCAAAGACAATTGACTTAAATTTTAAATTCATGAGCTGGAATTGAGAACTAGCACAAGTTCAAAGTTATTTCTGTGTAATATTTATGTAATGCATGCTTGTGAACTATTAGCTGTATTCTTAACCCATGGGGAAGCATTGGTTTTAACTGATTTTATGTTGAAATAGAATCCATGATTAACATTGAATAAATGCTATTGACTTTCATAACTGGTTTATTGTAATTTTCATTTGCTATTACTTCATTGCACCAGATGGGACCTGACATAGCAGCTAAGGCCCTCTGGGTTGTAACCCACTGGTGGGTGCTGCTACTGTTATCTTAATATTGTCATAAGTAATTATATGTTATCTTTTTCTTTTTTAAAGTTTGATTTAAAAGAGAGGTATAAGTTTGATGAAATTTTTTTCACATTCTTTTCGTTTTTATGGAAATTAATCTTACCTCAGTACAATATTGATATGCTGGGAAACATACTCGCAGGGTTAATTATTTTTGTGTGATGAAAAGGTTTTGGTTTGGTTTGGAGCGCTACGATCAATTTTTGCTACACAAGGGCTAATTAAACTGGGACCTACTGCTTGAAGCCAATTCTGAATGGCTAGAAAAGTTCATGCCAAGAGTGGGATTTGAACCCACAGACTTGGTAAATCACCTTTTACCAAGTCTTGGGAACCCACAGATTTGGCCAGAGCGCTGGCCGAATGCCAGCGCTCTAGCCATTCAGCCATCATCCACCTCGTGTGATAAAAGGGAGTATATAATACTGGTAGTCAAGATGTGTATGTTGTTTTTAACACACACATTTTATAATATTTTAATGTTTAGTTGAATATCTTTGATTACATGTTCCTGAGAAAGTATCAGAATAAGGTAGTCATTATGTGAAAAAGAGCATTGTATATTGGATGTTGTTTTAACACATTGTTGATCAGCAAATTAAATTGAATATATATGCAAGTCACTGGTAAAGACTGAAATTTTGGAATAAAATACAGCATTTTTATTTTCTGAAATCTGTTTTCTTTATATGGGGGTCTGAGATTCACAGTTTAAATAATAAAACGTGAGGATATGCCTGAAACTCAGATCATAGTAAAGGTAGATTTCAAATAAAGCAATGTTCACTTGATCAAAAATTTCAACATGACTTTCCTTTATCTTAAATTGTCTTCAACATTTGCAGGTAAGAACACAATTTCACTTGGTACTGGTCAACAATATGTTAAGATACTTGTATTATTGTAATGTTACTCTTGATGCAACTTGAACACATTTTTTGTAACAGTGAATTTTCACCTTAACAGATCTACAGTGAAGTCTGTTAAAGTTACCTCTTGTGGTTCAATTGTGAAAGTGTTATATTTTGCAGTATGAATTTTAGATAAAGAAATTTTCTTTATTCCTAATCAAGCCTATTTTCTGCTCTGACAAGAATTACAATATTCTCATATAATATGTCTCTTTCCAAGGATTTAATTTTTTTCCCAGTGTAATTTTAGTATTGTTTTAATTAATATTTTTATATTACATGAGGCTCAATTGAAAAGAGAATTTCAGGGGAGGTTTTTCCCCCCTCCAAATTTTATTCACTCAGTGATGAATTTTTTTAGAATGGTTTTCTGACCATTGTAAATCTTAATATTTATGAAACTTTCTTTGAATTTTGTACTATAGCTTGAAATTGAGAGAGTATTTTTCTCTTTTTGTGTGCATGTATACAGTTTTTTTTGTGTATGGTTATTATTTTCAGCAAGTAATCGTAGTTTGGGCATGTTTGTATTTGTATGCCTTTGCATAATTTTTTTCCCTTCATTAAATATTTTAATATTTATATCTTAAAAAACTGCATTGTATTTATTTAGTGCATAGTCGCATTGCTGATATGGCAAGACAAATGCTTGGAGATTGTGAGTACGATTTGTTAGAAATCATGCAATGCCGTAACTGTTACAAAATGTCAAATATGAAGCATGACAACTTGTGGTTCTGTCAGCCATGTGTAAGTCCTATATTTTTATGTTCTACCTATTTTAAAATTTATATTTGATTAGGTAGTTTGAAATAATATGTATCAATATGACTAACATTTTTAGAATCCTCCTCATGAGTTGGTGTATGCAAAAGTTAAAAGTTTTCCATACTGGCCAGCAAAAGTCATAAGGAAAGAAGATAATATGGTAGATGTCCGATTTTTTGGGGGCTTCCATCAGAGGCAAGTTACTACGATGTTTTTATTAACTTGCTTTCTTGTTTGTGTGTGTGTTTGTCAAGTACAAATCTTGCAATCGATTTTTAACTAACTTCCCGACTAGCTAGACATTTTAAACTTTTAGAATAGCTCATAACACAATGACAATGCATTCTTTTGATACTTTTAACCATCTTTAAGCTGAATTAAATTAATTTTCAGTTATTTTCAATTAATTTTGTTTTGTAGACTGGTGCAGCCATCTATTGGCCGGAACGGGAACGAAAAGTTATATGCAAGTTAACTTCGAATTAACTTCATTTTCTTTCAAGTTGATGGGATAATTCATCAAAAAAATTTTAAAAAAGTATTTATTAATATATAGAATTGTCAAGTTTATATGATTCAACAGAAAATTAAAAAACATGGTATATAAAAAGTTCTTTTTATCTTGTAATTATTATTAAAAAGTTCGACTTTGCTACTTTTTTACTTACATTTAAGTGCATAATTTCATAGTTTATAATAAAATAAATATTTTTTATTTACAAATATGCAGATAACATTCCTTAATTTTTTTTATCTTTTGAAATTATTGAGTCTAATTCTTGAGTTTGTTATACTTCTGATAATCTGGAATTTAAAAGGATAAAAATAACCCGTAAAATCTTTAACTTTTACTAGTTTATAATAAAACTGGCTGAGTACCTGTGCTGTGCTACGGAGTACATTCAGATTAAATACAACAGGCAATGTATGCAATTAATGCCCCCCCCCCAAAAAAAAAAAAAAAAAAAGAAAAAAAATATAAAAAATCGTAACGGTTATTTTTATAGGCAAAATAATATAGAAGAAAATATTCAAATTAAATATAATGGTCAATGTATGCAATTAATTTGTATGTTTAATATGAATAAAACGTACTAATTTGAATTAAATTCTTTAAAAACTTCCATCTCAATGAGTTTAGTGGTTAAATTTTACCTTTTACCATGTTTTAATTTTTTTTGCCAATTTATTTCATTGTTATGCACGTGACGCAAAATTAATTTAAAGTATTACAAGAAGAAAAGAAACCACGTGATCAGCATTTAATAAATTAAATTCTGAAAATGAATCTTTAAAAATTCACCAAAAATCAGAAAAGGAAGGCAAAGATTCGAAAAGATTTCATTTTAAAGGAAATTTTATGATCTTTCCTGTGATATAAATTTTATAACCCTCAGATTATTATTTTAAATGCAAACTTTAAAGAATGTTACAAAACAGCTTAAAAATTTAATTAAAAAAAAATCTAAGAAGAATTTTTCAAAAATCTTTCTTAGTGCACCCCTACACCATAAGAAAAATTGCCATGAAAAATTTCAGCCCTTTAGTTCCAGCAGTTTGGTCTGTGCGTTATCTGTCAGTCAGTCAGTTACGGAACTGTTTTATATATATAGATAATTATTTATTTACAAATATGCAGATAAGTTTCCTTAATTTTTAATATTTTTTTATCTTTTGCAATTATTGAGTCTAATTCTTTGGTTTGTTACACTCCTGATAATTTGAAATTTAGAAGGATAAAAATAACCCATAAAATCTTTAACTTTACTAGTTTATAATAAAATTATTATTTTTTATTTGCAAATATGCAGATAACTTTCCTTAATTTTTAATATTTTTTTTATCTTTTGAAATTATTAAGTCTAATTCTTTGGTTTGTTACACTCCTGATAATCTGAAATTTAAAAGGATAAAAGTAACCAGTAAAATGTTTAACTTTACTAGTCTCGAACCCCTACTAGTTGTGAATGCTGATTAAACTTTGTAAATTGGATAATTTTTTTATTCATACTTAATGGGGCATGTGCAGATAAAAATTACTTGCTCAGCAAATTTCTTTTGCAAGCACTGATTATGCAAAATATTGTTTTTTTCACTCCTTGTTCCAACATCATTAATATCAAGTATGTAAGGGTCTCATAAAGTCTTTTAACTGTTTTTTTCTTTATGTAAAGAGTATTGTTTTAATGTTTACAATATTTCTCTTTCAGAGCCCTTGTGCCTGAAGATTATGTAAAGCCCATTACATCAACTTTTAAAAGTTTAAATATTAAAAAAACTGCTTCATTTGAACGAGCTTACAAAGAACTGAGGCACCACCAAGAGTTGGTTGAGGCCTCACTTAAAGGACGATCTTCGCTATCAAAATTGCAAAATGAGAAGAACTCTGAGGCTGACAAAAAAAAAGATTCCATGTTAGAATCTCTCAGTTCCTCTCAGCCAAAACCATTGCTATCACGAAAACGGAAAAGCACACCCAGTACACCTGCAAAACCTGTGAGTACGAAAAGGCCTGCTAGTGTTCCTGTTAAAAAAAATAAAAAGTTTTATCAAGAATCTCCCACATCCTCGTCACCAAGAAACACACCTCAGGTAAAAATTAAGCATTTCTTCATTGCTACTGCTGAATAATTAAATCTTGCGTTATTAAGTGACAGATCATAAAATATTTATTGTGATATAATTTAGAAGAAAATTTATGTGTGTTAACCATGTAATACAACTATTTAGATCAGGACTTGTCTAATGCTTTAAGCCTTTCAGGGGGCAACAACTTCCACCGTTCGGACAGGGCAGATTTTTTCCCGATTTTTTTTAACCTAAAAAATCTTGAAAATTTTTCCAATTAAATGTTGCAAAATGATTTTAATTATTTAAACTGATAACAGATGGCAGCACTAGCCATTTTCCTGCTCATTTAACTGGAATACATTAAATACAAGGGAAAAGAATACTAGATTTAGGCGTTCGCACTGTGCGAACGGCGCCCCTGAAAGGGTTAAAACATTTTAAAGTTATTAAATTCTAATTGTTATTCATACTTTTTGAAATATTTAATATAACTTTTAGTTATGATTTCTTGTCTAGAGAAGTGGATATTCTAGTTATTATTCTTAAAAATACTTTTGGAATTAATTTCACTTTAACACCTTTTTCCTTTATTCTGTGGTGTGGTTCTTTAGTGAAACAATTTAAAAAAATTTGTGTTAAGTGCTTATACATGAATAAGAAAGTAATTACTGGATATTAATTTTAACAATACATATCTTTGGACCTTTTGTTTTTACTAAGAATTTTTTTTTATCTATCCAAGGTGTTTTGCTCTTTTACTTTGGAAAGTTTGAGGGTAATTTTAATTATTAGGAAAAATTATTTATGCTTTTCAAATTTTCATGTAAAGCGGAAGTCAGTTACATAAATCATTTTTTAAAACTTTTTTACATTATGCATACACTTTGTGAACTTGCTAGTTAGTCATTCTGATATTTTAAACTGTTAGGTCTTTTATTCTTTTATAACTGAAATCATTGATCAAACCATTCATACATTTTTATTAAAATTCTAAAATATACCTTATTTATGTTATGTTTCGCTTTATTTTACTGCTATCTATGCCAGGGATTACCAACTGATCGCTTGCAGGTTGTATCCACCCTGACAGGACTTTTTAAACTGCCCCATAGCACTAAAGTGATTGAAAAAGAATATATTGTTAGATATAATACAAAATACTTCACCCATGTGTATGAAAGACACTTTGGTACAGCTTTTTCAGACGCACCACGTTCGAAGCTTGGCGATTTTGTGTATGGCGTGGTAACCATGCAATTTTGGCTAAATTTTTTGGTTGCCAAGCTGAGGCGATTAAGGCACCAACGTTGTGGCTCCTGTAAATTCGTGACTTATTTATCATGTGATTATTTCGTGACGGATGTATCACATGCTTTTGACAGGTGGGTATTTTTATTATGCGTACAGGGATTTTAAAAAAGTGTGTTTCAGAATAGCTATTTTGAAATTATTAATTTCTAAAATATTTGATTTTACAAAGTTGCATTTTGTAATTTTTGTATTTTTTGAAAACATAAAACTATAAGGACTCTAACTCCTTAATGCATAAGTGACAGGAGAAAAATGGCTTCACAAATGTGGGGTACACAAAATAATTTTTTTAATTTCAGTGTACATATAAAATTTCATAAATAGTTTCTTGCAAAAATGTGTTTATATTATAAATATGAATAATACGTATACATTTATAGGTTGTTGCATTTTTCAGTAAAATCACTATTTCTTATCGACAAAAGTGGTGATGTTCAGTATTAGTGGTTGCCCATTTTTAAAAAATTAACAAGCAAGAGTCAGGATGCTCTTTACCTGTGATAGATAATTTTCTAGATTTACCTGATTAAGCCTGAATAATACGTATTCATTTATAGGTTGTTACATTTTTCAGTAAAATCACTATTTCTTATCATCGACAGAAGTGGTGATGTTCAGTATTAGTAATTGCACATTTTTAAAAAATTAACTAGCAAAAGTAAGGATGCTCTTTACCTGTGATAGATGATTTTCTATCTTTACCTGATTAAGCTTCAAAATTTAAATTGTTAAAGTAAATGTGCTCAAGTAATTGAATTTGAAATTCTCATTGATCTAAAATTTTTTTGATGTACCATCTCCATTTATTACATTCTGTATATTTTGTTGAATGAAGATTTATTCTAATTAAATAACTTGTCTTGCAAAATATGTTATGTCTTCAGTAATTTGCGACTTTTTAAAAAAAACATTTTTTTGAAAGAGACTTCCTGAATTTTTTAACAGAGAGCTGCTTGAGCATCACTTTTTCCCTTTAACTTTTTAGGATATTTCAATTATTGAAGACCATAATATTGTATCATCATCAAGTCAAGACACTTCAGTTTTCTATGTTTCAGTTGGTGTTCAGACTTCCAGTGAGGTAATTTATTTTGAATAATAGTTTATTTAAATATTTTTTCTGAAATTATTGCTCTTGTTTTTATAAGTACTTGAATATGCCATATCTAATAAAATAACATTATCATCTGTTATTATTTGTGCTAACCAAGTTTCTTAATATTTTTACATTGTTTCTAATGCAGAAACCTGTGGACAAAGTCCTTAGGTATACTTTTTACATTGTTAAATAATAGATATTTAAATTCTCAAAATTTTTTTTATAATTGCTTGGCAGAAAAGGAACTTACATGGCTAGAATTTATCTCACAGAAATGTATGCTTATAAAGTAAGCTACAGGATAAGATTAACAACTTTTTATTTAATGTTAAAAGTTTTATATACCTAATTCTGTTTCTACACAATAGATACATTCCTGAAGATTACACATAAAAAAAATAATTCATGTATAAAAAGACGTATCTATGGAAGAAAAGAAGATTGGTTCTGGGTCTAAAATATCAGTAAAAATAATTTTAAAAAACTAAATGAACATATTTGTTTTAAGATAATTATTTTATTTCATCAAAATACACATGCAATAATATGTAATGAAAATGAAAAAAATTCATCATGAACAAAAAATAAATCTGTTTTACGCATAAATTTTTTAAAAATTCATTTTCACTTTCTGACCATAAATGGCACATACGTTTGTGTATGACTGGAATATCACTGCTATCACTGGAAATGTTGTGGACATCATCTTCTTCATCAATTAATGAAATTCTTTCTGTGATCTCTTGAGCAAAATCAGCATGAGTCTCCTCTGGTGCTGATGATTCACCGGTTTTATGAACGAATTCAATTATTAACGGCTGTGTTCATGTTTTGGTTAGAGCGTTCTGTGTAAGAGGCTGTCAACAACTTCAGTTCATGTTGAAACTTCCCAGCGCATTCCTCATTAGGGTCATGTTTGACAAAGTGATTACCCAATTTTTTTGGCCAGTTCCAGATCTTCTTTTATTAAATCTGCATTTAGAACAGGATCATTTTCTTTTATTTTCTCTATTTTTGATAGAATAAAAGAAGAAAATGTTTTTGCGGACTGAATTCTTGAATCAAAACAGAACTGGATACACTATTATCCAAAATAATACGCTACAAATAAAATTTTGTTTTCTTAGAATTTAGACATTAGGGATAAAAAGAAAAGAAACTGGATTGGAACATAAGTGCTAAATCAAAATGACTCTTGTAAAAAGAGAATGAAATATTTTTTTGAATTTGTGTAAAAAAAGTTTGTGCAAAAGCAGAATTAGGTGTATTTTTGGTTAAAATTTTGGTTGTGAGTGTCTACTGATAAAATGTTTTCAAGTCCTTTATAAAGGATTTAATTTTGTAAATGATTTTAGAATCTTTAAAGAACCCTTATGATTTGTTCTAAAGAGTTGAAAATAATTGAAAATTTATAACTTAGTATTATATTTCAGTGATTCTCAACCTTTTACTACAACACATAATTCCTACAGTAGTTGCTTAGAATTTGTTGTACCATTAAATATTAGAACTATTGTAGGAATTATGTTTTTTTAAGTAACTATCTTTGAATAATTTATATCAAGTTATTTAAAAGGCATAATCTCCTCTTTCCCCCAGTCTGAAAGCTGTATACCTGTATAGCTGTATATCTACCCAACAGTTTGTATTGATCCCAGTAACAAAATGAAAGTTTTTGATATTCCTTATTTGCTCTTTTTTTAAGTTTCAAAATTTAAAGCAAAATTTACTTCAATAAATTTAATATAGCCTGTTAGAACTTGCATTTCTATTAAAAATTCAAGTAATCAACTTGGAGAACAATTAAAGCAAATTTTACTTAAATAAATTTATTATAGGTGGTATTTTACTTGCATTTCAAAGGCATCAAAAATAGTCACACTCATCAAGAGAAATGAGCAAGATTACTATTCTCAATGCAGTTCTAATGCTAGAGTCTTAACCTTTTAACTGTCATGCCTGAGATAGTCTCGGGGTAGATTTTTTTTCTTCTTGCATCTTTATAGCTGTGTTTACATGGACAACAATAATACCCGAGATTTACCCACTAACAGGGAAAACCTTCGAAGTCCGTTTACACGTTACAACATTTTTGCCCTGCTTTTACCCGTCTTACCGGAAGTAAAGGCCATCACATGATTTGGTGGAAGTGATCCTCATACACCATCATTCCTTGTAAATCACGTTGTGGGTTCGATCCCAGCCGGTGTCGTACTTTTCCAAATTCACTCTATTACTATTTTTAGCTTTCCCCCTTTGAACTCCGCATTTATCTTGTTACGAAGTGTATGGTCCTGGGGAAGGCCTTTTTTTTTTCAATTGCTGTTCTTTTGACCTCGTATTCTTAAATTTTAAAAATAACAACAACAAAAAAATCATAAAACTTTAAAAATCCAAAAAAAAAAATAGAAAAACTTACAAAAATATTTTTTGTATTTTTATGATATCTGCTTTTCTGGGCCTCTTAACATTATTACTTTTTTGTTTTCCGTGGATCATTAGTCTTATCTAATTTTTCTTCTAAATTTTTTTAACTTGTAACTATATTTTTTCTGTTAAAATTAACTTTTTTGTTTTAATTTAACTTTACTGTTAAATTTGTTTTTCTTTTACCCGCGTTATTCTTACCTTAATATTTTAATTCATTACTTAAAATTTTAACTACTGAGCACTCCCTCCTTGTTTACATATATCTTGCTTACAGGAGATAAAGTCGACACGACCAAGGTACTCCTCTTCTAAAACGCAATTACGTCTGTGTCTATTTATTATTTAAATGCAGCACATGTCAGTCGCTGTTGATAATCATGGAACATTTACGATTTTTTCTGCTGTTTTTAAAAATAAATGTTTTTAAAAAAAATCATAAATATATATTAATTTTTATCTGTGAATTCTAAAATAATTAATTAATAAATAAATTTTAATGTTACGTTTAATTATTGATTATACTTATAAAATTTATTAATTTTACCATAATACTTAAAATGAAAATGTTGCATTTTCATTTCAGTGCTAAAAAGCTATGAAAAAATTAACATAATTAATGCAAATGAATCTCTCTTGCGTGCTATTTCCCGGCTGGAGTGTTCAAAAGTAACACACCAAAAAGATTAAAAACAATCCATTTCATTTACCCAGAAGAAATTTTATTTCTTATTTTACATACCAGATGGCAGTACCAGTCTTAATAATGTAACTGGGGATGGTTTTTTTTTAAAAACTAGATGTGGCAGATCAAGAACTAAATGAAATCCTTCGGAAAAAAATAGGCACTTCCACTGTTTTCTTGAAAATTAAGCGATCGTTAAGGGGTTCCAGATCCCTCCATCGATCATTTGGCTGCATTTTCATGGATTCGGACATGTTCAAATCCACCATGTTTGTTTACTACTAGCTTCCTGCTTCGAAATGCACCATGGGTAATTAGCGGGTTTTATCCTAGTTCAACGCAAGGTCGAAAATCCACCCTGCATTTTTCCCTATCGTAGGGAAAAAGCAAGAAACGACCCTGCTTTGACCCGGGTTTTTGGCACATGTAAATGGCACTATTGTCAAACCCAAATTTATCTCGGGACAAGTTGATTTGGGCTTTAATAGATGGCAGCACTAGTATTCTATACCACATCTTGGGAGGTGAATTTTTGCTTTATACAGCAGATGGCAGTTTATGTACGTTATTTTGTACTAAACATTTGATTTTCGCAATGAAAAAATTGATATCTTCATACCAAAATCATCAAAATAAATTGACAGTTAAAAGGTTAAGGCAGTGACTGAGTTGTAACAAAACGTTATAATGTAATCTAGCATTCAGTAGTCTGTGCCTGAAAGTGAGTGACACGCTGAGCCATTCAAATCAAGCAAACATGTTTCACTAAATTGTCAATTTTTTTGGTGAATCCTTTTAATAATTACAAGTCAGTGCATTTCAGAACTGCCTGAAGGGCAGCACCTTTTGAGCCAAGCATTTAAAAGTAGCATTCGCGAAGAAATATGTGTACATTTGTAATGTAATGTTCATGGTGAGCATTATATTACAACATTATATTACAAGTCAGTCGCCACCTCTAAGCAAACATTCAGTTTACATGTATGGTAAATTTTGATGAAAAAGTATGCTAATCTCGCCCCTTTTTTTTAAAACTTATTATGATGCATATATTTCTGATTTTTTTGCATATAAGGCTTTCAAAATTTTTTATTTGTAGATATATATGTAAATTAGGCACCAAATTATTTATATTTTGATAGCAGTATGAAAGTTCTCATATATTATAGAACTCCTAATAAGGTCTTGTTTCTGAAGAGTTTATTGGAGGTCCTTAAAATAACCTTATTTTTTCTCCTATGACCTTAAATTTTTTAAAAATTTATAATGTTATGTTTCTTTCAAATGATGGGAATAGTTTGGCCAAATAGTGAATTAAAGTATGCTTAACTGTCGAGCAATTTACTATTGATAGTTCTTATTCATTTTTCTGTTCATTACATTTGAATTTATTTTAAATTAGACAATTATATGTTATTTAGGACAGACTTTGGTTGATCTTTGAGGCTGAAATATACATTGAAACCTTTTTTAGATCATTAAAATACCTTTAAGCAGGGTATATTTTATTCATCTTCAACAAGTCATTTCACAAATTGAACTTTTATCAAAGGAAAAGTTATATGTAGATGCATTAAACTGTTTTAGTTGTATTTTCTTAAATTTCTGTTAGAAATTAACATAAGTGTATTCAACCAACATCAGTTTTGTAAAATATATCATAGGGTATTGTTACATATACTGTTGGTTTTTGTATTGATAGTAATCATGAAAAAAATGGAAAAAGCTATACTAGGCTTCAAGTTTTAGTTCAATAAATTTATGGAAATGCTGTTGTTTATACCTTCTGCTATCTATATTCTATTTACTTTTTTATATTTCAAAACTTATCTTTTGAAATATTGGGATTTATTTTATTAGCTTTTACCCTTTGATATTGATATGCAAGAAAAAAAAGACAGTGATGTGACCAACAACAAAATACAAAAAGCATGTGACTGCAGCACAAAATACGAGAATCTTCTACGAGATGTACATGCGCGCCTTGAAGATGAGCACAAAGCAGATAAAGCCAAAGCTCTTAAAGAATTTTCTGACAAGGTTTGGAGACCAATATTTAACTATTGCCTCTTTTTTAACCATTTATTGTTGGAAATATGATGCTTTTTATAAGTTTTGCATGTTTTAAAAGAAAGAACAGTAAAATGATGGGAACATTTCTGATAGTATTCCACTCCAATTTGTTAACAGAAAATTAAGATAGTGGCTTTAATAAAGTAAGTTACGGTTGTTTTATTGTTATTTCAAACTTCCCTGAAGATTTCTGTTTTCCTTGATGTATTCAAAGACTTTTTTATGGTTAAGTTGTATTAATGTACACATTTTCAATTTTTTTTTAACTTTAAAGATCTTGGCTTGATACGAATCAAGTAGCTGTTATTGAATATGAAATTCTGAATTGCATAAATAATTAGAATTTTGAAATTGTAGGTATTCTGTTCTACCCTGTATACAAAAGAACATTTTTATACCATTTCTTGTGTGTAATGTATATTTTTTACCTATTGAAGATATTTAGACACTAAAATTTGGAAATAGGTGCTATTGACAAAACTTAAAATTTCACTGCCTTTGATTTTATATCTCTTTGCACTAAAGTTATTAAAAAATAAAAAATATAAGTATGACCAGATAATAATATTTATTAAGGTACTTTTTAATTGAAAAACAAGATTGTGGGGACACCCAGTAATTAGGTCTAATTAGACTAGTACTTAGTTTAAAGCCAATTCCAAATGGCTGCTAACATCTATGCAAACAGTAGATTTGAAGCCAGGCTCTGGTTTTTCAAAGGAAAGAGTGATTGTGATGTTTGAGTGTTATCATAAATAAGGTACATTGACTGGACTGAATATTTTCCCCTTGAATAGATATGTCCCTTCTTTGTAGGTTCATTCTTTTTCACCTAATAATCTAAATATATGGAATATTTATTAGATAAGTTTTTAATCACAACAATACCAAGTTATTCCACATATTAACCTTTTACATGCCACACTATGATCGAAAGGTAACACAAACTGTTTTTTGATAAAAATCACATTAAAACTCAAGCATAAGAACTATGAGTAATTTTTTAAAAAATTTTTTTGTATATGATTTACAACATGTTCCTAAAAGGGAACATTGGTGGGAAACACTTAGTTTTTTCACATTTTTATAAAGTATGATTAACAACATTTAAATTTAAATTCCAATTTCTGTGCTCAATGTTTTAGTAGTTATAAGTAAATTTCTAAAAGTCATTCAGAAATAATACAAGTTAAGCAGAAAAATTGTTGAGGTGTGCCCGTCGAGCCGTGGTGGTGCTCAAGAACTACGCCAGCTACTAAATCACTTTCATTTTCAAAAAATTCACACAAAAATAAATTGTGTACTATCACATATACAAATGTAAATTTTTCAAGAATATATAGAATTTGGTCGAATTTTAAATGGCATGTATGAAGTTCTCTTTCCTTCTCTTTTTTTTCTGTATGCAGGTTTGTTGAGAAAAGAACTGAATTGAACTGATAAATGAGATTAAAAATTAACAGCAGATTTGGTTTTATACTCAGGCCTATAAAATAGCACAAATTTAACTTTAATTTTTTCTAAAGGAGTACAGTCGATTCCGGTTAATCGGACCAGTCGCTTATTTGGACCAAATCCTTTGTACCAAATCCCATCTTGTAACATAAGGCATGTTTGTTTAATCGGACCAGCTAGTTATTAGAACCAAAATGATCACGTCCCGATGTGGTCCGATTAACCAGAATTGACTGTATAACAATTTTGTTTTCTTAGTCATTAATATGTATGTAGAAAGACATAGTTGGATTTAATCTTCAAATTTTAAATCAAGAATAAACTATTGTTGACACTGTCTGTCCATGTTTAGTGACTGAGTTATAAATAATGTACATTTTATTATTTTAGATTCGCATAGAAATGGAAACTGAAAGACAGAAAAATTTAGCAGCTGCTTTGGAAAAACTTCAGTATGAACATAAAGAGTCACAACGCAAAGCTGAAGAACAAAGAAAAGTGGCTCATCAGCAAGAATTAAAAAAAATGGCTGAGCAGCATAGTATTGAAATCTCAGAAGTAAAGAAGAAACAATGGGTAATTTTTATTATATTTTAAGTTAATTTCTCCCTTTCATAAATGTTCTGTGTGAGACTGATGCCCCTTGATTGACAGCATATTGTCAGTTCAAGTCCGTAACGACTAGAAGTGGTGCAGCTCTGGTTTTTAATAGCACCACAAGGGTTGGAGTTCAACTTGGCGAAAGGACTGGTCCCTTAATTTTGAACTGAGTCAAGTGACGAGACCAGGACATTTGACCTCACACCTCCAGAGGTAAATTTGAGAACTTGGAGGACATTGACAATGACAGATTTTTTGTGTACCAGCTGCCATAAGTGTACACGGCAGTGGATTTGTCAGCGACCAGCATCGAACCAGAGACATTCATATCACTGGCTTGCTGCCTTTGCTAACCGGGCCACCAATATAAATATTCTGTTGGAATTAAATAATTTTTTTTCCACATGCATTCTACCTAGTTTGTGACTCATAATAATTCATAAAAAAATTGTATTTTAGGTGTTACCATCTTGACTCTGAAGCTTGTAGTTTGTAATATAATGTCATGTTTGCCTTTGTGTAGAGATTGCATTGTTTCTTTGGCATATATTTTTCTTGTTTTTGCTCATTTCTTCCATAATTTTTTATTTGTTTGGCTGAAACTTGATTGATAGTACAAAGTATTTGGACTAAAAGTTGATTTTACTAGTCCAGTAATATTGATATGAAGACCAAAAATATGTCAATAAATAAATTTTTTTTGAATAAAATGAAAAAATACTTGGCAAAGAAATTTAAATAATTATTTTAAATAACATGTTGCATATAGTCTACCTTGGATGGTCGTTTGTAGTTCTTTATTGTATGCCACAAATCAAATTGTCACTTGTTATGTCACTATATTCAATGAATATTTCATAAAGGGCAATTTCTGTTAATATGAAAGCACAATAAATATTAAATTTTCTCTCCAAAAAATTTGATATTATTATATTACCTTTGAAATACTTAAATTTAGAAAATTAATAAATTTTAATTGCAGACCTTAATTTAAAAGTATTTTCTTATAACTTTGGCATTGATCTTTAAAGATTCGAAAGTTACCCTTTTCCAGTATATATGTAAAACTAGTTGTCATTCAATTAGTTTATGTGAATTAGGAGAAACTGTGAGATATCTGTATGTTTGTGAGCTAATCAGCTATCTTTTCATCTACATTTAAGGATTAAATTTTCATAAACCAACTATTTTTTTGTCTTTTATCATAAATTTTTAAAATGATGTATATCTATTCCAGGGGTCGGCAACCTTTTTTACTAGGAGGGCATATTTTAGAAATGCGAGAGTATGGCGGGCACCGTTGGATGAAGAGGAGAAGGAGGAGGGGAGGGGGTTAATATTGAACCATGAAAATATTAAAGCGAAATAAATTTTTAATACATAAATTCAAATTTTAATTTAAACAAAATAATGTTAAAATTGATAGTTAAGGCAATATTTGACATTGCAAATCTGTGGCCAACTCGTAATGTGGCACTTAGTCGAATTCCCAGTTCTCAGGCAATTAAATGGTCCAATTGAGTGTCAGTGAGGCTAGATAGGTACTTTGATTTTAAGTATTTCATATTGGAAAACAAAGATTCACAAGCATTTGTCGACGTGCAAAGAGAGTTCAATGTCACAGCTAATTTTCTCAACAATCAGAAGCTATTTCTATTCACTAAATTCCAGAATTTTTCTTCATTATGATGTAATTTTAATTCAATGTCATTTCTTATGTTTATAATTTACAAATCTTAGTCCTCCGTATTGGAAATATCAAAATATGTTACGATTTTATTAGTCACATCGACCTCTGTATGAGAGAAAGGATTAATAAAAAATGTTAAGAATGCCTCCAATTCGTAGAATTCTTCAATTCTATTATTAAATTCTTCCAGTAAGGCATCAAAATGTTAAGAAAATTATAGGTGGTAGCATTTCCATTGCAATAATTTTCTATCACCATTTTTAAATTTGGGAAATGTGATCAATTATCTTTCTCCATATGCAATTTCCAGACTGCCAGTTTAGCTTTAAATGCATTTATCGTACTTGACATTGAAGCAATATGATGGTTTCTACCCTGTAGTTTCAAGTTTAGTTCCTTCAATTTTACAGTTAAATCAGTAGAAAGCCTAGCTCAATTAACCAAGGTTTTTGCTCTAATTCTAAGCAAATTTCATTCCTGGATAATAGAAATTCTTTCACCTGTGGTAATAAATTTAAAAACCGCTCAAGTACTTTTCCTTTACTGATCTCGCTCAAATATCTAAACTTAAATAATCAATAATATCTAAAATCAAATTTCTAAACTCATACCTAAAATTTAGATATTTGAACTGCTGGCACTAAAAATTGTTTCGCGGGCACCTTGGTGCCCTCAGGCACCGCGTTGCTGACCCCTGGTCTATTCTTTCTGATCAATTATTTATAAGTAATATACTAAATATGATTCATACAATTTTGTTTGTATACTTAGTGCTATAATTGTGAAGCGGAGGCTATCTACCACTGCTGCTGGAACACATCTTACTGCAGCGTCGAATGCCAACAAGTCCACTGGCACAAAGAGCATAAACGTACTTGCCGACGGAAGCGGTAATAGATAGAAGTCTAAAGATCAAACATTGTTCATACAGTCATACATCCAATCATAAACATGATTTGTATTCCTACACCTATCACTTTTAGCTGTGTCATCTGAAAATTTCATGGTAGTGAAAAAGAAAACATTTTCATTTTTTTAGTTATCATGTATGAAGAGATCATTTTGCATCATATTGCCTTATCATGTTCGTTGTTATTGTACAAAAAATCATTATTGTATCATATTCAGAATAAGCTATATAGAGATACCATGTTAATTACAAGCTGAAATATTTAGGAGATATGTGTATATGTGTTGAGACAGATGATTCTATGTTATGTGTTGTTCAAATTTGAAAGCCTTTAATACCTATATTACTAAGTGCATAAGTTACAGTATTACTTTTGTGTTTTACTCATCAAAGATTTTATTGCAGTCAATATGTAGAACAAATACTTTTGATAGTTTTTAATCTAGTATTTAATTGTCAAGTTTCTTCAGTAATTACTTGAAAGCCAAGGATAACAAATATCATCTCAGCACTTTTTTTTAAGTTCATGTTTTGCATTAGCTTTGAAAGAATCATATAATGTCTAAATCAGAGTTGGAATTAGTTTAAATTATTTAACCCTTTCAGGGGCAACAACCTCCACTGTTTGCACAGTGCAGATTCCCCCCCCCCCCCCCCCTACAGTCAAATCCAGTTAATTGGACTAGCTGCTTATTCGGACTGAATCCTAAGGAACCGGTTTTAAATCGGTTCTTTAGGATCCTTTTGGACTGAATAAGCATGTTCGTGTAATTGGACCAGCCGGTTATTAGGACCAAAATGATTGCGTCCCAATGTGGTCCAATTAACAGGAATCTACTGTATTCATATTTGTTTTATCCCCCCTCCAAAAAATATATATATATATAATTTTTTTAAATAAATAAAGAAAAAAAGTATAGAAAACATTGAACTAATAACGAGTATCATGAACAGTATGAAATTTTTTTTATTTTGGGAACTAAGGAGAAAATGCCTGGGACCTTGTATCAGATAAGTATTTATTGTCGAGCTGACTTTATACTATGTTGTTAGAGAAAAATCAAAATCGTCAAATAGAAATTGGCTGGATTTAAAAATTTCTTTCTAAAAATCTGTTGATTTTTTAATTAGTTTTATATTAAAATTTTGAATTGTAGCAAAGACAGGTGATATGTATATGTTACAATTTATCCATGTGACCTGTTTGATTGTATTATCATAAATAGTTTTATTTATGAAAGAAAAATAATACAATTATGATAATGGTTCCTTAGCCAGATATAAATAGTGAAATTTCAGCAAATCACGTGAAAATCAACCTTTGAGTCAGCTATTAATTATAAAAAAATTTTAAGAATTAAAAAAATTGTGAAAATTTGTATTGTCTTATAATTATATATATAGTCAAGCATGATGAAATTATTTTGTTCTTATAATAAATGGATAAATCGGAATGCTATTTTTCATTCGTATTACACAGAGCGTTATGAAGATGTCCTGATGATGTTTATAGAGGAAACTTCTAATCAGTCTTTTAATATTGTCAGATATTAATATAATTTTTAATATGTTAAATTATGGTTATTTATTTAGTGAACCTTTTGTTATTTTTTCTGTCTTACTGAAATTGTGTGGGGAAAAAATCTAATATTAACTGCAGTTTTATTTAGATGGTCAATTTTAAATATTGATTGGATTTTTAAATTTTTATTTTATACTGACGGGGAAAAAATATTAAAAGTTCAAAATCCTTTAAACTTGGAAGATCTATTTATGAGTTCAAATAGTCCTGTAGCAGCATACAATTGATTGTTGGAATTGTTTCAGTTAGTTTCCCATTTTTCTTGGTGTACCTTTTTTTTACTATGCTACTGATGTTGTATTTATAGCATGGGTGTTTAAAATACTGAAGCAGTTCATTCATTCTTTTTCTTGTGATGTTCATTCATTCTTTTTCTTGTGATGTTCATTCATTCTTTTTCTTGTGATGTTCATTCATTCTTTTTTTCTTTAATTTATGCAGTACACACATAAGAATTTTTCAAGTGAAAATGCTGTGACTAAAAACAAAGATTCTATCATTTCACAGAGAATAATCATAATCTCGTAATAATTATATTAAAAAAATTAATTTTTAATGGTATGTTTCTTTAAATTTTTTTTCATTTTAAAGGAATTGTTGATGTAATTTGGCATGAGATGGCTTGTTATATAACTAATGTAGAATAATTAAGTATCTTGTACAGTAATCATGTACAGTACCCATTCAATTTTTGTTAAATGCAGGATTTTGAATTTTAGTTTCATATATACACATAATGGGAATTTTGATTTGTATGATATATTTATCTGTCCCTAGAAATTTTTCATTTGGCTGAATGTTTAATTGAGGTTTGGATATCTGAAGTTTTACTTTATAGCTCTCAGTGAAGAAATTCAAGAAATGTATTATCACCAAGCATTCAAGCGACAGGCTTTTATTCGTTCAAGAGTACCAACTAAAAATACGCTTCACACAAACCGCGAAGCAGCCAGGTGGCACTACCAGTACCCCCCAAAATATATATGTTTTCAATTTGCAACACTCAGCAACCTTAGAAAGTTTTTTTCTCCTTACTGACATTTAAGATTTCATTCTCCTTACTGACATTTAAGATTTCATTTACAGAAGATTCTGTTAATTTGTATTTGCATACTCTTTGAAGGTAATATTTTCATAGCTGCTAACTTACTTTTTAAATCTAGTTTCGATTGACAGCTTCTTCGCTGTGCATACTTTACCTGTTCTTTCAATCTTCTTAAGGATATGCCTGTATTTTATTAAAATGTTCTTGCTTTAAAAAATTTCAGAATTTTTCAGTGTAGCATTTCTTTAGAAAATTCTATCTAATCTGCCTTTTCCCTCCCTTAATAAATAAATATTTGCCCCAAACTACCGTTTATTGACCAAATTGCATTTTATTTCTCTTCCAAAATGGCATTGTAGTAGCCCTTCAGTGACCACGATGTTCATCTGGATAAGTGCTGTGCTGTGTTTAGAATTTATAGCTATTTATTGTATGCTTAGTAGAGCATTAGGTTTATTGTTATTTTATGTGTAAATTTGTTGTTGTCTTTGTTTTTTTTCCGCTTTTTTAAAGTAATTTTGAAAAAGTCAATATGTACTCTAGGGAATTGTAATCTTGAAAATACAGTTTGAAACTTTAAAAAATTACACTTAAGCCGTCCACACACGGAGCAACTCAAAAGAAACTGATAACCGACTCCAATCACAAACCAGTCCGTGATGAGTCGTAACCTATGTAATTGAATGGAGCCACGCACACGGCACAACTGGTTACAAACCCGTCAGCAGCGTGTTTGTAATCAGTCGCAGGCAACTCAACGTGTCGAGTCGCTAGCAACTTCAGTCGCCAGTTTCTCTTGCGTTGTGCATGTTATTACACAATCTATGTTACAGCCGCTCTTTTGGCAAGCTGTCAAATGACGTACACGAGTCACATGACTTCTGCCTAGCGATGAAATGAAATTCTAACGTTTTTTGTTGTATGGAATATGTGTGCCCATATATACAGTCCATTTTTAAATGATTGATCAAAGACAATCTATTGTGATGATTTTTTAAAATAAATTAATTTCTGATAATAATTTAACTAAAAATAATGCCCGTAATAATGATGTTCTTCCTTTCATGACAGGTCGCAAACTATTGATTTGAATCACTTTTGAGTCGGCCCGTGTGCGGAGCCGCATCACTAACGAGTTTGCAACCGATAAGCAATTTCAGTCACTAACCAGTTCAGTTTCCTTTGAGTCGCTCCGTGTGCGGACGGCCTTATAATTGCAGATTATTTTATTCTGCAGTAATTACTAATGATTTATTTCTACTGTGTATTAAGGTGTGTTTTTTTGGATTAAAAAAAAGGGAAGTTTATGGGCTAATAATTGAGTTTTCTTACATAAAAATTTTTTGGTCATTCAAAAATTGAGAGCAGTTTTGGTGTAAGTGGTGAGGCAACTGCGAGAAAACTAGTGCTATGATATAGAATACTAGTGGTGCCATCTATTGAATAAAGCCCAAATCAACTTGTCCCGAGATAGATTCGGGTTTGACAATAAGATGCAAGAAAAAAAATCTACTCGGAGACTATCTCGGGCACGACAGTTAAAAGGTTAAGTAACATAAAAAAGTAATAAACAGAAATTAAGTCACTATTACTATGGAGCATTCTCCTTTTGGCCAATTCTTCATAATTAAATTATTCAAAATTCTCTCTATCTGTAGTCAACTTAATTGGCTACTTCTTTCCAGCTGATCTAAACAGCTCACACTCCCCTCTGGCTACTTCTGTGGGCCTGAGTGCTTGGAAGGATTAGTGCATGAGGGGGGGGGGGGGGGTGTCTGCTACGGTATGCTACCACTGGTGGGGGCTCAACCTGTGGGGCCTTAGCCAGCCATATTGGGCCCCATCGGGTGCAATGAAGTCACTATTACTAGTTTTCATTGGGTTTAGAGAATATCTGTTTGTAAATTTTTTTTTCATATGTGCCAAAGATTTTTTACATTCTGAAGGTAGAATTTTCCCTTGGATCATCTAAAATTAGTTATTAATGCCATCTGTTGTACAAGATTCCCTTATTTTGGAAGTTTTTTGAAATATCCTTAATTTTACAGAAATTTTCCGATTGTAAAAGAAATAAGTAGGCATATTTCTGTTTTTAATTTTGTTCAGTGAAAACATGGATCATTTAATGCAAAACTTTTCACCTTTTGATCTTGAAAGTTGGCAGCTATGTAGTTTGAATTCTGACCTCCATTAATTGTTACAGTGGCATCAAAATATCCATATTATGTATTAAATATGAAGTTTGTTCATGGTTGCAATGAGAAATAATAAAAAAAAAAACGCTTGAGTGAAACCCTTTTGTTTAAAAAAAGAAAAAAAATTAAGTACCATATTTTTTCCCATAATTGAAGTCCCATATTCGGCCTATGTTTTAGAGTCTCATGTTTAATCATATTGATTAAAATTTGTTGAAATATGATGCAAAATACCCAATTTTCGTGTTTTTAACAGTCATTGTAGTTCTTTAAATTCCATAAGGTGAAAACCCAAGAGATATTTTAAAAACAAATTTGATTTCTGAAACTAGCACTTTATCTTTGCTAATATATGTATCAGGAAAAGTTTTGTTCTGTACATAACATAGGATATTATTTTTTACTTTTTCGGTCGCTTATGTAATGTTAGTTGTTTGGAATTAATTGAAGCATTTAGTAATGCAAGATTATTTTCAGTTTGCCATCAATCATTTAGCTGCTTGCAGCGATGTAAATTTTCAGTTGAAGTGTAAATCAAAAATTACAGTACACTTGCTAATAGTTTCATTTGTATTTTATCAATTAATTTACATGCATGTATGTGTGTTTATGTGTAAAATTATTTAAGATAAGAATATTTGCCTGGATATTGTGAAGGAATTTGAGTGTGCTCGACTGAAAGAGGAAAAGTTTATGTGGGATATGCGTAATACCTCAAATGTTTGGCCATAATTTGGCAGTTAACTGATCTGTTCTTTAACAGTGGTTGTGTGTTAACATAAAATTTATGTACTCGGACATCAGTTATCAGTAACAAATTTTCATAACTGACTCATTTTAGAAAGGGCTGTGTATGTTCTCAGGTATTTGAAGCTATTAGAAGTGTACTGTAGTTTGTTTTCGCTTGGAAGGATTCCATGCTGTACAAAAGCCATTACTGTTATATTTTATTACATTTTGATATTGTCTTTTGTTCATGTTTAAGTGTTTTCTGGCCAGCGTTTATGTGCTAAAGGTTGAGTTATTTTAATGAATGGTGAGTTTCCTAATTTTTTTTTTGTTTTGTTTTGTTTTGTTTTGTTTTGTTTTAAAGCTTGAAATGAAATCATATTAGTAATCAAAGAGTCCTAATTTATGCCTTTACCCCCTTAAAGCTTTTTAATAAATCACAATCAAATTTTTGTTTTGTTTAAACCTATTATTATATTTGAAAGGCTTTTTGGGGGTTAAATTACAAAATTCTGGAGAATCAAAATGTTGATGCTTGAAAGTTTTTGGAGTTTATTATCAAGTCTATTGCTACTGTGTAAAAGTATTTTTTATTTTGAAAGTAGATTTAATTAGTGTATCGATTTTAGTGTGCATTTAGGATATACTTTTGGTGTAGAAATTTACATGTTAATCAGTATGTTGATTATAAGTTGTGATTTTATTTCATGGAAAATCTCACTACTCAGAAAAAGTTGTACATATATACATTGCCATAAATGCATTTTTTTTTAAATAAAAATCTTTAATTCTGAGACTAAAGCTCTGCTACTGTTTTAAAAATTTCTTATCATAATTAACTCGAATTTTTCTTTCTTGTATCTAAAAAATTTGTGATGTCCTCCTATCGTATATTATAAGGTTATTTGTCTGTGTGTGTATATAAAACAAGAAAAAAAATATTTTTACCGTTTAGTTCATTTAAGTAATGTGTATTCTTCTATTTCTGAGAATTTTAAGTAGTAAAATGTAAATAATTCAACAGGAAAGATATTTATTAACAGGAAGAATGCAGACAAAATAAACAGAAATCCTGCACTTTGAGTTAAACGCACCATAAATGCAAGATTCTGTAGCAGTAAAAGAACTAAACCATATAACAAAACAACTGACTGGTCTCTTCATCAGGATGCCTAACCAAATCAGTTACCTCAAGGGGGATTTTTCTGAATAGAATGCAGGTCTAACCAAAAGACATCCCAAGTTCCCAAGATCCACATTGAAACAGATAGTCAAATCAAATGAAAATAAACAGAAATCCTGCACTTAGAGCTAAACGCACCTTAAATGCAAGATTCTGTAGCAGTAAAAAGTAAACTTACAATCCTAAAAGAACACATATGAAAAGACAGAAGTATAGAAGGTACACTCACCCTACCCCAATAAGTTTTGCAGTAACGGTTATAACTAAAAAGCAGCCATTATTAACTCTTAAGAATTACGCTACTGTAGCATGACTACAGCACCACACCTAATTGAAGTTTTAAAGCCACAAGCGTTGAAAGAAAATGTGAAACCAGGAAACCCTATCTTAATTGTCCTTAAAATACACCAGAGTCTAAATGCCATTTTTTTTAATACTTTTAGATTACCAAAATTATTGGAGAAATTGTTCTTACATAGGTTTTCTTCCAAATTATTACACGCCTCAAAAAGTCATCACTGTTATTGCAAATGTTTTTTATTCTATTTAGTTGTGAATGAAAGATATTATAATAAATTTTATAGTTTAAATTCCTGTGGAAATTAGTAAGTGTTAAAACTGCAAAGTTAAAATCTAATCTTTTTATCATATATCCTGATTTTTAATTCACTGTTTTGAATTTTAATATTAATATCCAAATAAGTTGCATAATGATTATCTTCATTAGTTCTGTTTAAAGTTAATTCCTTTGGATAGATTTGATTTAGAAATTCTAAATCATTACAGTTGAAAATTATAAGGTCATCAATATATCTAAATCCGGCAACATTATTTAAGCTAAGAAATTTAGTTTCAGAAGAATGTAAGGAAATGTATATTATTTTGTGTTGAATTATTTACATTATTTGAGAATTTTAAGCTTTGTTAGGGCTTGCATGCATGTAAGCTTAGAATTGTCAAGGTTTTGGCGTACTAGACTCCTTTAATTTCACTGGAAAGTTAGTGATATTTTAAAAATTATTTTGATCTAAATATTCTAAAGTTGTCAGTCATTTACAATGGAAAATGAGTATTTCATGCTATCTAGAAAATGTGGCTCAGCAGAAATAACTAAAAAATTCATTGACTATAACGGAAATTTTTGAAATTTTGTTTGATGTTTCAAGTTTCAACACCTTTCTATGCAAGCCAAAAAGGGTAAGAAACTATTGAATCATACATCATCCCTCTTAATATGCCATTAATATTGTATTTAATCATTATTTGGAAAAATGAATGGTTGATATTTTGTATAATAGATTTTAAATTAGCATTACATAAATTTTAATAAATTATTGCACAGCATTTGATTACTTGTACCAAATCTAATTTCAGTTATTTTCTGCAGTTTTGGGAAAAAAAAAGTCTAATATTTATCATAATATGCAAAATAGATTGCATAATTTTGGATTGAATCATACAAAATATGTAAAACTTTCATTTTATGACTTAAAAAAATCTTAAATCATAGCCAACTGTTATGATTATCATGTAATTTTTCTTCATTTTCAGGAGTATATTTTAAAGGAAAGCTGCTCAAAATCTGCATGAAAATTTTAATGTATAATTATCACCAAAAGTTCTTTCATTTTCCAATTTGTTTCCAACCTTAGCTGATATTTTTTAACGATAATTCATGAGAATCCTTATATATCTGATACACTTTGAATTTCCAATGCGCTTTCATTGTATGTTGTTTCAATAATTTTGAGTTATTGATGTTCGTTAAAATTTCAGAACTGTGTTTACATGCTTGAAAAAAAAAATCGTCTTGAGACTGTGTTAAGATTTTTCCCTTTGTTCTAAGTGAGTATATATTTCGGTAAAACAGTATGCCATTAATATTTTAGAATATTTTCACTACTAAATATGGAGATTTTTCTCCATTTCCAATCATTTTTCTTTGCTAAATAATTGTAAAAATTATTTCATTGAAACTTCCAGTGCATCAATAGAGAAAAAAAAAGGCTGTTAATTTTGTCATCTTCACATGCTCTTAATTTTGTGTCACTATTTGTGATTGACGATGGTTCTGTCTAAAGTGGGCTGAAGGACTGTACTTTGACAATCACCAAAAGAAATTTAGAGAAATTCTGCATTTGGAATTTCTTTTCTATCAGCATGCTCATCGGTTTTCGATTGCTGAGGAGCCCATATCAAGTTTTTCCAATTTATTATTTTTCTCAAAATATTAAATTTTAACACATTCACTATTTTTGATTGCAGCACTGGAACTGAAACTATGCACTTGTGCTTTATTGGTTCTCAACCCTTTTCATGTATCTTGAGGATGCAACATGGAAGTAAGTATCAAATTTCTGTCATTAGAGCTGGCAGTAACTGCCTCGTTAGTCAGAAGTAGAACATATTTTTAGCAAGTTAGTTGATTGGATTTACTCAAAATCAGTTGTAGTGTGCTCCGGGTTTATAGCGTGGTTATTCGATCAAAAATGGATTATGGATGCACAGTGTACGGTTCCCCTCGCTTTTCTGCGCTACAGAAACTTGACATTATCCATCACTCCGCCCCTCTTATCTGTTCTGGTGCTTTCAGAACGTCGCCTATAAAGAGCTTGAATGTCATCTGCGGTGAGCCTTCTTTGCCATCTATTCGCTAGCTATTTTCGTTCCGGCTGACATTCGTATCCTATTATAATCACCCACTCCATTGTGTTTTACTTGACAGCCAGTATGACCGACTGTACCCAAATCAACCATCTTGTATACCACCTTTCGGACTTCGCATGAGGACGTTCCTTTCGTCGTCGTCTCTCTCTGATGTGGATGTCATGCTGCAACCGACTTTACATTTTCCACCTTGGCGTAACTACAAAATTTCGTACTCGCGCCCCTTCCAGGGTTTCGTAAATCCAAGCACGGATCCTGCCGTTTTTCGCCAGCATTTTGCTTCGCACCTCGCTAATTACTCGAATTATGTTGATGTTCATACCGACGGCTCGAAAACAGGAGATCATGTTGGACGTGCCTACGTCTGTGACGGAGACGTTAGGAGGTACACACTTCCCGACTGTTTATGTCTTTTCAGTAGAGTTTGTTGCTGTTGAGGCTTTGAAGTATATCTTCCGTCAGAGAGGTAGGCGTTTTATCGTGTATACAGATTCCATCAGCGTGTTAGACTTTGGAGAACTGTGAAGTGACCCACTCCTGTTCCCTTTTATCTCGGGTGTTGGATCTGAGCACCAAGCTTGAATGTGCGGCCCTAGACACTCACACTCATTATCAGGCAGGTGCTTTTCTAAATATCATTTGGGAAATGAGTACCTAAATAATTACAAGATAAAAAGAACTTTTTATATACCATGTTTTTAAATTTTCTGTTGAATCATATAAACTTGACAATTCTATGTATTAATATATACTTTTTAAAATTTTTTTTGTTGAATTATCCCATCAACTTGAAAGAAAATGAAGTTAATTGGAAGTTAACTTGCGTTTAACTTTTCGTTCCCGTCCTGGCCGATAGATGGCTGCACCAGTCTACAAAACAAAATTAACTGAAAATGTATTCAATGCGGCTTAAAGATGGCTGAAAGTATTAAAAAAATGCATTGTCATCGTGTTCTGAGCTATTCTAAAAGTTTCAAATGTCCAGCTAGTCGGGAAGTTGGTTAAAAATCGATTGCAAGATTTGTAAGGGACAAACACACACACAAACAAACAAGAAAGCAAGTTAATAAAAACATGGTAAAAATACAAAACTGTACAAAAATGTGCCAGCTGCTGCTCGCGTTGTTCGCATCTGCGTGTCTTTGCGAATGATCCAGTTCCAAAATGAAATATGCGAAGAACGTATGTAGAAATCGGCTTGCTGATTCTTGCCCTCATTATGTATTGAGAGTAGCAAGCTAGACCCGATTTGTCTAAAATAGTCAAAAGTTTGTCTTAACATAAAAAAATCCCACTCATTTTTAAATAAATTGTTGAATACATTTAGGTTTTGAATTTTATTTTTTACATTATTATATTATGAGATATAGCGTACTATGTTGCGGGCCCAAAGGAGGAGAAGGGGGGGGGGGGGTTGAGTATGGCTGAGTTAAGAAGCCATTAATTGGTACTAGGCCATCTGTTCCACTGCACCGTGCAGACGTCATAGTGACACGTTTAGGAATTGGACATTCTCTTTTGATACATCGGCACTTGTTGATGGACGAGAACGCGCCTCTTTGTGAACATTGCCAATTACCACTTACAGCGTCACATATCCAGTATTGCCTCACTTTGCAATCCCACTACACTAGGTTTTTTAGTTACAGTTCACCAATCTGTCAGATCTGCTGGGGGGGGGGGGGGGAGGAACCCGCACCTTTCTCTTTTGCCTTTTTTGTTTTTGACTGGTCAGTCTTTGCTTTTGCTATTGATTTTACTGCTAAACATTTTGTGCTTTATTCCTATTCATATATATCATCGTTTATATCACTTTTATATAATATTTTTATCACGTTTACAAATCATTTTTATCATCTATTTAATTAATTAAGCTCTAGACTTGTGTTTGGCACTTTGTCATATTTTGGACCTTGTGCCATAAAACCCCAGCTAACCAACCAAAATCAGTTGTAGAACTGTAGAGGGTTCGTACGGTCCTTAAAATTCAGTAAGAACTCTTTATTTTCAGTTTCTGTTTTTAAGGACCGTTAAAAGTTGTTAAAAATTCTTTTTCAGGCCCTTACTTTTTTGAGCTTACTCTCAAAAGTACTTATTTTCTAGTTGAAAAATATAAGAGTTTTTCAGTTTATAACTGTAAACAATTAGTTTAGGGAAAATGCAAATGTTAAATGCTACTTTAGTGTCTGTGTCGGTCATTTTTTGTGTTATTGTTATTCAGGTTTTTTTTGTATTATCCCTCTATCCTCTCCACTCCAAAATATGCTTGGTGACCCCAAGATGAGTCAAGAGCAGGGAAAACCAAACAGATTACAATCTGTAATAGTGATTCCGAAATAGGACTATTTATACGATGGATTTATCAGGTTGGTTATATATGAGAAAATTGATTTAAGGTTAAGTGCGTGTGTTATCTTAATACGCATTTTTTTTTTAAACTTTGGAAATTAAACATTTTAAATCATAGAAATCTTTAAAAAGTTCTTAAGAATTCCTTATTTTTGATAAATGAATATGAGTATGAACCCTGTGGGAATTAATTTTTCAAAGCACTTTTTACTATTTTCTTGGCTTTAAACAAGCTCTATGAACTCTTTAGAATCCAATGCTACAAAACAGCATATTTCTTCGTTACCATAAACAGCATTCAAATGCTGTACTACGCATGCGTTTCCTGAATCTTTACTTCAAGCTTGTTTGATTCCGAATGTATTCTATAATTGGCTTCTGAAAGGATATATCTAAAATTCCATGCTTAACGTATCTGAAATTCGGTAGAGCATACCGTCGTACATCAATTAACTGTCATCAGGAATTTTAAAATTTCCTTTTCCGAAGCAGAAGTTCGAAATTTTACATTAAATCGGTTTTCGCCCGCTTAAAAGTCGAATATTTTTAAATCTACCCACGAACAAATTTTCAACATATATCCGCTATAAGACAATCATTTGTGTATTTAACTCATTTCATGAGACTGCAGCAAATGCGAAACTAAGAAAACCTTAGGACTGCGCGAGCAGAGGGCGTCAAGGTACTGCGGTCCTTCGCCGGAGTGCCACAAATCAGAGACGTTGAAAATCCGTTTAAAAGGTCTGTTGATACGGTGGAGATTAATGTAAATATGGCCTGTTTAAATGTACACCTTCCTCAACGTCTTTTGCTGTCCTGAGCATGTACCACAGCACTCTGCATAGGTAACTCCGATGTAACGGATATGTAGGTAAGCTCAGTTTTATCCGTTCTAGCTTCACTTTTATGAATTTGTTGAGCACCAGTAATTTTTTTTCGATACTTCAATATTGAATTTCTGTAAACATGGCAGTCACGAAGCTAGAAATGTAGTATGAATTATCACGAGTTGCTCCGCCCTCTACTATTTTGGGAATTAAAGCTTGCACTTTAGTTTGGACAGATAGAATCCCAGTCTTTGATTTCCGGCATAACACCAGAGGAAACTGAATTTCATTCCATCTCATAGCATCGTTAGAGTCAAAAGTTGTATCGTGTCACGGACTTAGTTCGTACACCACCTTCGAAAGATCATTATGACGTCTTGAACAACGAATCCTCGCACAATATGCTCAGAAAGTTCTCGACTGAAATTTTTTTTACAGGATTTAGCTTTGGATTACCGAAAACACACTGTTATTATTGTATTATCCGAAATTTAGCTGCTAACAAAATCAGTAGCGGCGTCCAACGCTTGCGGACACAGCGACTACTAATTCCAATGCAACAAATTCTATCAGTTTGTAGCGATCTGCTTCAAGATTTAGTCAACACTGCCGAAAAGATTAATGAAGTTTCAGAGGGCGAATCTAGTATTTCTTGAAAAAGTAACATTGCAGTCACTTAAGGACGAGATCGGTTTACTTAGCGCAGAAATTAAACGCTTAGGTGCATTTTCCAAATCGAGCTAACAAAACAAATTGCGCCGTGTCGGAGTTGCTCCAGTAGTAGGAATCGCCGTATATGTTTGCAATATTTTTTTTTTTATGGGGGGGGGGAACAAACTAACGTACACCCCCGTGAAAACTAAAGATTGTCTGTCGTCACATGATGCTACATTTGGTCGCTGATTTGGGATCGAAAACGCAATTTACGTTTTCCGATTGATAGTGGAGCTTCGGTCAGTTGCAATCCTCGGAAACTGACGTAGTCGATCGTGCAAAACGATTTTTGTTTATAGGCTGCTAATGGCCTCCAAGATATCTACGGTGCAACGCGCATGGAACTGGATTTAGGTAGGTGCTCGCAGGTATTTTGTTGGTAGCTACGACTGGGGAAGAAACACATACGGTCGATCTACAAAAGTTATTTCAAAGGTTTGTCATAAACGTACAAAAGTATGTTTTCGGACAAAAATAACTCTAGTTTTTAGGTTCTAGAGTTTCGGCTGATATAATCGTTCCAATACCCGATTAAGTCAAAATAATACCGCTAACTAAAACAGTCTAGGACTTTCGAAAATTCTTAACTTTTACTACAGATTCCTCAAAAATGCTGTCCCTGTTCACGCTGATTTGTATAACCTCATAAATAGTAAGAATTAAGATCGTTTCGTAGTTCTTTGGACTCAGGAAAGTCAATCCGCTTTTGATAAGTGTGAATCTCTTGAGCTATCGCTACGCTTTGAGCTCACTCGGTTCGTAATAGACTTAGCTATTGTTACAGACTGTTCCGCAAAAGCTATAGGAGCAATTTTACAATAGAAAGTTAGCGATGCATATCAACTTTTAGGATTTTTCTCCTGAAAATTTTCTACTGACGAGTAGAAGTACAGTGAAACCTCGCTTAACGAGTATTTCGCATAACGAGCAAAATAAATCGTAAAAAAATGGTTCGCATAACGAGTGACGTGAAGGAAGTCCCCTCTTCACGTCACCAGGATCATCAACGGCCGAAAAATAAGTATTTAAGGGTAGTCATGGATGGTTCGAGAAGCCATTATCATGGGACTGGAGGATAACAATCATATTGAGGAGCTTGTGGAAGAGCACAACCAAGAGCTGACCACTGAACATGTAATAGAATTGCAGTGTCTTTCACAGCAAGCAGTTGTAGAGGAGAGTTTGTCAGTGGAGAAGGAAGAAGAAACAATCTTCTGGCGCAATAAAAGAAATGATGAAAGCATGGGAAACTGTTGCATCGTAATTTACAAAGCATCACCCTGATAAGACGGTGGCTATAAGCCCTATAAATTTATTAATGCGGTGACACATTTTCAGCAAATTTTGAAGCGCCGAGAAAAACAAATGTCGCTAGATAGCTTTCTAGTAAAAAAATTAGATATGTGTCATAAATTCGTAAATAATAAACTACATATGGGGGATTTTACTCCTTAAGAATTTATGTATAAGTAATTTTCTTTAAATAATAAACGTAACGTCAAAAAATTTTTGAGTATTTTTTGGCATGGAACGCATTATCGTATTTTATATTAATTTATATGGGAAAAATTGTTTCTCTTAACGAGTGTTTCGCATTACGAGTAAGATTCTAGTACGAATTATGCTCGTTATGCGATGTTCCATTGTACTATGCCCATGAAAGGGAACTATTAGCAATCTAGTCCGCGATTCGGCATTTTCGCCACAAGTCGGAAATTTGTAGTTTACACATACCACCATTTCCTTCATCAGATAAAGGCTTTGCATAGGATTTTTCTGTTTCGTGGAATGCCAGAAGTATAAATTTTAAGATCCGAGAGTTCAGGGAATTTATATGAGCACAGTCCCGATATCGCTGTTTTGCAAGAAACACATCTTCGACCATAGTATAAATTCAAAATTTAAAACTAAGCTATTTATAGGAATGACTTCTCTCAATCCCACTCATTTCATGTGAGGCACTCCTATGGTAATTAAAATTCAGACTTCCCCATTGCGAAATAGCCCGCCCCCCTCCCTGAAAACTTAGAGCTACTGCTATCTATATATTTCTAAAAGGTTTTTTTATTTGTAGAACTATTTTGAGAGAACTGCTGAACGTAAAAATATGGTTGAGTTATCAGGAAAACGCCCCCAGCGTGTAGATGTGCCAGTCGAAGAGAAAAATGAGATGGGGGCAAGGATTCGGGCGTGGTGGAGCGTCGAAGAAATGTAAAAATTTTCTCTTCCGCTAAATGGCGTGTGCGCATTCGCTTCTACCGCACGAAATTTTTATTAATACTACCTGTGACATCTTCGATTATTTCCCAGTTTCACTTAAAATCACCTGCGACCATAACAGCTTAATATTACGCAAAATTAATTTTTCAACTGGCCTAAATTTAAAATTAACCTCGCTAGCATATCCTTTGTCAACCCAGTTGTTAATAACACTAACGATACTGAAAACTTAATAGCATTTACCTACGATCACAATAATAGCAGAGAGAATAGTACCCAAATCATTCCTCTCACGAACAACACTAATACTGATACATACCGTAAGACGGGGTGGGGTTACTTTGTGACTGCAGGAGTAACTTTGTTACACATAGCAACTTTTTCGTATTTCGGATCTTGCGCCGTGTCCGTGATAGCGGGAAGTTAAAGAATAAAGCCAACAGCTTATCGGACATACAGAGACACCTAGTGGCCAGTGTCCGAAGCTTCTGCACACCATTTGTCTTCGCTGACCAGTGTATTGTTCAAACCTGTTGTCAAGCTATTGACTTAAACTTCGAAAACTTTGTGTGCTGAAAGCTAACACCTTATACAACCAACTTCTACAGGTAATTACTTTTTATTGTCAATATGTTGGTTAGATTGTGGAGTGATATTTCCGAGAGATATGAGAACATAACCTAAATATGGAAAGGTGACGGGGTTACTTTGTGACTCATTGATACTGTCACAAAATAAACCACAAAGTCGACCAACCTCCTCCAGCCACTCGATGTTGCATTTTTCCGCCCTCTAAAATACCACTGGAGAGAAAGAAGCATTGACTATCTGGAAATAAACTAACCGAAGGATCAGAATGTGCCGAAAGACGAATTTCCTCATCTGAAAGAACTGATGGCTGCCCTCGGCACTCGAGGTCTCTTTGATGTCAAAGATATAGATAAAACTATCCAATATTTGTAATAGGTATGTATCAAGCTTTTGATAAGCGTTTTACTGTCTAACTTTGTGTCAAGTAATTTTTCCTCTTGCATTTCAAGGCGAAAATACAGATGTCACAAAGTAGCCTCACTCGGCGGAGCAACTTTGTCACATTTTAACTTGAATTTCTCAATGGTAATTACAAATCCGAGTTCGCGCAATACTTTACTACGTAAAGAAAGGATGTACCAATGTTTTGCAATTGTTCGTTTTAGGTTGCTTTTAAAATTGATCGGTTGGCACAGGAAAAAACTTGAAATCCGTCACAAAGTAACCCCATCTTACGGTACCTTAAAATTTAATAAAATGCAAAGAGTGCTGAAAACATGGCAGCGTTATACAGAGGCTGTTCGCACATTTTTTAGACGATTTTGGAAAGCGGTAATAAAAAATCGTTTGCTGCAAAAGAAATAATTGCAATTGTACTATGTTTTTAAAAGTCAAAATTATCGTCTGCGGCTTGAAAGTTTTGTTTTTATTCAAAATGGCGTTTTTAACAAAGCAGTGGTTCAAAGGCTACATTTATGCTCTTTCCGAAGAGAAATATGCATACTCCGTTATCCAAAAACGATGTGAGAGTCATGGTTTTGTGATATCTAAAGCGTCGATAGGTAATATCGTCAACAAGAAAGGAAAAAAACGTCAAATTGGAGCCTCAAGAGGGACAAAAATTCCAAACAAGTATCCAAGGAAAAATCGGACATCTTCGACTATTGCAAAGGTACGTTGTTTAATGTTAAAAGAAAATCCCCCTAGTCAAAGGACAGTTGCAAAATCATTAAAATGCTCGGTGTCCACTGTAAACAAAATGATAAACGTTGATTTAAATCTTAAGAAAGCGAAAAAACGCAATGTGCATCGTCTTCTTCCAAATCATATCGCTGAACGCAGGGCACGCTGCAGAATTCTATGTGAGAAACACTTATCCAAAGAAAAATGGAAAACAATTGTCACAATAGATGAATCATGGGTGTATTTAAATGATTGCAAGAAAAAAAGATCCATTTATTATCATAAAAGTGGAGAAAAAAATTTAAGTATATGGTTCAAAGAATCGAAAGAAAGTTTTTCTAAGGGATTCATGATTGTTGCTGGTTTTTCTTATAATGGCAAGTTAAAAATAAAGAGAGTGGAAAAAAATGTCAAGATTAACTCCAAATACTATCAGGAACATATTTTATCGCCAATTTTTCTGAATGAAATACCATCGCTTTACCCACAGTGCCATCAATCTGTGAGACTCAATCAGGACAAAGCTAGCAGTCACACATCAAAATCCACTGTAAATTTCCTAAAAGAAATGGAACAAAAAACTGGTATCAAGGCCATACCCTTCACTGATATCCCTACTAAATCTCCCGATGTATCACCTATGGATTTTTGTGCTTTCGGACTTTTAAAATCTGCATTATCCAAACGTCGTTCCAAAACCCTTCCAGGACTCTGGAAAGCTGTTCAGGAGGAATGGGATAGAATACCTCTTCTGACACTTCAAAAGGCATTATTATCCTGGAAATTGCGGTGTCGAAAGATAGTTCAGAATAAGGGATGTCAAATAGAACATTTAAAACACAAGAATTTTATGTAATTTAGTTTTGTGAATACAATATACATCGTCTAAAAAATGTGTTAACAGCCTCTGTATAACTTATTTCAATGAAACTATAATGAATAATGCACAACTATTTAGACACAATTCCATTTGGAGAGCAACTGAACATTTTAAAAATAAATATCGTACAATCCCTCCTACTAATATTAATGCTTGTACTGGAATAGATACTGGAAGGTACTGGCTTGTACTGGAAGGTCACATCAACGCTTTTCACTCGCAATCCCACTCGCAATAATAACATCCAAACTATCGTTAACGCTAGTTTAAATCTTTTCAATAGTACCTCCATGATGGCCTTTACGCATTCCTCACCGGTATCAGGTAAATGATCAAAGATCTCTGTGGGACAATATTACCAGTACTATACTAAAACATATCCTCCATCAATATATCTACAAAATTGTGGTGACGTCAGGTCCAACGTAAGGTTTCAACGAACTATCAGCGGTACTTCCGAACCCGCCACACGGCTGTATTTTCAACGCTGTACGCTAATTTTTGAAGCATGCAGCGTATAAAAGCCAGGACGAGAGCTGAAAAATTCATAGTTAAATATATTAATGATCAACTTCATGAAAATAACATTCTCATCCCTTATCAATTTGGCTTTAGAAAATCCCTCTCTGCCCCTCACCAAGTTTATCGGCTAACAGAACATCTTACACATGCTCGGAAAAATAAGCAATCCACTGCAGCCCTGTTCCTAGACATTTCCTTAGCCTTCGATAAAGTCTGGATAGATGGACTCATCCACAAACTAATTAACTACAATTCCCCCCCCCCCCCAAATCATCAGGATCCTCATTTCTTACCTAAAAAATAGAACTTTTCAGGTCAAAATTAATGGTCAGCTTTCTAGCAAATTTAATATCTATAGCGGTCTGCCACAAGGTAGCGTCCTCGCCCCCATTCTTTTTAATTTATTCGTTAATGATTTTCCAATTTACACTAATGTTAACTTAGCAATCTTTGCGGACGACACAGCCGTTTATTCTTCTTGCAGAAATTTTAAATACGCGGTCAAAAACATTAATAAGTACATGACTGTCATCCAGCAGTGGCTCGACAAATGGAGAATCAAAATTAACAATGAAAAATGTATTGCAGTTATGTTCACTTCAAAGCGTAAAAAATCCTTCCTAAATCATCAAATTAAAATCGGAAACACAAATCTCCCCTGATCTGAAACAGTAAAATATCTTGGCATTGTTCTCGATAAAAATATCACTTTTAAACATCACATCACACACGTTAGGAACAAGTTTCGAGCAGCTCGCAGACTAATTTATCCCTTAATTGATCGGAACAGCAAATTAAGCATACAAAATAAATTGCTCATGTATAAATCGTTTCTTCGTCCTATACTAACTTATGGTGGGCCAGCATGGTCATACTGTGCTGAAATGCATATTAAAAAACTAGCTTCCCAGCAGAGCAGCACGATCAGACAAATAATAAATGCCCCTTGGTACTTCCGTAATGTTGACATCTACAATGAAATCGGTCTCCCCACTCTTAAAAAACATCTTCAAAATCCAGCCATTAACTTTCACTACAATATCGATAATGATTTACTTAAAGATTTAGCAAATTATGATCATGCTGACCCCTCTAACAGGAAACGGCCTAGAGCCATCCTGTCATTTTCTTAAATGTTTTGTCCTTCGTCCTTATATAAAAAATAAAAAATAATACTTGGCTTGCCAAGGTAAAAAACAACAAAAATTTTCATAAAAACAAATAAAAATGTATTTCTATGCTTAAACTTTCTCTTTTAATCTTATTCATCTTTGCATCGTATGCAGACCCTCTTTTCTACTGCCCTGCAAGATGCTTACTCACTTTTTCTTATACTATGAACTCACGGATTAGCAGCGGCCCAATCATTTCACTCCTTTCCTATACTCTGTTTCATTGGTTCCCCTCTGCTTATTACCTGAAAGTCTGCAATTCAGGGCGTGGCCCAGGAATTGCAGTTGCGACCCATTTCCTATGGTCCTATGGAAGGGAGACCCAGCATAAAGTTAGGCACTCCGAAAATGATTTCCTATCGGATCGACTGGGAGACCCAGCTTGGCAGTCGACCGCAGCTTCCATTCCGTACTGTCTTCCGACGCAACCGCTCGACGCCTGGTGACCAGTGCTGCTGATGGAGAGACTATAGTACCATCCGTTACTTTGTGGACACAAGTTATGTCCGGTAATTCACGTTTCTTTTGTCATTTTAATTTTTGGTTATTGTAAAATTGTTGTATCTCTACTTTTTTGTTACTTAATTATTTATTATTTAATTCAAACAAAACAGTATTAATTACTTTATACGTTTTAAATATAAGGAATAAGTTTAGTGGTTAGTATTACGTTGTGTAATAAATCTCCTAACTAAAACAATAACCTAGATTCTGTGGCTAACAGAAATTCACAAATGATTACTCACATAAACATGACAGACACAATTTTAACTGAGGGAAACAAACCAACATTTTTTATTCATTACTATTAACACAAATTAATAAAATCTTATCACCTTACGTTAAACAATTGAATTTAGAGAAATCTTATCTCATGCCTTAACTTCTTTATACATCAATATACACATACATATTAATAATATCACTCGTTCTACTTGTGAACATAATATTAACTAATAATATCCCTTATAATAAATTAATAAGTATCATCTTGAACAACATAAAGGAAAAAAAAATGGCCACAATAAAAAATAAAAATTTTTTTGAGATGACTGATCAAAAAAAAAAACTAAAAAAAATATTAAATTAAATTAAGCCATGGCTAAAAAATAAAACTTATCGGATAGCTTAAAAGCCTCGAGATCACTTCTATGCTCCATCGTCATCGTACATCGGGAGAGTCAATGCTCCAGGTCCAGGGTCTTTGTTCAAACTTTTTCATCATGGCGTTCTACCCAGTTCCCGTAGGCACCGAACAGGCAGCATGGATTAGGACAGAGACAACCAGCTAGAGCTTCCGCCAGCGAGACAACCAGGAAAAGAGGAAATGTCCCCTTATTTTTTGTGTGCAGCCTTTTTATAATCTTTTTTAGTCCATTCCACGTGGCACTTTGAATTACATCATCTGTGCTGTTACTGGCCGCATGTCCAAGAGCTTATGACCCTCTCACATCCGGGTACAACCATATGAGGGAGCCCCAGGTGGTCCTCTTATCAGTATATTCCTTTGCAAAGAGTGGGTAAAATCGTCTCTTTTTTTAAAAATGCAACTGAATAAACTGTATCGCCATTTTTTAAAGATTCTCGAGAAGCACTTCTGTGTTTCAAACCAATACGTGATAATTAAAAAAAAATATATATATACACTGCTGGCCACTGTAAATGCAACACCCTGAAGGAAACATGCAAATAACATGAAATTTACAACATGCATTAGCGGAGGTGAGATATGCAAATGATTAGAATTTCAGCGCAGACGCACATGACGCGCGCCTGTGGCGCCACTTCAAAGCGCTATTTAAGGCTTGGAGATTTCGACGATTTCAAGTTCGGCAATTGTGTTTTTCTTGTGGTTTTTCCAAAAAAAAACGATCAATTATGCCTCGTTGAAAACAGTGATCATCTTTTGATCAAGTATCCGAGTTCGACAGAGGAAGGATTGTGGCCTACCGAGATTGTGGATTATCTTTCAGGGAAATCGGTAGTCGTGTTGGACGAAACCAAACAACTGTAATGCGGATATGTGATCGTTGGATGCAGGAGGGTACGACGGACCGGCGTGTTCGATCGCCTCCACTTCAGCGCACCACTTCACGTGATGACAGGCAAATTGTGCGCATGGCAGTGACGGATCGCTCAGTCACATCACGAACCATAGCACAGCACATGCAGTCTGTAACGCATCATCCAGTGTCTGCGCGTACCATTCGACGCCGTTTACAGCAGAGTGGTCTGTCCGCAAGACGTCCATTGCTTTGTCTATCCTTGACGCAGAACCACAGACGTCTCCGCCGCCAATGGTGCGATGACAGAAGGATGTGGACAGCAGAATGGAATGAAATTGTCTTTACTGACGAGTCACGCTTCTGTCTGCAACACCACGATGGTCGCATTCGAGTCTGGAGACACCGTGAAGAGAGGAAGCTGAACAGCTGCGTTATGCACCACCACACTGGTCCTGCACCGGGTATTATGGTATGGGGCGGTATTGGATATCACTCTCGCACACCTCTAGTACGCATTGCCGGTACTTTAAACAGCCAGCGCTACATCTCCGAGGTGTTGGAGCCAGTTGTCCTTCCTTACCTTCAGGGCTTACCCACAGCCATATTTCAACAGGATAATGCGCGACCACACGTGGCACGCATTGTCCAATGGTTCTTCGTCAATCGCCAGATTGAATTGGTTCCCTGGCCGCCTCGCTCTCCGGATCTTTCGCCGATAGAAAACATGTGGTCCATGGTTGCTCTACGATTGACCCAGATTCCATCCCCAGCTGCCACAGCAGATCAACTTTGGCAACGTGTGGAAGCTGCTTGGTCTGCTGTACCCCAAGAACTCATCCAAAGTCTCTTTGAATCAATGCCGAGGCGTGTGGCAGCGGTGATCTCCAACAATGGCGGCTACTCTGGCTACTGATTTTGGCAGGAACCACACTTCACAGAAGTCTATAAATTTAATCACTTGATACTTGGTCAACATGTTATCTACAAAATAAATTTTGTTGTGATATCTCTTGTCTTTCTTGGTGTTGCAATTTGGGTGGCCAGCAGTGTGTATATATATATATATATATATATATATAGATAGATAGATAGATAGATAGATAGATAGATAGAAACAAATTAAGCGTATATAACTTAAAAATAAAAAGGGGAAAAATAAATAAAAAGACTAAACAAAGCTTAATTTAAAAAAAAAAAAACTTTACCTTGAGTCAGTCAATCCACATGAAAAAAAATTTAAAATAAATTGAAAATTGTCAGTCAATCAAACACTAAAATAAATTAAATTCCTGCATGTTACATTTATAGTACATAAAACCTGATTTATCATTTGCTCAACTTTCATGAATGCCACTACAATTAATTCGCGCGAAAATTAATCTAATGACACTCATCAAAGTTAAACAATAGGTGGAGAAAATTATTAAGGTATTTAATTTACTGTATATTTAATTTATATATATATTTTTAATTATAAAGCGATACACAACAAAATAAAAACCAAGGTCTGGTTCAACTGCTTTGTGCTCACTCAAACTAAAAGGCAGATTGGGGGAATGGTTTTACCTTAACCTACCTTTCCCCAAAATTACCAGTACTATGCTAAAACATATCCTCCATCAATGTATCTACAAAATTAAAATTTTGATCAATGCTATAATTGAATATGAATACTATCCTCAAAGGTGGAAAATCGTATATTCTTTCTATTGTGTTATTCTCCCTTTTAGCATCCTCTAATCCTAAAATTAGACTTTTAGCTAGTTTATTTTACAATAGGGTAATTACTTTTTATTCTGAATTTATTTTTTAATGTTTCTATTTTTATCTTGTGCTTGTTTGTAGCTTTAGAGATTTATTATGTTTTTAATAGAACGTAGAATGAACACTGCCAAAACAACCTGTAATAAGAAATCTTTTGGTAACTTGTGACAATTGTTCTCTAATTTATGAACTTTGTAATATTAGAGAGTTTCCTTTTCGTGGGAAATTAAAGGGGGTATGAGTTCATTTTAAAGCTTTTCTCTTTTGTGTTATACTACATCTCAGATTGTGTTAGAATAGACTTCTAACACAGTAGAAGTGTGTAAAGAAAGAAGTGAAGTTTACGAGTTTAACGGACTAAAGCATCATGTAGGGTTCGTACGGTTCCTAAAATAAGGACTTTTTGAAGGCCCTTAAAAATTGTTTAAAATTTTTTATTTTTGCACTGAAGACCCTTACTTTTTTTCGTAGATTCTCCAGTTGTTAAGTACTTCTTTTCAAGCTGAAAAATACCAGAATTTTCAATTTAACTGTCAACGAATGACATGCATATAGGTGTAGTTTATTGATGTAGCAAAACTCTGTATCCTTAAGAAACAGAAAGTTACAATATTTGGTTACCTTGCCTCCCCCCCTTTTTTTTTAAATTTGCGCAAAATAATTTATAATGGATAAGGACAGTTTCGGAACTCAGCGCCTTTTATCTTTTCTGCATTTTTGTCTCATACGTCAACATGTTATGAAGTGTCTAATCATTTTCGCATTCCTGTAATTCCCCCACCTCCAATCTCTCGACATTAGCATTTTAGAATAGCCGCTTCATACCCCAGTCAAAATAGACCCGATTTTGACGAATGGCTAAAAAAAATATGAAAGTTTTGAAATTTGGTGGAGATGTTTGTTTAGGCATGCTAATGAACATACTAAAAGTCCCCACCGATCAGACTTGAGCTTTCGCCACCATCTTGGAAAATGTGTGCACTTTTTTGGTTTTTTGGAAATATCTTTAAAAATATTGATTTTATAAAAAATAATTAATTACAAAAATTAAAGAGCATTAAATTATGAACAAAAATCATTCATAACATTTTTTTATATGTCTAACAGGAACAAAGATAATTGACTTTGAAAAGAGCGCACTATCACATCAGGGACGCGCAAGCGCGGTTCCCCATCGCGGTGGGGGGAAATACCAGCGCATGTGCATACCATAATTAGCCAAATTAGTTTTACACTAAATGGGAAGGTTTTTGTATTTTTTCAAATAACTAGGGAAATATTAACTTTACGTAAAAAAAGTTTATTTCAAAAATTTAAAAACATTAAATTATGTACAAAAACGATTTTATACATTTTTGTCGTAAACCTAACAGGAACGAAGATATTGACTATAAAATGCGCGTTGATAATGGAGGTAGCTTCTACAAAAAACAATGCACAAAAAACATATATTATATTTTTTTATAAGTCTAACACGAACAAAGATAATTGACTTTGGAAAGAGCGCACTATCACACCAGGGACGCGCATGCGGGGGTGCTCATCGCGATGCCTGGAAGACACGCGCATGTGCATACCATAAGGCGCCAAATCGGTCTTAACCTAGTATTTTCCTAGCCAGTTAATAGTTAGTCACCGTTTCGTGTGCGTCTGTGAACAATGGCTGATACGGAACTATGTTTTATATGTAAAAAATTAATGTCAAATGATGATTTTGTGAATGTAGGAGAAAAGGGGATCGACGCTTTAAGAGAGCTAGAGTCCAAAGAAAAGACAATAAGCATGAACAGTTGGAACATTTAAAATCTGTTTCGGTTCATTCGTTGTGTCGGAGAAATTACACCAGACTAGGAAGTATAAAAGTTGATTTAAAAAGAAATGCAGAAATCGCGTCAACATACCAAAGTGAAGAGCGCGCGGTAAGTTTACGATCTTTTTTACCTCAGTTCGATTTTCGAACAAAATGTTTCTTTTGTACGGCAGTGATAGACGAAGAATTCAAAGCAAGACAAAAGAAAAAAAACTGACAGGCGAAGAACTATATACGAAGTTAGGAGTCTCGAAATGAAAAACAAATTTCTTGAAGCTGCAGAGAATAGACATGACCAGTGGGGAGAGGAAGTTCAGTGTCGTATAATAAACGTTGCTGATTTAGTTGCAGCTGATGCGATTTATCACTAAGATTGCTTCATGACTTTTTTTTCTACACACTGCACCAATCAGAAACAGAGGGCAGCCTGAGTCGGATTACGTCTCAGCAGCTGTAGACGAAATATCCTTCTTCCTTGATAATAATGACGACTGTCAATTCTCACTATTCGAACTCAAATGTCAAATTACAGGGATAGTTCCAGACGACATCACTTTGAGAAATAAATTGAAACAAAAATACGGGGATGGCATTATTTTTGCTTCAAACTCCAAAAAAGTTACTGTCACATGTTTACGTAATACTGGAATGAAAGTCTTATCAGACTCTTGCACGACAAAAGGATACGAAATGATCGTGAGGAGCGTCTACGAATAGTACAAACTGCTGCAGCCATAATAAAAGAAGATATCCAGACACCAGTTTATGACACTCATTGCTATCCTCCAAGTGATAACTGTTTCAGAGATGTGAACAAGGGCATTCCAGAAAGCCTAAAATCTTTTTTGGAGCACTTGATTATTAAAAAAAAAAGATTGCTAAGGCGGAAAAAAAAGTCACTTCAATAGCTCACGTCATTATATCAGCGCTAATGCCACGATAATTTATGTCTCCTCTGCTCAATGGTCTTGATTTATTTTTGTACAAAAAGTTCTGTTCCAAGAATTTAATAACAATGCTCTCGAATTTAGGATTTTGTTCTTCTTACTATGAAGCCCAAACACTTGAGATGTCAGCCATAAATCATCCGCAACCCCAAATGCGCGAGGGATCATTCTGCCAATTCGTATTTGACAATGCAGATTTCAATGTGTCGACAATCGATGGCCTGAATACGTTTCATAGCATGGGGGGCATTGCTTGTTTTACTCCAGCGTCAGCAGTGGAACCCGGGACGAAGATAAAAAAATTAACCGAACTTGCATCCGCATCGACCGTAGGCAAAATGGGAATCATTCCTCTGGAAACGTTTGAAAATTTTTGAGGGCCCTGGTTAAAAACAATTACTATCGAAGATTTGAATGTCTTAAATCCTTTAGCGGAAGATTTACCACTGCCTAAGCCATCTGATATCTCCTGGATGTGTGCTAAGTGGTTAGGTCTTCCACAGATACCTGAATGGAAAGGATTTTTCCGTTGTATAACCAGAAACCAGCCTTGTGAAAAGACCAAAGTAATACCCCTTCCTTTTGTTAATAATTCACCACCAAGCAAGTTATGGCACCATTTTCACTGTGCTTAAATATGCTGCCCAGCAGTGTGTTAAAATGCACCAAAAGTCTTGCATACTCACGTTTGACCAACCACTGTATATTAAAGCTCGAGAGATAGTCGCAGCAACATCCAATCCATTATTATCAAGTTGTATTGTGAGGCTTGGTGGATTCCACCTTTTAATGTCATTCTTAGGCTGCATTGGGTACATAATGGCTGGAAGTGGGTTAAAAGAAATATTCACTTTTATTTATGCACCTACGTCAGTAGAAAAAATGTTGCCTGGCCGTCCGAGCTCATTTATTGACCCAAACAGCTTTAGCAAAAATAATTTTTGACGGCATGGACATATCGGATTTGGAATGTAAAAATCTCCGTCAGTTGTTTCGAGATTTTGCTACTGAACCACCATCGCAAGAAACCTTAAACGCACACACTCAAATACGAGCCATCGAAATTAAAATGAGGAAGACTTTGGAGCACCTGAAAAAGAAAGGCCCAACTGCCTGTGGGGCTGGAAGCGTCAAGAGAAAATTCTTGTGCCCATCACAATTATTGGATGCAGTAACTCCCGATTCTGTTTTAAACATGGTGTTTTGCAACTGTAAGACTGACTGTGGGGATGTCCGAAAGCAGGCATCAACTGCACAACGGCCTGCAATAATTGCAATGGGGTATGTCAGAATGGCATCATCCCTGTTGATGATGACGATCGAATGAAAGAAGTTGATGAATGTGCCGATGCTAGCGGATCCATAGACGATCTATACATGCCTGACGAAGGGGAGAATCCCGTACCGAAAAAAGCTCGTAAATCTTGTAGTAGGTAAGCTTGAACAATTATTCGCAATGGAAATCTGATAGTGAATACCCCCAAGTTTACTACATTCATGTATAAAACTAATAATGGTTAATTATCTACATAGCCAAAAACATTAAAGTCTATTTTCTTGTGTTTAAAGAATGCCGAAATGTGGGAGAGGTTAGAAATTCAAAGAAGAGCGCCTGCAACGAGACTTTAAAGCTACCTCCTTTATCAACGCGCATTTTATAGTCAATACCTTCGTTCCTGTTAGGTTTACGACAAAAATGTATAAAATCGTTTTTGTACATAATTTAATGTTTTTTAATTTTTGAAATAAACTTTTTTTACGTAAAGTTAATATTTCCCTAGTTATTTGAAAAAATACAAAATACCTTCCCATTTAGTGTAAAACTAATTTGGCTAATTATGGTATGCACATGCGCGGGTATTTCCCCCCACCGCGATGAGAAACCGCCCTTGCGCGTCCCAGGTGTGATAGTGCGATCTTTTCAAAGTCAATTATCTTTGTTCCTGTTAGACATATAAAAAAATGTTATGAATGATTTTTGTTCATAATTTAATACTTTAATTTTTGCATTTAAAAATATTAATTTTATAAAAAATAATTAAAGTTATTTCCAAAAAACCAAAAAAGTGTACACATTTTCCAAGATGGCGGCGAAAGCTCAAGTCTGATCGGTGGGGACTTTTAGTATGTTCATTAGCATGCCTAAACAAACATCTCCACCAAATTTCAAAACTTTCATATTTTTTTTAGCCATAAAACCTATTTTGACTGGGCTATCAATATCAGTCTCTTAAAAAGTGGTCATATCGATGCCACAAGCTGACGTTTTCTTGCACAAATTGGAGACATCGACTGTGGCACGTCCCTTGGAGCGAGAAGAAGCAGAAGGTATCAGAAATCTCAACGTAGTTAACAGTGAGCTAGATTTAAAATCAACGAGGGTAAAGTGGCTAGAATACGTAGTAATATGGTGAGCCCTGCTGCAGCGCGCAAGTTAATACATCTGCGTGTATAGTGTTTCTAGCTACATCATGTTTCACAGAATTCCAGACGATAGTTTTTGCTTGAAAATAATCCGTATTCACTTTAGAAATATTTAACGTATTTCTTATATGTGTGTTCTGTATGCAGGTCCAGAATTATAGAATTGCAGTGCAATGTGTCTCTCCAATTTTCAATGAATAAGAAGAAACACAGTCAGCTAATCTCTGCTGCTCGTGATCCGTTCAAGGTAAATTCCTTGATCCCGAAAGAAGGGATCTACGCTGACATTTTGAAACAAATTAAATTATAAGTCGCTGACAGACGAGCGATAAATTGTACAAAGTAATTTTCCGAATAAAGATTCTTGATTATTATAATGGCTTTTCAATTCCATGTACTACTAGCGGCTCTGACATTAAACAGGACAGCCCACAGGAAGCATGTGCGCGTATATATACTAAGTCCACGCGCATAGTATATATAAACATGATCTTTGCATAGGAACCCGTTTGTTCACAGCACTCCCACTAGTAAAGCTACACGTGATATTTCCTAGAGTGAAAGACAGTACGAATTCGTGATTAGAAACATTCTAGTTTATTACTCAGGACAAGTTGACACAAGTATTCAAGATGGGCTCACAAATATCTTCCGCTAGATCCTTTCCATGTTATTCACAGGAAATAAACAGAATGACGAATGGAAACTAAAAGTCGTGGATGAACATCATGCGGTCGTGGGGAACTGCTGATAACTGTACACGTCTTCATGGAAACGAAGAAATTTAGATCACCTCACCTATCAAGGAATGAGAAAAAAGAACATTGGCACGAATATCTACAAGTAGGAAAGGGTTACTTTTAACTATGAAGAAAGGTGACATTTTTGCCTCGTCACATTCTCTTCCATTTCAATGCAAGAACTGACTGTATACACTTTGAATCTTGTACACACAGAATGGCTGGAGCTATTAAATGCTAGTATCCACGAATGTCACTTCGTGGATAAAATAAAAATTTCTCCACTTAATTACAGTGTCAAGCCTAAATTTAAACGTTAAAAATAAGCTTAAGTTGCTATTATTTAATTCTATGACACATTTCTGCAACACTCCAACTTGGTTAGAAAGAAAAATTGGAACTTTAATGAAACTATCCCATAGGTTTAATTTGCGACAAAACATTTAGAGAATTATTTTATTTTTCAGCTACAAAAGTTTTTAAGTTGTCTGGGATTAAAAAACTTTTTATATACGAAAAGTTCACCCTAATATTTTACGATTGAACTTATGAAACAATTAGTAAGCCAAACACAGTTGTAATGACGGACTTTCAAGTAAGATTGTAAATTTGACATCAGTCAATTCTTCTGAGTGAAAACTCAAGGAAAGGAACTTCTCGACGGCTAATATGAAATGTAGAACAACGCTGTATTGCACAGATCGAGTAAGGTTGAAAACCTATCTACCTCAATTTTCGTCCGAAAGCGCATGTTAGCCAAAGGATCACGTAAAATGTTCAATAAGGCGGGAAGACTTCGCTTATGGGATAATTGACCTGGCCTTCTCTTATGGGACAAATCAGAACAGGGTCAAAACATGCTCAAATGATCAATTTCTAAAATTTTCAGTAAACCCAACCAAAATGGTATTTAATTAAGGTTATGCATCCAAAGAGCACATTACACTAGTATATTTATGACAATTAGAGTAGAAAGCATTTTAATACATTCACAGCAGCCCGTAATTTTTTTTACTTTTCTAAAACTGAAAGCCGGTTGAAATAAATTTAATCAAAAGTGGATTGCCGTAAGCTTCATTCATTAGAACAATAATTTAATTTGTTTCAAAATATCGGGCACAAAATATTTCATTACCACTTTCGCATCCATAAAAACATTATTCGTATGATTAAAGGTAAAGTATGTTAAAACTGGAATATCAGATTACAGTGCAGCGCACTCACAAATGAATGCAGCAAATGAATGATCCACTTGCAGTCTTTGACCGACTACGCAGGACATTCACTATATTGTGAATTCAAAATTCTAAAATTATTTCAAATCAATATCCTCTCTCCTCTTGCATGTCAATTTATTTTAAAGAAACAATAAGCTCAAAAATGTTCAGTACGATAATTGAGTGGCAACAACAAAATAGAGCTTACTAAGGGACGTAAAATTAATGCCAACGCCTACAAGATTAAACACATTTTGGTTGTTAAATCCTAAAATGACTTGGACAGCAAATGGTCTTACTTGATTATTTCACTGATACCCTTACAACTGGAGTCGCATGCGTTCATTTGTTTTAAATCACAAAAACCCGAAGGCAGCACAAGATTTTTAAAGGATGTCCTAAATTAAAAAGTATATAGTTGTAAAAAGCACCACAAAGAAAATGCATATTTTAAACATGCAGTGAACGGCGAGAATTATATGAGGCGGTGAAAGGCAAAGTGGTGTAAGTCAGTAAATCAAGTGGTGTAAGTCAAAGAGTTTAACTGCAAAATCTACAAAAAATTCCACCATAAATTGAACAAATTATAATTCATAACAATTATTACAACACTGCAAATAATAACTATTTACAATTCCACTATAAATTGAACATGGAGATTACATATTTGCCCTCATATGAAAAAAGTAGAAAATGTGACTTACACCACTTTGCCTTTCAACGCCTCATATATACAGTTGGCTCTCTGTTTAACGACGATCTCTATTTAAAGACGATATTTCCCAGTCCCGGCCCCTCCGACGTTATGGAAAATGTTATCTTTTCACAAATTCTGTTTAATGACGATCTCTACTTAAGGACGATTTTTCACGGTCCCTTGAAAGTCGTTAAACAGAGAGCCAACTGTATTTTTAAAAGAGATATCTTTATGTAACCACCGACGTTTGGCAACAATTTATAAAAAAATCTTCATTGTTCTAGTTTTTGTGCATTTATATACTACGTACTTAAAATTTTAGTTTCTAAGATTTAGCATTTTGCTTTTACGGGATAAGTACATTTTTTTCAAGAATAATTCAAGCAATATCAAAAACAATAAAAACAATTGGTTAATTTAAAACTATGTATTTTTTAGTACATTTAAATTAGACGTTTAAAATTTAACAATCTTAATTAAAATACCTGAATGATGTCGTATACCTTTCTAAAATAATACCACTAATTATTGCCTCACGTTCGCCTATTAAATTAAACAATTCCTGAAAATGAGAAATGAATGTACTCCAAATTACACTCTCCAATTTTACTTCCTTAGAAATATTTTTTTAAAAATTGACAAAATTATGACCTTTAGATTTATTGCAATGCGATATTTTTCCTTATTACGCCGTCTTCACTTACTGCCAAAAATACAATACTTTAAGAGGGCTTACCAGAGCAGACCTACTTACTCGCACCGCACCATACAGCTGAAATGAAAGAACATCGAAAGCAGATCCGCCAGATGGCGGATACGTTGCATATGATGCGCCATCTATTGAGAACAAAAGTTACTTATTTCAGTGACAGCAGCAAAATGACTAGCTGAATGATGCTATAAGGAGGCGTCCATTAATTACGGGAGGTGATTTTTCGACCCCCCCCCCCCCGTGGTGAGATATCGTGAGATTTGGCTCGACCCCTCCCCCCCTATTCTCACGTGAGATTTTTCAAAATGCGTATTTTTAGTGTAAATACGTTAATCTGTGCTTGATTGCGTTGGATTTATTAAAAAAAACATAATTTGCTTAATTATTTTTATTTAAGATTAGTTAAGACTAGTATTTAAGACTACTAAGAACGTAGTCTAGAATCCCAGCGAGAAAATCGAACAATAAAATACTTAAATAAGAACTACTAAAATTCGTAAAAGAATATTCATTCTAATTCAGTCCTCGGGGACTCATGAGTGGTCTCAAAAGTGACTACTGGAACTATTGTGCAGGATTTAGCCATATTTTAGTGTAGAAACATATTTTACTTAATATAACCCAGTTTTCTCGCAATTTTACACTGTTTCTTGCGGGAAAAAAAATTACGTGATATTTGCCGAGACCCCCCCCCCTCTCCCCCACGTGAGACTGGGTGAGATTCGGCTCGACTCCCTCCCCCCTCCTAAAACCCTCACGTAATTAATGGACGTCCCCTAAGGCAATTATACTATACGAGGGCAATATTACTAAACTTTAGTCTTTTAAAAGAATTTGAATTTTAGGATAGCTTACAACCGTATGATAATCGTTCTTAAAGTATTAACTTTATAAATTTGTTGTATTTCTAAATTACTTTTACAGAATGCAATGTGTTTTATTTATCCCAGCATTTAACTTGATATCGGAAAAGAGTTAATGGCAGGGCGACTCATTAGAACAAACAAGTTGCATATATACACAGTGCGTCAAATAAGTTTTAAGACTCGTCCCAGAGCGCAGTTTGTAAAGGTGCTGTGAGTGTAAATCCGCATGCGTCATAACATCCATCGTCTGCTGACACACTGCTAACAAGTTGTGCGCATTTCGTTAAGTAGTTGAGAGAAGGCGAGCGTTTATTGCAGAAGTGAATATTTTTCATGTTGATTTTTTAAGATGGAGCAAAGAGCTGTAATTAAATTTAACGCAAAACTTGGTAAAAGTACTTCGGAAACATACCAACTCATGAAACAAGTTTGCCGTGACTGTTGTTTAAGTAGATGAAATGTTTTTGTGTGGCACAAACGTTTTTTGGACGGAAGAGATACGGTAGAAGATGGTCAGCGTAGTGGAAGACCAATTTCCTCTAGGAGACCTGAAGTTATTGAGAAAGCTCGAAATTTCGTAACAAATGATCGCTGTGCATCACTGAGAATGATGGAAGACTCTTTAAACATCAACAAAGATACAATTCGAACCATCCTGCATGAAGATTTGGCAAAACAAAAGTGTGTGCTAAATTTGTTCCACATACTTTAACCCCTGAACAAAAAGCAATGAGAAGTGCACATTGCGGAGACATTATTTCAGCCGCTGAAAACGATCCAAACTTCTTGAAGTCCATTGTTACAGGTGATGAAACCTGGTGTTTCCAATATGATCCTGAAACAAAACGAAAAAGTGCGGAATGGAAGTCACCAAATTCACCACAAGCCAAAAAAAACAAGAAAAGTTCCATCCAAAATCAAAACAATGCTCATTACATTCTTCTATAGTAAAGGTATTATCCACAAAGAATTTGTTCCAACTGGACAAACAATTACAGGTCAATACTACTTAGCTGTTTTAAAGCGTTTGATGGCCAGAAATCGTAGCATTCGTCCAGACTATAGGACTGAAAGCAGTTGGTGTTTGTTACACGACAATGCACCCAGTCACACCTGCCTTATTGTTAGTCGATTTTTGGCAAAAAATAATGTCTGTGTGTTGAACCATCCACCGTATTCACCTGATTTAGCAACCTGTGACTACTCCTTATTCCCAAAACTTAAAATGAAGTTAAAAGGGTGGTATTTTGAGGATATTTCGACCATACATAAAGCTTCGACGCGTGCTTTGCAGGCCATTCCACAAAGTGATTTACAACAGGCTTTCGATTAATTATTAAATTGCTGTAAAAAGTGCATTGAAGCCGGAGGGTCCTATTTTGAATAAAAAACCAAAACAGGTATTAATTTCTCGTTTTCATTTCTTTTTATAGACCCAGTCTTAAAACTTATTTGACGCACTGTGTATACTTAGAATTTGGGGGGGGGGGGGGGGGTAAGAGGATTATATATAAACATTCTCATCCTGAACAACATTAGAAAATTATTTTAATTTTTCAGCTACAAAAGTTTTTAAATTGTCTTGGACTAGAAAACTTTATATACGAAGAATTCACCCTTATATTTTCCGATCAAACTGATACAACAATTAGTAATCCAAACACAGTTGTAATGACGAACTTTCAAGTAAGATTGTCAGTTTGACATCAAACATTAGTACAAGAAAAGACAGATATCCTCCAAAATAAGTGTGTGCTTCCCAAAGGTAATCGTTGACTGTCATAAACAAAAAATTATTGCATTTCAATTTGAAAATAAATTTTTTTTAAGGACCGAAAAATAAACGAAAAAAAAATAGGCGAGGACCTCTAATGCCAAAATAAGTATACGGATTAATATTTATAGAATGATGGGTTTTTGTTGTAGTTTATATTTCACTTATTTAAAATTGGGAATAAATAAAAAAAAATTCTCGAACAATATCTTTTATATATATAGACCAAAAGATTAAATTTATTTTGTTGAAAAAGCAGTATACTTATTAAATTTTAAAACAGTATTTATACCGCAGATTTATTTCATCTCCTCCTGAAATTCATAGCATATAAAGGTATTGTGTGGTCCTTAAAAGTCCTTAAAAATTTCTTATTTTCAGTTTCTCGTTTTAAGTGTCCTAAAAAGATACTTGCTTTTACATTCAAGATCCTTACTTTTTTTTTGTTTATTTTCTGGTCCTTAAAGATTACATATTATCGAGTTGAATTACAAGAATTTTCATTTTATTGCTATCAACGATTGCCTTAGAATAAATGCATTTAGACTAACAGCTATTAGTCCAGTCAAATCGTCTCCGGGGGTGCCCGTTTCAGGAAAAAAAATAGAGGTTTTTTTCTCACTCGTTCTATACGTTTTTGGAGTGCTGAATCCAAATTTCAACTTTGCTACTTCCCACAGATATGGCTTCATAACAAAAATCGTAAAAAACCTCAAAATTTTTCGACCTTTTTTCAGTTTTTTGTCAAAAAGTCATAAAACTATGCACTTTTTGAGGTAGAGCACTATATACAAAATAAAGTACACTAAATTTCCTACAAAATGCACCCCTTCAAATGTATTTTTTGGTTGAATGGTTTGGCCGCTAGAGCGCGCTGTAAAAAGGCCAAAATTTCCTATTTTGTGGAAAACCCAGTTTTCTCATTAGTTTTCCGCTTGTAACTCAAAAACTATGCTTGTAATGACAAAAAGCTTGGATTCTACTAAAACTACATTAATTTCCCTACAAATTGCACACCTTAATCACTTATTTTGGCCAAACCGTGTAGCCGCTAGAGCGCGTTGAAATTTTATGTCACATTACGCGAAACCGCAAAGACCTCTTCACCCAAAATTCAGTAGAGACCTATAGATGCCATTTCTCCCTCCTGCGTCGTTCGATTGCGCTTAAATGCTAATCATTTGATTTGCTATGCATAATCATTTAATCATCCCAGCATCTTCTTCCTTTCATGCGAATTTAATGTTTGTATCATCCCTCCTTTATGGTGTTGCAATTTTAATGGCCAGCAGTGTATTTACCATAAGGTATTTGGGTGTATTTCATCGGCAGTATATTTTGATGCTGTAAAAATCTACGGCAGTTGCTCAATGACCATCCAATCAAAGGGGGTGGGGGGTCGCTAGTTCTTGCAGTTATTTGTTATTAATGTAATTAAATTTTGGACTGTGTTCATTGATTGGTTAGCGTTCAATTAATTTTTCTTACGTTTTAGGTCTTGGGGTTAAAAAGGTAGAGTACTGCTGCCCTAAGTCAACCGGAGTGATTAAAATAGACTATTTTTCACAAGTTTTTAAGAATATGAAAATCTACAGTTGTAGTTAACAAGTAGGCCACCCCTGCAGTGTAGAACAATTTTATTCTTAATCACTGAATATACTATTATTTGTTAGCAGAATAATAAACTGGAAATTCTAGAGGAAATTCTAGAGGTATAATAATGGGCTCCAGTTTTACCCGAGAACAACTCAAGTCCTTCGTTGGCCCCCTTTATAACCTTAGTAAAAACAAAACCTTGAATTTTTTTACTTCCAGTGTAGATGGCTGTAAACTTGTGGAATGAGTAACAAGCGGGAATTTTTTCCGTAATGAAATTTGCTTTAATTATATGAGTGATTAATTCCAACGTCTAGTCGCCGTTGGGGTATTTACTCAGTCCCTCTTGCGTTCGAATCTCCCCGCAACAGTAACCAACGGTTCTTTGATCAAAAATGTTCGTTTGAACCGCTTTGTCATCCGTTATTGAAAAACCGGCTGCAGGGTTTTGTTTTAACTCTTTTCACTTCATTCTTTCCTCAAGAAACGACGATTTAAAAAAAAAAAATTACTGCGTTAATGAATCGGAAGAAAAACGTGGCTGCGTATGAAAGGAAAAATTAAAGTTTGAAAAAAAAATGAATATTTACGAGGAAATTTCATTTTGTAATTTTCCCTATGGAGCATGCGTAGAGCGTTAAATGGCAAGGAATTTATACTGATGCCAGTTTTTAGTGAAAATTCCAAGTAAGGTTCTTTGAAAGTCCAAGAGTAATATTAGCTTTAACAAAATATGTTTTCGTCAGGAGCAAATTATTGCGTAGGTGCACTACATTCATGCTTAGGGCCTCTAAAAATTCAGGGACCGATGAACATTAGGTACTTATCATAACCTGTAAAAGAAATACTATATTGTCATAATTCAGTAGGTGTGTTAAAATCAATCAATTCTTAATCATGAATTGCAATCGCCATCGCGGCATTACTTAAAGGATCATTGGTATCACCGGAATCGATTCATAGAGAATTTTCGAAGGTGGAGAGAAGTTTGATGAAACTTGCTTTAGGGCCCTTCGACACCCTTTTTTCTACCGATTTTCCCTCTGGTCATGGAGGGTAGTTCGACAGCTACCGAAATTCACTGTCAAAGTCGGCATTTTTCTATCCTCTGGCACATGAATATCGTTGCATATTTTCATACTTGGTATAACTTGTAATTACTGGATTGTATGAGTATTGCATGGTTTGCAGGATTATGTACTATATTGCGGTGTAATCTTGTAGGTCGTTATTCACATCGTGTACAGTACTTTGGATATGTTGTACCATTCTCTCTCAGTGTATTCAATGGGCCTTGATAGTTGAGATTTGGTTTATGCTGTATTTAAAATAAAATATTGCTATTCTGTTTACTTGCCTCTAGTACAGCCACTCCAGTTAGTTAATTGTTCAACCATTTATGTTCTCACGCCAAGTTTTGGTGTTAACTTTTACCCTTTCTCGAGTTCCTTTTTGTTTACTGAGCAGATCTGAATTGCACCAGTTCTAATTTTGTTACTGAGGCTTTTGTCAGCCTAAATTTCCGTTCATTGATACTTGAGCATTTAATTCACGTTTAACTGTTTTGAGGGTAATGTAGCTTTAGTTGTTTGTTGGTATGGCAGTGTGATGGCTGTTCACCTCGTACAGAGTCGCTCTTTGCTTTTCCGGGATTTTGTCCGATGTTTGACGTTGGTGTATTGGCGATCTCCCCTTGGAGGCCTTTTGTTAAGCCGGAACGTGGTCATCCTTAAATTATTTATCTATTTATCTATCCTCTAGCACACGATAAGTTTGATCACTGCTGAATATCTCTAACGGGAAACTTATAAATAGCCTAAAATAAAACTGCTGAAGCTTTTTCCACAACATATTACTGAAAAGTAAACTAAGTCTGAGTTATACGAGACCCAAATCCCCTGGGGTATCCATTTCAAAACCTTTTGACAAATAACAATCTAGCTCATGAACAAAGAGTAGTTAAAAAAACCCAGCTGAATTTTACTTTTCCCAATGCTAAAAACACTGCGGAAAATTTCTTCTCTGCTGTAAATCGAACCGAACTTATTGAAGGAGCATCCAAAGTACTGATAGAGTTTTTGCAGCTTAATTTCGACCGAATAAAAACAATACCATTGAAGTTATGACTAAAAGACATTTTATATTTAATTCATTTAGGTCCTTTTGATGTAAATAAAGAAAATCAAAATTAACAGAGGGGAATTAAAATTGCCAGTCAGGGAAAGAATTTTTCTTTTGGAAATGAATTTATAATTATGATTTATCGGTGTCTAATAAGTACAGGGTGTCCGGGCTATAGGTATCCGAAAGTCATGACTTACTTTTACGGAACTACCCATTAGAATAAAAAAAAATTATTTAAATAAAAAGAATATCTCGTCAAGTTTTAATATCAATCATAGATTTTGATCATAGTATCATAGATTTCGATCTGTGCACCTTTTGTAGCACGACTAACGTCTAAATGGTAATCCAGTTCTCTTCAAGTGTTTCGTAGCATATCAGGAGTTATTACATGAATTGCTTGAATGATACGCTTCTTCAACTCATCCACAGTCTCAATTTTTTATTTATACACAACGGATTTAATGAATCCCCAAGCAAAAAAGTCTAATAATGCCTGATATGCTACGAAACACTTGGAGAGAACTGGATTACCATTTAGACGTTAGTCGTGCTACAAAATGTGCACACATCGAAATCTATGATATTATGATTGAAGTCTATGATTGATATTAAAACTTGGGGAGATGTTCTTTCTATTTAAATAATTTTTTTTTAAATTCTAATGGGTAGTTCCGTAAAAATAAGTCATGATTTTTGGATACCTTTGGCCCGGACACCCTGTATTTAAAGTTGAAGATTTTTCACTCAGCTATTACTACTTTTATTGCTTTTTTAAAAATATTCTTCAAGAACAACAAATTTTTTTTTTCTTAATAAGAAATTTTTAGTTAGGGCTCTATATATACATTTTGCTTTTAAGAATTCCAGTTGAAAACTGGTTAAAGTCAAATTTACGTGTGTATCCTACTAATGAGGCTGCCGAGAGCAACTTAAAAGTATAATTCACTAGGGAGCTCAGACCAGTATACGGCTCTGACCCATACACTTTAATACACATATATGCATAAATACGCATCTGTCTGTCTATCTATGGACACGTACAGTAGCATAAAACATATTATCTTGTTTCTTTGCTAAGGGAGACTATTCGAAAATAAATAATTACATATACACGTGTTACGAAGAATACATTTATCAAAAATAAACTAACTTTAGCTAAAAACTAAAATCAGTACACCGAGTAAAGATACTTTGTGACTGCAGGGGTAACTCTGCAAGGGTAGCTAGCCCCCGTGATACCGGGTAGGCAAAGAACAGCACCGACAGCTTGTCTGACATACAGAGACACCTAGTGGCCATTGTCCGAAGCTTCTGCGCGACATTTGTTTTCCCTGGCCAGTGCATTGTTCAAACCTGTTGTCAAGCTATTGACTAAAACTTCGGAAACTTTGTGTTCTGAAGGCCTTATACAACCAACTACCACAGGTAATTATTTTTTATTGCCAATATGTTGGTTAGATTGTGGGGCAATATAACTTTTGTGTAATGATATTTCCGAGAGATACGAGAGCATAACCTAAATATCGGAAGGTGACGGGGTTACTTTGTGACACATTGACACTGTCACAAAATAACCCACAAAGTCAACCCACCTCCTCCAGCCGCTCGATGTTGCATTTTCCCGTCCTCTAAAATACCACTGGAGAGAAAGAAGTATTGACTATCTGGAAAAAAACTACCCGAAGGAGCAGAATGTGCCGAAAGACGAATTTCCTCATCTTCTCAAAGAACTGATGGCTGCCCTGGGCACCTGAGGTCTCTTTGACGTCAAAGATATAGATAAAGCTATCCAATATTTGTAATCGGTTTATATAATTATATACCAAGCTTTTGATAAGCTTTTAATGTCTAACTTTGTGTCAAGTGATTTTTCCTCTTGGATTTCAAGGCGAAAACACAGATGTCACAAAGTAGTCCCACTCGGCGGGGTAACTTTGTGACACATTTCAACCTTAATTTCTCAATGGTAATTAAAGATCCGGGATAGGGCAATACATTACTACGTAAGGAAAGGATGTACCAATGTTCTGCAATTGTTCGTTTTGGGCTGCTTTTAAAATTGATCGGCTGGCACAGGAAAAAACTTAAAATCTGTCTCAAAGTAACCCATCTTACGGTACTAAAAATGTATGTGGTTTCACACAAACCAATGTCACAGTTAAGGTTTTTGACCCGGGTTTCCCCGAACCTGAAAACCCGGGTTTTTCAAAGATTTTACGAACACTAAACCTGGGGAATTTTTATTGTAAATCCGGGGAATTAGTTTTTTTTTTTATCTAATACAGTAGAATACCAATTATATTCCTTAATTTGGAACTAAGACCAATCATATGATGAGTTTGGTAGTAAAATTTTTAAAAACAAAATATTTGATCTGGCAACAACCTCAATAAAACGATTATTCAACGTAAATGATAATGGGTCAGAGTCTGAACCAGAAGTAGCAGTTGAGGTGGGAGTTAAAGATGGAATTGAAGATGATGCTACGAGTATTGGTGCTTGTACTAAAAAAACGTCCCTATCTGATGAGCTTAGTATGTTTCTGCAGGAGAATGATAATAAGGAAAATCATAAAAAATCAAATTCTGGTTCATATATCATAAGAAAAGGAATCGAGTTGTTTCGGGCAACAAAAAACCGATCTGAAATGTTAGATAAACTTTTCAGGTCTTTAACAACAATTCGACCAACTTCGGTGGAAGCAGAATGAACATTTTCTGTAATGGGTCTCTTTGCTAATAAACTCAGAAGTCGATTTAATGATGATACGTTGAGTGCAATGATGGTTGTAAGGCAGTTTATAAAAAAATGAGATATTTGTTCCACTTTAATTTGTTATACATATATGCATATGTTTATTAACATTAAATTTATTTACTGTTATTTTTATATTTGAAATTCTGAAATAAATTAAATGCTTTTAATAAATTATTTATTATTTTAGTTCTTTGCTATTGACCCCCTGGAACCAACCAAGTAAACCCGGGAAAACCCGGGTTTTAAATTAAAATAACCCGTCAAACCCGAAACCCGGGTTTTAAAAAAGTTGCTCAAAGTCGAAAACCCTAGTCACAGTACAAGGAATGCAAATGTATTAAAAAATTACTGTATTAGAAATGTATTAATAGAAAGCAATAAAAAATATTATATCAATAAATGAATGCCAATAATAGAAAAAAAAAATCCCTGAGCATGGCTGTATTCCAAGAACTATAGATGGAAAGAATATGATAAAACTGCGTGAATGTTCACTTTAAAATCCCGAAAAGCAGCAACAATACGTTTCCTTTCTAGTCGTTAGTTTTCCCCGAAAAAAAGGATAAATTTTATTGTAGAGCAACTCTAAACCCTATTTTGATGTAAATAACATTTATTTAATTTAGTAAATACTAAGCAGTCTTAATGTTATTGAACACTATCGGGATTAAAAACTTTTATGAAGGAATGCACAAAAATTAAAGACTGAAGTTCCGTAAACCAACAAAACTGAAAGAGGTGGTGACTTCATTTTGGACTTAAGTCGTAACTCTTTGTCAAGGAGTTCAGAACATCAGATGCTATTGTATTATCATAAAAATCTTACAAATGTTTTTTCTTATCACAATACTTTTATCTCGTTTATTTTCAACGAGAACAATGGGAGTTCCATTGCACAAAAATGTAAAAATCTGCTAAAATTTTCATTTTAAGTTGCGTAAACAGCTTTCAGTTTAGTGTCAATAGTAAAATATATGACAAAAATGTATTTAGCGGAATCCCATCATCTATTTTATGGAGATCATCAGAGAAACGACGAAGTCTAAGGCCGTCCGCACACGGAGCAACTCAAAAGAAACTGATAACCGACTCCAATCACAAACCAGTCCGTGATGAGTCGTAACCTATGTAATTGAATGGAGCCACGCACACGGCGCAACTGGTTACAAACCCGTCAGCAACACGTTTGTAATCAGTCGCAGGCAATTCAACGTGTCGAGTCGCTAGCAACTTCAGTCGCCAGTTTCTCTTGCGTTGTGTGTGTTATTACACAATCTATGTTACAGCCGCTCTTTTGGCAAGCTGCCAAATGACGAACACGGGTCACGCGACTTCTGCCTAGCGATGAAATGAAATTCTAACGTTTTTTGTTGTATGGAATCTGTGCACCCATATATACAGTCCATTTTTAAACGATTGATCAAAGACAATCTATTGTGACGATTTTTTAAAATAAATTAATTTCTGATAATAATTTAACTAAAAATAATGCCCGGAATAACCATCTTCCATGACAGGTCGCAAACTATTGATTTGAATCACTTTTGAGTCGACCCGTGTGCGGAGCCGCATCACTAACGAGTTTGCAACCGATAAGCAATTTCAGTCGCTAACCAGTTCAGTTTCCTTTGAGTCGCTCCGTGTGCGGACGGCTTTATGCTTACTCCACACCATCGGCGACGGAGACGAAAATCATGCATCTTCGTTGTTGCGCATGCGTATTACAAACAAATTTTCACTCCCCCGATTCGTCTCCGTCTCTGGTCTCTGCGGTTTCGAGTTGGAAAAAGTTCAACTTCTGTCTCTGCCGCCATCATCGACAGCCAATCAGAATAGAAAGAGAAGACTATGCGCATGAGCAAATAAATTGCCTCTTCTCCCCGTCTCTTAACGGTGTGAAGCCTTTTATGACAGCCACAGAGACAGGTGGCAAAATGCGTCTGTCTTTCGTTGCTGTCGCTGTTGGTGTGGAGTAAGCATTATTGTATGAACGCTGTGTTATGTTTGTGGGATATATAATTAAATTTGGCGATATTTTTTGCGCTGTTGAGTAACCATATTTTTTTTAATTGGGTTCAATAGTGATTTTTTAAAGTTTATTTCTCTATTCCTAATAGTATGATTTTCAACATTTGGCAATGATGAGTTTGATTTGTGTATTAGTACATTTGTCTACTATCTAGCCGTCATGTTTTCAAGGATACCAACTAGTTTGTTATTCATAAATATTCATCCATAGTTTTTGGTAAATTTGATTAATTTCTCTCAGCTCTACACGTCATTTCGTTCCGAAACTGTTTTTGGTGCCTTACAGCAATTTTCCTTATTTATAAAAAGTAGCTGAACAAATAGTTATACAAGTTCACATTTTGTGAATATATATTTTGTAGATTTTGTTTCTTTTTCAAGATTTTTAGATTCCACAGAAAATCGTAGCAGTTTCTGGAAGTCACATAAAGTTATATAGCTCTTAGTCAGACAAATTTACCCGATAAACACACTTATTTAAAAAAAAAAAAACTCAAGTTCTAATTTGCTTTATATAATTGCAAAACTTCCCTTTTACTTGAAACTCGGGAAGTAAAAAAAAAAAAAAAATAAAAAGCCAAGAGATATGAAATTTTATTTAAGCTAGGTAATTCTCTTTTCATTTTAATAATAGCTTTAACTCTTGTAAGTAACTTTTTTTCTCTTTTCTTCTTCTTTTCTTCCTATTCTTTCCAGATTAATTAAAAAACAGTCTCCGTTATTTTATAAGAATCAATTTAAAACTGAAGAGGGAGTTAAAAAACGAGTTCACTTTCCCTCCTTTTTTTTTCTCCCCACTTTGGCGATTAAGAACACTGTTATTCAAACGAAAAGTCCCCGAGAATTCCCGTGTTGTTGGCAGCGGAGGCAAAATGCTGAGCAAATAGCCTGTCGGCGACTCGACGTTAAAATAATCACTCGTAATTAAAATGGGCTTCATTACTGCCTAGTTCTCGGCTTACTTTGTCCGTAGAAAGAGAGGTAATGAAAATCGGGATTTTTTCCCCCCCTCATCTGGAGGTGAAACGAGCAGAGAAAAAGTCCGAGGAACTCAATCCGTTAATGGAAAGAATTTGAAAAGATAATGATTTTACCTTTAGTGTTTTTCTAAGAAAGAACTATTATTGATAGAAATTAGGAATATTATTAAAAAAAAAACGGGGGTAATAATTTAATTTCTAACTCGACGAATCTTTTAGTCGGATACGGAAGGGTTATGGTTGCTGGGAGGGGTTTCCGAATAAGGGGTGGATACGGAGTTAAAGGGAAAATCCTTTGAAAAACAGAACTAACGACTGTAATGCACTATAAGCTGTTAAAAACAATTCAGAATTAATAGCGAGTTTTGGTCTCAAATGAATACATTTTTCGTGTATTTACAACTCTAAAATTTCAAAATTAGAAGATTTTCTCCTACATGCTTCATACTTTTATACGCACTATAGAGGTGAACTCACGTTCTGTTTTCGAGGTTTTTATCTCGAAAAAATAATTATTATGCAAACAAACGCTATTTTCGCTTGTGTAAAATCTTTAAGGACAGCACCCATTTTTTTATAGAAATGTTACGTAAAATTATTATTGATTTGCACGTTAAATACTCTTTTGTATAGTGATTTTTCTGACGTTTTCTATTAACCTTTAGCTTACGGGGCCCATATATATATATATATATATATATATATATATATATATATATATATATATATATATATATATATAGCGCCCGTATTCTCGGGATACATGCTATCCCACCCCGTACGGAAAAGGTTAAGAGTTTTGTCAATTTTATAATAATATTAAAAGCAAGTAAACTGATTAAATATGAAAAAAGGTGTTGTGGAATCTTTTCCATTGTTAGGATTGAGTTGTTGCTATATTGCAAAATATATAGGAAAATCTAAAACTGTCATCAACAATTTTTTAAGGTTAAAAGACGGGCACGGAAAACAAATTTGCTGGAAGCAGACAGAAAGCCTTATCACCAAGAGATGAAAGGAGAGTTTTAAATTTAGCATCAACTGGAAAATACTCAAGTAAAGAAATTTTGCGAACAACTGGGTTCAATATGTGCAAGAAAACAATCTGCAATACAATTGCTCGATCTGGGAATTTTCAATACAGAGCAAAATTGTGTAAACTATCTTTACTGAATAAACACAAAACCCAGCGTTTGCAAGACAAGTGATGACGGTTGCAGGTGATTTTCTCCGATGGAAAAAAGTAGAACTTAGATGATCCTAATGGTATGAAGTATTATTGGCATGATTTGAGAAAAGAAAAAGGAATTTTCTCAAACCGTCAGTTAGGTGGCGGATCCATTATGACATGCGGCTGTTTTTCGTTCAGCGGCGTAGGGTCATTTGCATTTCTTTTAGGAAAAATTAATTCAAAGGAATATCTAAAAACTTCTTTCTGACCATCTTTCACCTGCTGCAACCCTTCTGGCAGGGGGAAAATAGATTTATCAGCAAAATAATCTGCCTATCCACACAAGCGGTAGGACAAAACTCTGGTTCCAGAAGAAAAATATTGAAGTTTTGCAATAGCCACCCAGATGTCTTGATCTAAACCCTATAGAGAACTTGTGGGGGGATCTAGAAAGACGACTTTAGCTCAGCTTCAGACTCAGCTTCAGACTTCAGATCTACGACTGTGCCAAAAATTAATAATGTCCATGAAAGATAGAATATTTGCGGTCATTAAAAGCAATGGTGGGTGCACAACGTATTAAGTATTTGTATCTTCATTTCTGTATTTTTTTTATTTTCCTGTCCTTAAAAGTTTTTACACAGGCGGAAATAGTATTTTTTTGTAAAACTATTTTATTTTCGTAATAAAATATTTACAGATAAATTTTGTTGCTTTTTTTTATTATCTTTTCAACTTTATGATACACCTTATAGTATACTTTTTTTCATCTGATTTGAAATTTATGATAAAAAATTAATTTTTTTGCTGTCCTTAAAGTTTTTATACGCTCTGTAAGTTTTTTACATACGCTGGGAAAATAAAAAAAATATTTACTTTTTTTCCTGTGAATTATCCATTTTATTGCCGACACATTGAGGGAAGTTTCTTATTTAACAAGTAGTATTTCCTATAACTTTCGATGATAGGTAATGCCACAGGAAGATCATGTAAAGTGTGATGCTCGAATGCCGATTTCTTCGCTCGTAACTTCAGACAAAATGACAGGATATTCAAAAGTATCAGGGAACAGTCCATAAGAGGGAGAAAAATGTATTTTAGCTTAGAAGCAGGTTTTAGAGATGTGAATGCCATTTTTAACGCTGTTTAGTCCCATTTAACAAAAGTTTATCTGGAAGTGATTAAAAAAATAGGCTAAGATATCAAAGATAGTGAAATTTAAACAGCTTAAATCAGAAAATCTTAATAATAAAGCAGATAGTAAACTATTCTAAAAGGAGTTAAAAGAACTAAATTAATGCATGTAATGTCGTCTAAAAATTTAATAAATTTGAGTCAATTAAAATAAATTACGCTTCATCGATGATAAGAAGTTCTTGAATTTGCTTATTGTCTTGTTGAACAAAATTATATTGTTTAAAAAAAATAAATTATTTGTTTATTGTCTTATTGAACAAAATTATATAGTTGTATTTGTTTGAACAAAAATTATTCCCAACTTAATATTTCATTCATGATATTCACAGCTGTACGTTTGTTTTCCCTGCCCTGTAAGCAGTGTATAAAAGCAATGCATAAATGTCTACAATAAGTCAAATTTCATAGTCTTGCTGCTAGTTAAAATTTGTACGTACTATTAACATCATAAATTCTCTCACACTTTCCATGCGCAGACACCCGAAGCCATAGCAGAACTTTTCCCAGATATTCAAGGATATCTAAATTATCGATAATAAACCATATACATGCATATTTCGTAAACTAACATGCCCCAAAATACCAGACAAATTAACCTTAGCGTTACAGCATTCATCCTTGTAGCTTCTTCGCTTTTTTCCCGACCCGTAGTCGTTAGCCTATCTGGACGTACGACCCCGCAGGACATCATTACGCTGAATTCAAGACACCCAGGCCTAATCATGCACCCCAAAAGTTATTTTTTTTATTTCCCCCTCCCCCCTCCTTTTTCCCTCCCGGTGCCTTCCCGATAAATACTAAGTCTTTTTGCGGCCTTCGCAAATCCATATCTATATAGAAATTGGCACCCTTATATTTTTTTTATTTATTTATCCCGGTTATTTTCCCTTCGTCCATAGTTTTTCCCTTTCCTTTATGGCAAGACCGGGAAAGCCCTGGAGCTCTCAGGACGCTTGGGAGTTTTATCATGTGGGATGTTACGCCACGCATATTACAACAGATATCGCATAAAAGGCATTCTTTGGTTAGTAGACAGAAGGGAATTAATCAGGGATAACGCAAGAATAGTGAAGTTTAATAATTTAGGTAACTCTAAGAAACTGATGGTTGGATAACTTGGTAATATTATACTCTTGATGTCGTTTCATTTTTGAGTTTCTGCATTCCTATAATGTTATAACGATAATGAAATTATAACTGATGTTAGGGCTATTAGGTACTTCCGTATTGAATTACTAGCTGAATACCCGTGCTTCGCTACAGCGTACCTTCAAATTAAATACAACGGTCCATGAATGCAATTAATGCCAAAAAGATATATTTATAAAAAACCGTAACGGATATTTTTATAGACAAGAAGAATATATATTTTTATAGATGTAGAAGAAAATATTCAAATTCGATACAACGGTCAATGTATGCAATTAATTTGTATGCTTAATATCCATAAACATACTATTTTAAACTAAATTCTTAAAATAACTTCCATCTCAATGAGTCTAATGGTTAAATTTTATTTTTTACCATATTTTAATATTTTTTTTGCCAATTTATTTCGTTGTTTTGCACGTGACGCAAAATTAATTTAAAGTATCACAAAAAGAAAATATACCACGTGATCAGCATTTAATAAATTAAATTCTAAAAATTAATCTTTAAAAATTCACCAAAAAATTAGAAAATGGAGGTAAAGATTCAAAAAAGATTTCATTTTAAAGGAATTGTTATGTTCTTTCTCGTGATATAAATTTTATAACCCTGAGATTATAATTTTAAATGCAAACTTGAAAAAAGTTACAAAAACAGCTTAAAAATTGAATTTAAAAAATCTAAGAAGAATTTTTCGAAAGTCCTTAGTGCACCCCTACACTATAAGAAGAATCGCCATGCAAAATTTCAGCCCTTTTAGTCCAGTGGTTTGGTCTGTGCGTTATCTGTCAGTCAGTCAGTCACTGAACTGTTTTATATACATAGACAATAATGATTACAATACTATGGTCAGCGAACCTCTAAGAGTTCAGCACTCCATTAGTAATACAGTTGGCTCTCTGTTTAACGACTTTCAAGGGACCGTTAAAAATCGTCCTTAAGTAGAGATCGTCCTTAAATAGAATTTGTGAAAAAGTAACATTTCCCATAACGTCGGAGGGGCCGGGACTGGGAAATATCGTCTTTAAATAGAGATCGTCGTTAAGTAGAGCGTCGTTAAACATAGAGCCAACTGTATATTGGGGCTCCGCAGGTAGCGAGTTCTTTCTTCAACCAAAATTTATGAAATGGGCAATTACGAAACTATTATGGCAGAAAAAGTTTTTTTTTTTGGAAAATTTTTAAGAGTATGTTTACTTATCTACTTTGCGCTCACAAATTTCTTTTAACAGAAACTTAAAACAGAATTAATAAAAGTGTTATTGAGAGAATTTTGGAATTTAACTAACTTATTTAACTAACTCAATTTTCAACCCCCTTAAGTTATTATTAAATAAATTTTTCAAAATTATTACCAGTTATTTACTAGCCCTAAAGGAAAAGAAATAGGGGGTGAGACTTATAAATATATAAAATTAATTTTTTGTCTATATGTTAAGGGCCTCCCTAATATTATGTGTATATATATATATATAATGTTCTTAGGTATATATGGCTATTACACACAAACCTCAAACCTAGTTTTTTAAATTGCGTCCGATAGTTCGGCCAGTAACTGTTGTAACAATGTTTCGGTTAACTTCGAAAACGAGAAAAGTTAGAGACAAGGAAAACGAACTTAAAGATTATATTTGATATAAAATATATACAAGGTATTTTATTACAGGAATCTTGCATCTATGCTGCTATAGCGCAATTTGTAGATTTCTGTGATTCTTTCGATAGTTAGTTCCAATTATTTGTTTTTGGTAGTCTTTAATTTGAGAAGATATCCTTTTTTATTTTCACGATTATATGCATAATAATTACTTTGATTGTATGGAAAATATGAAAATTATATTAATAAATGAGTTTAGAGATTATAATTTGGAAAAAAGGTATTAGGTCTTAATTTAATATTCTGCTAGATATATTTTGTTACAGTTCATAGAACCTACTTAATACTTTTTTCCCTGATGGTTTGGGCAACAATTTTTAAAGCGTTCTGATTGCTCAAAAACTGTGAAAAGTTCGAAAAGAGAAAAACGAGTCGAAAGAATATATTTGTAGAGAAAAGATATTAAATATTATTCTGTAGAAGCGCTGAATATTATAATTCACCGTGGTGTGTGGTCGAGAGACGGTCAAAATAAAACTCTTATAACAACTTCAGAGGCAAAAATATAAATAAAGACTTGAGGAACATTAAGGTGGAGTAAAAGAAAAGCCGTCTGTATGGCCATTGATAGTGATCAAAAGACTATAAATATAGCAAGATAGATGGTGACGTTATTTTATGGCCCACAATAAAACTTTCAGATAATGGTCAAAGTGGTATTTCAGACGAAAATTATGGTGGGGAGGTACTTGGTAGACTATGAACATGAGCAGTGAAATAAGGGACCAATTGGGACAGGAACTGCTAAGAGAAAGGTAGCCCACTGTCCAATGAGAAAAAGGGGCGGGCAAAAATTGCCCCGGTAGACGGACAACAGCCCCTACAAGAAAAAACGAGAGAAGGTCGACAGATTTTGCTTGCTGTTCCCTAGAGCTCGGATGATATAGAGTGCCGAGTGAGCTGTCTCGGAGTCTAGCGGAAGTTCCTGGAATCCGACATGATGATGCTGAATATGACATGATGTGGGCTCCTGTCAGAAAAATCCTTCATCGCTGTATTCTTCAACAGTAGTAAGTGCCTCCTGAAAGATCCTAGAAATAGTTGCTTTGATCGAATGCTTTGCCTCTGCTCCTGATTCCTCATGAATTAAATGGTAATATGAATGGGAACCTTATTCTATTACTAATTTCACTTTAAAAGAATTATTAGTATTGTCAAATAAATGTATGATAAAGGTCAATTCTCTGTGTTTCCTTGCTTGCCCCAACACATGCACGCATCAATTGTTTTAAGGTTCTTTTACAACCTTTATATTCCATCCCCTTTTAAAATTTTTCTCATTGCTCAAACGTTTATGATGAAACTTTTACAGAATGTTTTAGATTCGTCGAGGTTCATTTTGGAGTAAAATTAAATATTCGAAATTTTAGGTATTTGGGGACACTGAATCTCTTCTTTGAACAATCTAGCCATAAAATTATCAGATTAGTCACAACTTTGAATCACAAGCTAAACCAAAAATATTTTACACATAAATTCCCTCCGAAAGGGGACTCAGAAAAGATGATTACGCCCTCGGCATTTTGCACCTAAAACACAAAACCAGTCTGTCTATTTAACCACTGAAACTTCAAAGTGAAATAGAGTTTCTGGTGCTTTTTAAAAACCTCTCAAATGTCGAGAACAATCTGGCTTTTATCAACAACTGAAACAAAAGCTATTATTGAAAAGGGGAGGAGCTTTCGGCTCACTGAGTAACAAAAGGGAACAGCATAAAGAATACGTGCAACTCCAATTTTTTTTACCCTGCTTCACTTTCTGAGAAAAAAAACAAACAAAAAAAACTCGAATTTCCTCTTTTCAGTAATGCTGTTGAAATATCAAAAGTGAAAAAAAAAAAAGCCGAGAAAAAGTGCCCACAGCGTGTGGCTTTAACCAAGCACTCAGAGAATGGAGTGAAAAGGAGCCCCCACAAACGAAAGAATCGCGCTCTGCCTCTCCGGTTATTGTTGTCGGAGAGGTGGCAACACCTCTGCGACAAGTACCGTTGTCATTCAAGAGCAGTGGAGTATACAGTCGACACACTAATGCGCGAACAATGCACGATGAACGAGGAGTTTGATTTGATGCGTTGTGTGTGTGTGTGTGTGTGTGGAGAAGGTGGTGTTATGTTTTGAACCAATGTAAGCTTCTTCCAGGAACCAAGCGAAAATGACAATGCGGTAGAACTTGCGTCGTTAATGCGGACTTTGGGAGTTAAAATTCTTCTTCAGTTATCACGTAAAACTGTTTAGCTAAAGCTAGCTTTGGTTCTTTTATGACCCGATTTATTTTTGGTTTTATCAGCTACATAAGACAAGAATGATACGAATATCCTCCAAAATCGAACAGTTAGGATTTGTGACTGGTATGATGAATAATATCCCTTCAACAACCAAATTATGTTTCCTACCAATGAATTTAAGTTTGAGGAGATCTAAACACGCCTGCTCCCATGTTTATGCTTGCAACATTGATTCAGATTAATTCTTCGGTTCTCGGGTGCAATGCAGTTCCCTAACAGCGTGTAAAACTCTGTTCCATACAAATGAAAGTATTCATTATAAATTGGGGATGTTTTGGAGACTCTAGAGTTCACAGGTCTTGAGCTTGGATACATTCAAAGAGACAGACTGTATAAGTATATATAAGTATATATCGCCTGCATTTTCCCACAGAAGTCATCAATCGTTTTCTCGTTCATCATGGGATTTTGGTACAACTTAGCCTTTAAACATTTGATGGACATATGCTTTAATTCCGACCCACTTAGCCAATTACTCCACCAAATAGCCAATTTCAGCCATTAAACGTAATTACACTGACATAATTTCAGCTTCTTTTGTATATTCCTGGTTGTATCTTGCTGAAGAGTTCCTTATGAGGGTGGAATGGTCCATTACCACTGTATGAATATGTTAAAATAACAAATACATAGAGTTTACTTGTATCGAATTCACTTGTATTTCTACATTAACACGCAATTTATTTTGATTAACACTACACCAGGAAGACTCACTATCGAACACTGGTTTTTCCATTGCTCTTAGGAGGATACATTTAAGAACGATCGCAACAGGACGACATCAAATTTTAGAAACTATATTGGAATTTATAGATACACTTTAGGTAATTTTCATTCTAGAGAAATAAATATAATATTCCTATAAGTGAATCTGCATTTTTCTCAGCATTGAGGAAATAAATGATGCATTAAACGGGTGAGCTGTCTTGAAAATTGTAGAGGAGGGGAATGAAAGAATTAATTGTTCAGCTAATTCATCTGTGAAAAAGCTAATGTTGTTTCCTCTCCATTTGGAGTGACCTATGCGTAAAATATCCTTTCTCTGAATAAACGCAGATTTATCTGAATGGTAAGTAATTTATCATGTTAATGCAGAAGTGCTCGATTGGTAAGCAGTGAAAAGTATCTATAACTGTATATGTACTTATAATCAGATCGAGTATAGTGTATTAACACTAGAAAGCCGGCTGCCGTCATTTTGACAGTTTCGAACATACTATTTAGCGCTATGTTTGTATTTATGTCCTTAGGCTTCAGAAATTTTATGACTTTTTCTAATTTTAAGCGAAATATGCACACACATTTACAAAATTATATTCGATAGTAAAGAGGGGGAGAAATGTGTTGTATACCTACTAAAACTGAAAGCCATCAAACAACGGCAATATAGAAAACGAGCAGAAATCTTTAAAATAATACCGGAAAAATATTAGTTACTTTTTGTCTCTTCTCCCTTTTACAAATAACAGAAATATTGGCTCTTCGGAAATATTGGTGTTGAAAAATAAGGACTGCACAAACCATGCATATTTTTTACGGATAAACCATACCAGGTTGTCAGCTTGGCATACCTGCATAAAAATATCTAAATATATACTACTTTATTATATATTGGTATGAAATAGTTCAAAATTTAAAGCATTTAACCATTTTTTTAAAAACATTAGATATTTTAAATTCTTGGTTTTATTTTTAACCGTCAAAATGACGGCGTTCAGTCTTTTTAGTAAAAAAAAAAATTCCCGTCTTTCTAGTGTTAAAAAAATTAAATAATAATACTAATAGTAAAAAAATGGCAATATTTTGAAGGTATATCCTGTATGCATAAATACAGAGGAAAATGCCGGGAGAATTATTTTTCTTACATACATAAACATAAAATGAAAAAAAGGAAGTCCTTTAGCAGGAAAATTATAGAACTAATTCTATGAATAGCAAATGTTTAAGTAGAGAAACTGAGTTCCATGCGATTATTTTCCATGCGATCAGAAACCATGACCGAAATCATATCAATTTATAAGATGTACATTACAAGAAATTCATATGAAATTATTACATATTTTCAGGCTCTGTCTTGGAAAGAATAAAACAATAAAAAATACAGTAACTAAATCAAGTCAGGACAAAAGTTTACTGATGAATAGAAACTCATATATATTTTCCTTATTGTTAGTAGACAATCATTTCCTAATATTTAGTAAGAATCAATAGAAAATTTCATTTACGACTTTTCAGATTTTGATAAATTTTTTTTAACACCTTTTAACTTCGAAACGGACGAATTTTATGGACCGCATCGAACTTTGAAATAATATTTTCAAGTATCGGCAATAGATGGCGACAGCAGGCACATTGAGGAGCAGTTTCTGTTGTTATCCGGATATTGGTTTAAAAAGTCACGACAAACTAATAATTAAGTTGTTTTACGATTATTGCAAGAGGATGAAATGAGCTGCCAAAATACTGGGAGATTCTTTTATATGATAGAAAGGGGTACAATATCTAATCAGTATTGACAATTTTGTCTTCATAACAGCTTCTTAATATCAACAATAAAAATGTTACCGGCGATATTAAGGCGCAGTATGGTTTGGAACATTACGGTCTTTTTTTTACTATATGAGGGCTAATTAAACCGAGACCTACTGCTTAAAGCCAATTACGAGCGGCTACAAACATCCATGCCAAGAGGGGACTCGAACCCACAGACTCTGATACCGAAAACCAGACCTAATACTAAATGAGTTTAAATTTAAAATGAGACGATGTTTATTTCTTTTATATATATATATATATATATATATATATAAAACCCTAAGATACGACATTGCCCCCCCTAAGAAAATCTCGGGACGAGCGGCCCCTGCTCTCTCACCCCCTTGAAAAATGTGTTTCTATTTTTTATTTAGGGTAAGAAATTTATTGCAAGATAATTTATTTATTCCATTAAAAAAATTAATAAACTTACAATACATACTATATTATTACATATAAAATAATATCTACATTTTTAGTGGCTACGTTGTTTGTTCATAATTATCCTTTTAAAACGGGGCTCTTATTTATTTGAAAGAGCCACACATGAGTCATAAGTTGCATTTAAGCGATTTCTGGCTTTTGTTTTGATGTGCAAAAGTGATGAAAAACTCATTTCACAAAGGTAAGTTGAGGCAAATGGTAAAAGTGCCTCCAATGCGGATTCTGGATAAAGTTCTAACTGCGTACACCAGAACTGTTCTAAGTCCAGTTTTTCCAATTCCATTTCAATACGTGCATTAGCTCGTATTGCGATAAGATCGTCTTTTAACAAAACGCTGTCGTCCATTGAATTTAGGTCAAACAAAAATGCATTGAGTATCCATCTATCAATTTTTCTTATATTTCCAGTGGAAACGTATCCATCAAATAATTCACTCAAATTGTAATTTTCATTAAAAATTTAGAACCTTCTCTCGCACCCCTGGGGGTGCCCGCAACCCCGGTTAAGAACCACTGGGCTAGGAGATATTAAGAGTCTATGTGTTAGGGCCTGTTCACATAGGAGTCCGTTGCGTTGCGTTAAGGAAAAAATGACGTTGAGACGAAAATAAATCAATCATAGGCATTAAAAATTTCATTGCTATTCGTTTGGAGGCATATGATTGGTTTATTTTCGTCTCAACGCCATCTTTTCCTTAACGCAACGCAACGGACTCTTATGTCAACAGGCCCTAACTCTTGAGTTTTCCACTGGTTTCCTTTAAATTAAAATTATCTTGGGTGGTTGGGCGATTTTCAGAAAAAAAGGATGTAGGTCTTGTTTATTTTATTTTATTTTGACTGAATGCAAAACCAGTATTTGTTCTGTCATTTAGCCTCTTTTCTTAGTTCACTGATATAACACAATCCAAATATCATTTTAATACCTCCACATTTCAGAATAGTAACGCTTTTTTGACATTTCACCCAGACGCGAAAGATTAAACCAAATTTAATAGCCATTGCATTTATTGTTTTGGATTTCAATGCAATGATTATGAACCCAGTAATGTGATATATGCTTTAATTTCATATCTTCCTCATCCTCTATCTCTAATTATTACCGGGTAATCATGACTTATATAAATTATTTTTTTCCGCAATAGCTTTGAAAAAGAAAAGAGCTCCAGCTATCACTAAATTGAAAGGAAAATCTAGGCACCACAATTTTTAGAGTAGAAATTAAGTATTTATTTCATAACTCGATAGAGGTTTCTGAAAATAAAAAAAAATATTTAAACGCGAATGAAAAATGTTTTATGCGTCGTTAATAGTGAAATGGGGATTACAACTTCGACTTCTGCCTTTACCTACGCGGCTTTGATTATTCAAAAGTGTGCCAAAAAAATAAAATAAAATTTTTTTATAGCCATTCAGCACACCTCTGTACTGAAATTTATTGAAATTATGAAAACCCAGCATTGTACTTCATGCTTTCCCCTCTTTTTTTGGAAAGCTTTAACAGTTTCACTGCAACCTAAATACTACACATGACCTATTACAAAATGTAAGATATAACTAGCGTATTCTCTCTCTTTCTTTATGGGTGTGTTCGCCAACGTTCCTAATATTGTAACATTATTAATGCTGTATATTAACTCTTTTTGGATTCGCTCACCTCAGTATTGATCTACGGAGAAAACGTGTCAAAGGATCGTTGACTTGAATTTAAAGATTTTTTTTAAAACATACTTCATAACAGAGAAAGAAATTTTACACCTTGGAGCATTTTTCGTTTTATTAAAAAATGCAAATAATATTTTAAAGTTCAAATTATTCGTAGAAAATCTAGTATAGTGTGTTTTAAACGCTCATAAATTCCTTCGGTGGGCGAAATTTATAAAATGGATCTTGTTGCAAGGTGCAGAAAAGTTCAGGCTACCTAAAAATACCAATTTTATTGGATTACCAGCATTTAATAGCTGTAAATAGTAGACAAATTTTCTCCATAGATTAACATTGAGGTGAGCGAATCTAAATAGGGTTAGTAGACAGCATCTTCAAACCTAATGTGATACTTTAGTAGGGTATTGTTTTTCTCTTTTTTGTGTAAAATATCTTCAAAATTAGTAAGAGTTATGGTTGGGAAGGCTAAAGATATTTGTAGTTTTCCCACTTTTGGACAGGTCCAAGGCCTCTAACTCTTGTGTATGCAGACGACAGACTGTGTTTTGCAATTTAAAAAGTTATTCCCAAGAAAAAGTGATTCGACAAACAGTTAATTTTTTTTCGCTTGGCAATTTAGCTTTTAGATTACGTCCGATATATTCCCATAGAAATACATGTCTGAGAAAGATAATTCCGTAATTAATATCTCGGAGGCTAAATCAGAAATATCCGAGAAATCGTCTATGTTTCGAAGAGTCAATCATTACCAGATTACATTGTGTTACCAGATCCGTTGTTTTCCAGAGACATTCATTTGGCCTTAGTCCTGATAAGTGGGAACTTTATGTTAAATTGAATATATTTAACTAGCTGAATACCCGTGCTTCGCTACGAATCACATTCAAATTAAATACAACGGTCGATGTATGCAATTAATGGCAAACAAATTTATTTATAATAAATGCAACGGTCAATATATGCAATTAATGCTAAAAAATATATGTTTGTAAAAAAAATCTTAACGGATATTTTTATAGACAAAATAATGTAGAAGAAAATATTCAAATTAAATCTAATAGAACATACTAAAGAATACAGTTAATATAATACAGTTTGAGGAACATTTCTTTTACTGTATTTTAATATGTTTTTTGATTAATGTCCAACCGCCTGCCGCATTAGAGAGAAGAAAAAAAAATTTTGTCAATTTATTTCGTTGTTATGCACGTGACGCAAAATTAGTTTAAAGTATCACAAAAAGAAAAGAAACCCCGTGATCAGTATTTAATAAATTAAATTCTAAAAATTAATCTTTAAAAATTCACCAAATCAGAAAATGGAGGTAAAGATTGGAAAATGATTTCATTTTAAAGAAATTTTTATGATTTTTCTCGTGATATAAATTTTATAACCCTCAGATTATTATTTTAAATGCAAACTTAAAATAATAATCTGAGAAATAATAATCCGATAAAAGAATGTTACAAAAACAGCTTAAAAATTTAATTAAAAATATCTAAGAAGAATTTTTCAAAAATCTTTCTTAGTGCACCCACTATAAGAAGAATCGCCATGCAAAATTTCAACCCTTTAGGTCCAGCGGTTTGATCTGTGCGTTATCTGTCGTCAGTCAGTCACGGAACTTTTTTATATATATATGGATAAGTGCTGGCTTAAACCAAAGAAAAAAGGTGAAAGATGTGAAAGGTTGAAAAGAAAAATACAAGATTCTGTCAGCAGCCAAACTAATTCGCAAACCACCATCATGTTAAAGGATAATTACAATGGAACTATAACAAAGGACCGTATTCTATAGATTCCAGGATATTGAATCGGGTAAATATTTTTTGGCTGAGGCTGGTAATAGAACAATTCATCCTACCTTTCGATAGTTAAAAAAATTACAGATTATTAACTCATATTTTCAAGCGTTTTAGGGAGAAAAGCTAACAGTGCTGACAGATGTTGGGCTCATGCAAAATAAAACAATTGCTTGACATCTTAACACGTGAGTACATATATTGAAGTATCGAAACTTAAATCATGTTCAAAAATACACCGGAAAAAGTAAATTAACTTTCTCTTTATGGTTAAAAAATTGATTCCTTCTGTCAATAAAATACCAGTTTTATGATTATTGTAATACTTTTAAAATTTACATAACATTAACACATGGAATATTTTAAGGCGTCAAAAATTCAGGTCCATTTAGAGAGGACTAATGGAGATTTCGATGTTTTTTTTTTCCAAAAGTTGCGGAAAAAATAGTATGGAAATCAGGCAAAAAAGTGTAATTTGTTTTGACAAATAATTTTTAAGTTGCTGCTAGAGTGCGCAGTTACAGTTAAGCTTTTCATTTTTTTATAAGATCCACTTAATTGGCTCCAAATAGAATTTAGCAAAATCATGCACATGTGTGCAATTTTTTAAAAATATTCAGCATCGATGTCATTACAAACGTACTAAAAGTGGTCAACATACATTTTTCCGGAAGATTATATACGTTCAGATTTTAAATATTTAGAATGATATGTAATTACCCATAAATAAAAAAAAAAGTGTTTCATTAGTAGTTTTCCTGTTTAGTTAATAGAAGATATCATATTAATTATTATCATTTATTACCAATTTTAAAGGAATGTAAAGTATATCCGAGAAAAAAAACTTATATATTGAAATCGATAGAAGAGATGGTCATTTCTGATGTCAAATAAAATATTTTCTTAATTTTTTAAAATTATTTATTCATATTTAAAAAAAATAAATAATTTAAAAAAAATAAGAAAATGTTTTATTGAACATCAGAAATGAAGAAAATTATTTATTTATATTTAAAAAATATAAATAAATAATTTTAAAAAATTAAGAAAATGTTTTATTTAGAATCAGAAATGACCATCTCTTCAATATTGAAATCGATAGAAGAGATGTTCATTTATATTTATATTTATTTTATTTATATATAAAAAATAAATAAATAATTAAAAAAAATTAAGAAAAAGTTTTATTTGACATCAGAAATGACCATCTCTTCCATATTGAAATCGATAGAAGAGATAGTCATTTATGTTTATATTTAATTTATTTATGTATAAAAAATAAATGATTTTAAAAAATTAAGAAAAGTTTTATTTGACATCAGAAATGACCATTTCTTTATTGAAATCGATAGAAGAGATGGTCATTTATATTTATATTTAATTTATTTACATTTAAAAAAATATAAATAAATTATTTTTAAAAAATTAAGGAAATGTCTTATTTGGCATCAGAAATGACCATCCCTTCAATATTGAAATCGATAGAAGAGATATTCATTTATATTTATATTTATATTTAATTTATTTATATATAAAAAATAAATAAATAATGTTAATTAATTGAGAAAATGTTTTATTTGACATCAGAAATGACCATATCTTAATATCGAAATCGATAGAAGAGATGGACATTTATATTTATATTTAATTTATTTATGTGTGAAAAATAATAAATGATTTTAAAAAATTAAGAAAATGTTTTATTTGACATCAGACATGACCATCTCTTCAATATTGAAATCGATAGAAGAGATGGTCGTTTCTGATGTCACATAAAACATTTTCTTAATTTTTTAAAATTATTTATTTATATTTTTTAACCGGAAATACGTGATCAAAACTAGTTTCACATAAAATTATTAACAAAAACCGGTTACTAATGTGTTTGACTGATTGCCGTGTGTTACCATTTACAAATCCATTTTTCTTCTCCGATTATGAAGACTGATTATAGTTTCACTGATATTAGTTTCACTGATACTATGTTATATTTTCAACCAGATTTACTCAATTAATAAGATCAACTTTAATTTTTTTATTAAGAAATAGCTTCTGCTAATGTCGTATCTAAATACGATATCTAATCATTCAGCCTGAATTAAGACAAATTTCGAGTTTTAGTTTTAATTCATGACGCAAGAAGTTTATTGTTTGTTTACTAGCGGTAATATCATTAAAAAGGAAAAACTACTTTTACAGGTATCGTTGTAGGAAATATTTTACATCCTGAAGCTCATGCTTTTCACTTAAATGGCTTTTTAACAGGAATTTTATAATAACGATCAATCTTTTAAATAAAATTCTACATAGAATAATTATAGCTCCTGAGGTATTTTTAAAAATTTCGTCACAGTATATTTGGACTATTAATTATTCGAAAACTTCTGTAGATAGATACCTTTTAAAGAAGTTACATTAATAAATTTACGAAAAGAACGTCACTGGTTCAATGCCCATCTCTGACAAATCCACCGCCGTCTACACTAAATGCGGCTGGTGCACGAAAAATCTGTCGTGGCTGCAATATCCTCCAAGTTCTCAAATTTACCTCTGGAGGTGCGGGGTCAAGTGTATCGGTCTCGTCACTTGACTCTGTTCAAAATTACTGAACCAGCTTGTAGGGGGTAGTGCTGGCCACCTATAAGGTGCCAGCTTAAATGAATGGCCAGCAGTCTTGTGGTGTACATACAGGCGAATGTCTAGCGACAAGTGCCTCTGCGTTCGGAAAAAAATATGAAAAAAAAATCACGAAAAAAATTTTTTTTTTTCAAAATAAAATTTTACTGAGAGCATTTCCCTGAAATTGATTGTCCTGAAGTATCTATTTTGCTGATGATTGCTCATAATTTTTTTTTTGCCTACTTCAAACGGTTAATCAGTCAACAACGCTATTTTTAGTTCTAAGGAAGGGTTATAAAGTAGATCAATGACATGGCATAATAGGTAAGTGTATAAACATTGGCTTTAAATACTGAATATCATCGGTTCCATTTCAGGCCTGCCTTAGTTCCTTTTTAATGAAAAAAATATAAAAGGGGATGGAACGAAAGATGGGGTCGTTACAAAGAGACGGAAGAATTAAATTCTCTGACTGTTCTGAAACAAGGAATTCTGATATAAGTCCCCAGGATATGAAAATTTATTTGAATATTCAAAATACCAATTAGAATGAAATTCAAAAGTCTGTGAATAACTACCAGGGTTTCTTACGATATTGAAATTACAAGTTTCTTATTTTCTATTATAAAATTTATGATTAATATTTTTTTCGTGTCTAAGCCGGATGTGGACACGTTAAATCCGTAGATCGGAAAGTCCTTCTATGAGGTCAGTGGGTGGGAAAGTTATGATCCCCTCAGATGTCGCCCCTGGGGGGGGGATGTCAAAATTGAGGTGGCACCTAGCCAAGTCGGACTGCAAACCTTGTGGGGTTATTATAGACAGGAGCCTATAGGGACCTGGTCTAGAACTTCCTGTCAGGGGGGCATTAGGAACAATGACAACAACATGATTAATATTTTAAACAAGAAATTTTAAAAATTTAAAAATAATTATTGTCTTATAAAATATTCACAGACAGAAAGACAAGATGGTATTATATTGTAATAACTTTTAACTTTCATAGGCCCATAATTTAATATAGGAACAAACACACTTTAAACGAATCATAAAATTTGATAAATACTTGATATCTTGTATACAGATTATATTAAGTTGTCTGCAGAAAATTTTATATTAGAAAAAAATGTACAGTAAAGAACGCATAGTGCAGAAAATGAATATCTGAGAGCGAGATTTGTTTCCATTCCGGTTATTTGCATGTTTATGAGGTCAGTTTATCTTTGAACATTTTAACCCAAGGGAAACAGTGAAACTAGAAAAAAGAAAAATTTAGTTTAAAGTTTTAAGTCATCAGTGCTTTTGAGTACAAAGCGTACAAAATGATTTTAAAAGTTAATCTTCGATCAAAGGAATATCAGTTAATTTTTGGAATAGTATTTTTCATTAATTATAAGAGATTTTTGTTTTCCACAAATGAGCAAAGTATAGACATTAACTCGTAGTAACCAATACTCCATTGTCATATGATCAAAAACTTGTTTCTAAATGTTTTTAGATCAACGTTTGAAAAAAGCTCTGGATTATTCTTTGGCGAATTATCCCTTTTGTGGATTTTCCTGGGGTCACAAAGTAAAATGTCTCGAAATTAAATAGAAATTGTCCGAAAGAAGTTGCACTTTTTTCCTGATGAAAAACTGAAAAAACCCTGCTATTTGCTTATTTTTGTTTCGGCTGAATCCTATTTAAATCTTTCTATTTAGCTTATTTGCAAACTCTAAAAACTTCATTTTCTTAACGTACATAAGGTCTATTTTGGATTATCTAATTTATTAGCTCACCTGTGTCAAAATGTCACGAAACTAAACAGAAATAGTCCGAAAGACGTTGCACTTTTTTCCTGATGAAAAACTGAAAAAAAACCCCTGCTATTTGCTTATTTTTGTTTCGGCTAAATCCTATTTAAATCTTTCTATTTATCTTATTTGTAAACTCTAAAAACTTCCATTTTCTTAACGTACATAAGGTCTATATTGGATTATTTAATTTATTAGCTCACCTGTGCATAACTTAAGCTAGATATAACAGTGAATTCAAAGTATTTGAGTGTTTTTATACAGGGAGAAAGAATGCAAATAATGCAAAGGACATACATTTTAACCAAAATACTTCTAATTTTACATATTAAAATTGTACACCACGTCTCTGTGCGGGGAACCCTTACAGTCTACGTTCATTATAGAGCTATGTCCAACTGTAATTTCTCTTTTACTTGTAAATTGGGTCCGGCGAAGGGGGAAAGACACCCTGTAGGGTCCATCAGTGTTTTTTAAGCAGGTGAAACGCTAATTAACTCTGAAGACATCCGTATCCCATCCACATAGATGCACGCACTCACTTGATACGTGACTTACCGCACTCCTCTCTTCTCCAGGGTTCCTTTAAAGGACCCTCCTTTTTGGAGTCATTAGAAGGAGCCCCGTCTTGCCCCGGGGCGCAATATAGTCAGCCCCCCCCTCGTGATTAAGCATTAGGGCGCGGTGAATCATTGTTAATCAAACGAGCGCACTTGCAGCAAGACAAACAGCGGGACGGACCGAACTTGCCCGCGGGCAGGCTTTTCTCTGCGACAGCATTCCGTGAAAGAGCAACGCCGGGTAAAAATCGAGGGTTTTGGAAACTATAAATTGAAAAGGAGGGCGGGAGTTGGGTATAGGAAAAGCAAAACGAAATAGGGGAAAAAAAAGGAGGAGGGAGAACTTTAAAGTCTGCGAAGGAGGAGGGCGCAGTTAACAAAGTGAATCATGCGCGCAGACGTATTAACCACGCTCTGATAGTTACTCTAGTAGCTGAAGTGAAGGTAAAAGGTGGGTGTTTGTGCGTGTGTGTACGTGTGTGTATGTGTTTTTTTTTTATCAAAGTGAGAACTCCGAAACTAACTGAGCTGTAAACTTCTGAAACACGCGTTGCAGAAAAGTTGGAGAAATTTCTCACGGAAAGTTGTGCAAGCGAGGAGGGGGTGGGGAGGAAATGAGATTGTTGACAAAGGGAGAGAGACGTTTTAATCAGAACATACCTTGCTCCATATCCCATGTTTAAAACCTGACACACACGTAATGTAAAATATCCTTTATTTTAATATATATCTGTGGCTTGGTGCAAGAAGTGCCTAAGTCAGTTTTTTCCAAGATGACTTTGTTTACTGATGTCTCTTTAAAAAATATTATTTTCAATGTAAGAAGTACCCAAGTCTGTACAATGGTTTAGAAAAACTTTTAAAGCATTGGACAGACTTGGGTACTTCATGCATTGAAAATAATATATTTTTAAAAGAGACATAAGCAAACAAAGTCATCTTGGAGAAAACTGACTTCGACACTTCTTGTACCAAGCCCCCCCCCCCAATATATATATATATATATATATATATATATATATATATATATATATATCTATATCTTATATATATATTTCTTCTGTCCATGTGTATGTAACTGAACTCCTCCTAAACGACTGGACTGATTTTAATGAAATTTTGAGTGTGCGATGAAATTGATTCGAGAATGGTTTAGATTCACAATTTGATCCGATAGAAAATGTTTTTATATTTTTAATTAATTAATAAAAAACCAACAATTTATAAGGGGGTGCGTCCGGTAAATGGAAGTTGTTACAGTTTGTGGAATCGGCCCTCTGGATAATGGCGTCCACGTTAGGTTTAGTTAGTAAACAGCGAGCGAAAAGATAAAAATAAAGAAAATCAAAAAGTTTCAAGTCACATATTAAACCAGAATAATAAATGAAAATAATAAACTTTGAAGTCAGATTTTATACTCTAAAACACATCAGATCCAACGGCATATTCATACTCTCGACACGCGATGGAAAATTCGAATCAACCACGTTAAGTGACACGAGATCTTTTTTAATCGCTACTGCAATCCTCCTCGCCTATATCTTTGTGTCTATTGAAGAGCTAAAGACTAAGCTTCTATCCTGCTAACTTATTTCTGACTAAAAACTCCTCTGACATGTATAATCACCAGCACATGTATGATCGCCAACACATGTATGATCGCCACAACAACTTTCCAATAGCGAATATGTTTCACTTTACCCACTAGAACTCCATGTTATCGTGGCGCGTTCGGAAGGTCGCCAATTTGGAAAGTACGATGCTCTCGACCCGGGTTCGAATCCAGAGTTGTGTAAATTTTGCTAGACCTGTTATTTCAGCTTTTTTTTTTAAGGCTTTTTTATTTGAGCTTTTATTTTTTTATGTTTTTAATTATTTAATTGTTATTTTATTTTATTATTTTTTTATTTTAATTTTTAAAAATTATTATTTTTAAAAATTATTATTTTTATTTATTTTTATTTTTTTCAGCTTTTTTATGACGAAATACCGAATATAGCTGAAATCTCAGGAGTTTATTATACATTTATACATTTTTAATTGTGTTTTCATATTATTAATATGTATAACATTTCGTATGCTTTTTTTTCTATGTTATTTATACTGTGTTAATTTTTAAATTGAGTTTGGTTAACAAACATTCTTAAAATCCCGGGCATCGCCGCGAACTTCAGCTAGAATTACAATGTTTGAACAGGACAACGTCTGTCGGTTCCGCTAGTATATATATATAATTTTATTTCCTTCAGTTTTATGAATTTAGTTGTTCATCAAGATTTGGGTTTCTGTTTGGTAGTAAATTTTTAAGACACTGGGTTCGATGAAATAAAAGATACACTACTGAAAAACGAAATATTTATTTCTTTTAAAAATGCTGATGATTCCTTACAACAGCGATCTATCCTTACTTTTGTACCATTTTTATCCTCTAGCAACAGAGATCGCCTTGTTGCCAGATACATAACACTGTTGTAATTTTATATACAAGGGAGTGAAATAAACATGGAAAATACACACAAGTTTACTAAAACAAGCATGTATAGAGAGTGGATTTTAGTAAAAATTCTTTTACAAAAAGCCGCACTTTCCAACAAAAAAAAGAGAAAAAAAACAAAAATTCAAATTCAAATGTAGCAAATTTTTTTAAAAAAAAATTCCTATTCAAAGAAATAAATAAAAGTAAAAATAACAACAAAATAAGAGTAAAACGAGGAAAAAACAGGACGCATTAAGGGGATAAGGGACTTTCAAACTCGATTTTTTTAAATTTGAGTTTTTAACTCGATATACAAAAGGACAATAATTTATTTTCTTCTTTTACTACATTGAAAACTCTTAGAATTCAAGATAAGGGTTTACTTGATTGGTTTCTGAAAAAAGTTACCTATCATTCGATGCCCCCCCCCCCCCAAAAAAAAAAAATAAATAAAAAAATAAATTGTCCTTTAGTGGTGTTAATCCTTATTATTTGGAAAATTTATTATGGATTCAAAAAGTTAGGAGTCAACCAAGTGCTTTGACACTAAAATTTCAAAAAACTTCAAACGTGGACTCAACCGATTTTGCTTGTGAATGGCTCATATAAATGTATAAATTTATATGTGTATAAATATAACTAAAATTAATGTAAACAATTCAACACAAACTAAAACTTATATAGCGGGCATAGACTGCCGAACAAATTAACTGAAAAACCTACCCTAGCGTTAAAAACTTTTAACTTTTCAATAAAAGATTGCGCAGTTGGAACAAATCCTCATATTGAAAACGGACAAATATAACTAAAATTAAATATTTCAACACAGCTAGATAATTATAGGAAGAATGTAGACAAAAAACAAACAGAAATCAAGCACTCAGGGCTCTACGCACCATAAGGCAAGATACTCTGTAGTAGTGACGGAACTAAACCAGAAATCGAGGTAACCGACTGGTCTCGTCATCAGTGAGCCTAACCAAATCAGTTACCTCAAGGAGAACTTTCTGATTAGTGTGATGAAGCGCTTTCGATTTGAAAGAAAAATTAAAATTTTTAGAGAGATAAAGTGATCGAAGGCTGTTTTCATCACATTTCGGTTAGAATGCTAGGAAGCCGCCTTTGATTAGAGGACGGAACAGTAGTCTGTACGCTTAGCCAATTTAAAAGCGGCGGTGCGCGATAGGGGGTAGGTGATTCCAGACGCAGATAAGGAGATGGCACCAGGGTTTGACATTAAAGTAAAATACCCTATTGTAAAGGATTTATTGGGCCTGTAGACCGCAAAACACGTGGACTGGACTTTGGGTGGTCTCTGTATGACGTAATTAAGACGTGCATGGGTTATGGGATTATCCAATCCGAGAAATGAAAATGGAGGCTAAGTGGTGGATTTTTGAAAGCTTTCCTGAATGGATTAGGAGTCACGAGAAGGCGTGGACTTTGTTATAAAAAAATAAATAAATAGAAGACTTAGAGTTTTTTTCGAAGATTCTCTTCTGCGTGCGGGCCCGGTTGACTTTTCCCGGTGCTTTAGCATTGCAGAGGGATGAAGAGATTGGAATTTCAAAACGTCGGAGACCGGTTGAGCATTCCGGGAGTTGTCCGACAGTACGAGAAAGAGGTTTCGTTTTCCGGAAACCGGTTGATCTTTCCTAGTGCCTTAGCATCGAAAGTGATGAAAAGATTGGCAGTTTTAAATATTGGAGATCCGGACGAGTCTTCCCGGAGCTGAGAGTGATTTTGAGCAAGAGAATAGAAACGGGGTTATAGAGAGGATGCGCCTTAATGTTGGAGATCTGGTCGAGTCTTCCCGGAATTGAGCGTGACTTTGGATCAAGAGAAGTCGATGTCATTATTTTCCTGATGAGTGCCCCATCATTTTGAAAAGAGTAGAAGAATACCCACGACAGCCTAGAGACGCAGCGCACCCACTACCTAGAAGGAAGAAGCGATACCCCATGCCTAAGCAGAGCTTCGACGCCAGAGTCCCAGTGCTGTATCGTCAAACTGAGTGAGTGAAAGTTAAATTTTGTTTTGTTCAGACCCCACCGAGCTAAAATGAAAGATTAGTGCGGGAACAGTGTTTTTTGTAAAGATAATTTTGATGAATAGGAGTTCTTGGCTATGAGTTAGTTTAATAATTATATGCTCCCTGAATCCAAAAGGTGTAGATTTAATTAAATACCTGTCATTCGATATGAATCGAGGAGAAAATGCTAAAAGATTAGTAAAATGTGTAAACTGTGTGCGAAGATTTGGTAATTCAGTTTTTTTTTGTAAATAGATAAGGTTGTAAATAAATCAATTTTATTTTGTTACATTGGAGTCAGTCATCTTTATCTTCGCAGTTGACCTAAAGGAAAGTTATTACCTAGTTATTAGAAGCAAAGTTATTTGAATTGATCGTTTGCCAGAATGTCTAGAACCTTGGGTTGTATTCAACCAAATAAATAAAAAAAACACAACGCACCCAAATACCTATAAATTATAAATAATTTGTACTAACCCAAATAATATACGAATCTCGCCCAAAGAAATAAATAATTTTAAGACAGGCAACACGACAAATGGTGACCGTGACTCAGTCTCATGGTGTGTTAGGGACTTTAGAGATAAAAAATTTTTTTTTGTTTTTCAAAGTGAAGGGAGCCGCGTATTAAAATTATTTTGAAAGCGCGCGATGTTTGAAATTTAAATGTGTATTTGCCATATTTAATTTTGAAGGTATATGAATAAGTGTATGAAATCACAATAAATTTTTTGTTCGGTAAATGGTTCCGACCAGGATAATAAAGATACTTTGTGTTAGGCTAGAATCGTGAAATTTTTTTTTGGCGTTACAAAAAAAAAACAGTTACAGTTTTTTTTTTTTGTCTTTAAAAAAAAAAATTTTTTTTGGTCTTTACAAATTTTGTATAGAAGGGAGCAGCGCGTAAGAATTTTTAGAGCGGGAGTGTTTTGAAAATATGTTCGTATATTTGCCACAATTATTATTATTGAGTGTAATTTTGTTTTGAAGAGTGTGACAATATTGATTTTATGTTAAGATTGTTTGAAGTATGAATATATGAATGCAAATATTTTAGTTTTAACTAAGTGAATTAAAGAGTGTTTTTAGAAAGAGTTTGTTGAGTTGGTTAAAGATAGATAAGAAATACTTATGTTATGATTTATATGAAGTGTTTAAAATTTATGTATATTGTAGATATTGTAGAGATGATAGATTGAATTGAGGTGTATTTTTGAAAAATATTTTGAATAAGTTAAAAGTAGTTGATGGCAGAAAATTTGTTTGATATCAGTTGATAGATAATATTTAAGTGTGATTTTGAAAATTCTATTGAAATGAGAAAATCAATAGATAGTTAAAATTTGAGTAACGGTTGAGAAATTATTGAATTGAGTACAAGTGTGTTGGTCGATAGTAATTAGTGGTACTTGGTATAGATATGAAATTTTTGGAGAGAAACGTGTGTCAATTTAAGTATAGAATTTGTCAGATAATATTTTTGCAAGTACATTGAGAATAGAATTGTGTTTTGTTTTGATTTTGTGCATATATGTGTATTTTGGGGGAAATTAGCGTTTTTTTAGTTTGGGATTGTGAGTCATAGTTTAATTACGTATAAAGAATTTGAATGCATAATGTTAGGAGAAGTAATATTATAATGAGAGAATTCTTGCATATTGAGTAATGATAGGTAAACGAATGATCGGTAATGTGAGGTGTAAAATTTAAAAATTGGAGTTATTTGAGTTAGATCAAGAAGGTTGTATCGCGAATGTGTTGCAAAGCCATCGTCAGTTGGGTAAAATTGAAATAGGAAGTTTAGATAAAAAGTTAGAGTAGAGGTGATTTTGAATTTTGAATGAAAGATGGTTAACGGTAAGCAAAAGCGCAAATCATAGTCAGATTTGTTTCAGTCTATAAACGATAAATAATGTGAGGTGGATTATATTGCATTTAATCTGCCAAAAAGCTTATAGATGAAGGAGTGCTGAGTTAAGAATGTAAAATAAGAGTTTTCGATACATTGTTGGAGTAGAGGTCTTTATAACGAAAAGAGGGTTAGTTATAGGCATAAATGTTCAGAATTACCACAGTATAAAAAAACTAAACTTTTTGATGGATGGATTGCATTAGTTGTTAGGTGCTATGAAAATAAAATTTACGATTGTTTACCCTGGGTTGAATAATAAGTCAGTGTAGTGAAGTTTTAGATATGAATTTAGTGAAGCATGTGCGTAGAATTAGTAGAGATATGTGGTATTAGAAAGATGGCGGTTGTTTTTAAGAATTACGCAAAATAAAAGGTTGTCGTAGTATAGTGCTTTGTGTGAGGAGTGATAGGAAGTGCGGGGTCAGTTTTTGTTTACTAAAACAGGAAGTGGGGAAAAGGTTTTCTAAGAAAAGAGAGGGGTTCGTTTGCCCTTCTTACTCTCCCCCCCCCCTAAGGAAGGAGAACGCACGATAAAGAAACTAGTTTGTATGTAGGCTTTTTTATGTGGTTTGGATGAGGAAATTTTGCGTTTATGGAAGATTTTGGAAAGTGAAAACTTGTGTTTTTAATTTAGAAAATCCTGGAAGTGATTTAGGGCTGCAGACCTAGAATGACTTCAGGAACAGGGGTTTGAGAAAGTAATGTTTGACGAAATATAAGTGTTGAGGAGTTAAGTGCGATACGGTAGGCGTGAGGAATATCACTTTAGTAAGTTTGTGTGAGTTTAAAATTTAGCAAATTGTTTAAACAGCTCATTAGAGAATAAATGGCAATTTCTGGCCAAAATTTACATTTATTTATCTAAAATGCTGAAGTGCATGGACTAAGCTAGTGACTTTTTGAAATGAAATAAAGAAATAATTAAATAGCCGCACAAGTGAAAATAAAAATAAATATAAGTCGTGGTGGTTAGAAAGTTGTAGATGGTTGGAAAATGAGAATAGTTTTGGGGTTTACTGTTATCAGGTGTTTTTTTTGGTTGAGATTTATGGGCTCTATTGTGCAAACGGAGGAAAGTTTTTTAGTCCCAAATTACTTTAAGGGGCAGAGAGTATCGAAAATTCGGGTCCCCGGGGTCAAAACCAGACTGAGTTGAACGAATTTCTGGTCTGAGAACAGGTTTCTTGTACGAGAGGGGGTGTCCTTCCGTGGTGTCAGGTGTTGCTAGGGTAACGAGGGAAAATGCGAAAGAAAATAAGTTGGTGTGATTCGCGAATCTAGCATGCTGTAGGATTTTGGGAATTGAGTGACTTCGAGGGTTCGCGTGTTTTTGAAAAAGGGGAGAGAGCAATGTTTAGTTTTGTTTTCGCAGTTGAGGGAAGCAAGTGGTTTGAAGGTGTTTTTTTTTTTCTTTTGCGCGTTCTTTTTTTGTTTTTTTTTTCGTTTCTTTTACAATGATGGGGAAAATGGGTTTGGATTATGATTTTTAGAAAATATAAGTGTGATAGGAAGGTTATTTGTGAACACTCAATTTATACATACATATGAATTTAAGTTAATGAATTTGTTTTGAAAAAGTACAAAAATATTGTGAGAAGTGTGTTGAAAATGCAACAAATTTTTATATGCTTGGTATTTAGTTGTGAATGTGGCAAATATACTGTGAGATATATTTTAATGTGTTAATTATTTTTGTTTATAAGTAAATTTTGTGAATAATGAGGAATAGTGTTAGAATAGAGTTTAATTGCGTGCAAAATGATATATAGAGAGATGAAGAATTTATGCTTTGTGATAGTGTTTTGGGTCTGAACTCTGCAAATCATGATTTTGTATGGTGATTAATTATGTCGACATGGTTCATATAGATCTTCGATGTTTTCACTCAGAACATTTGATTAAAAGAATGAAATTTTGAATTCAGAACTCTAATAAGTGCATAGGTTGGTGGTCTTCTCTTACCTAAATTAAAGGTATAGATCACATGATCAAAGAAGGTCAATGGAGTCAGGAGTAAGTGTTTTGATGTTTTGTTTTAGTGTTTATAAACAGTGTATGAGGACTTATGATGTGAACAAGTTTTTTTTCAGACATGGATGGTAAGAAGTTTTGTAATTGATGTGATTATGTTTTATTGAGTGTCATGAATTATATAAGTAGTACATGAGAATTTTGTAAACTTTTCGAGGAGGGGAGCATATTTTTACGTGTTTGGTGTTTGGTTAGTTTTTTTTTTCGGAGGAGGGAGCGTATGTGATGAAGCGCTTTCGATTTGAAAGAAAAATTAAAATTTTTAGAGAGATAAAGTGATCGAAGGCTGTTTTCATCACATTTCGGTTAGAATGCTAGGAAGCCGCCTTTGATTAGAGGACGGAACAGTAGTCTGTACGCTTAGCCAATTTAAAAGCGGCGGTGCGCGATAGGGGGTAGGTGATTCCAGACGCAGATAAGGAGATGGCACCAGGGTTTGACATTAAAGTAAAATACCCTATTGTAAAGGATTTATTGGGCCTGTAGACCGCAAAACACGTGGACTGGACTTTGGGTGGTCTCTGTATGACGTAATTAAGACGTGCATGGGTTATGGGATTATCCAATCCGAGAAATGAAAATGGAGGCTAAGTGGTGGATTTTTGAAAGCTTTCCTGAATGGATTAGGAGTCACGAGAAGGCGTGGACTTTGTTATAAAAAAATAAATAAATAGAAGACTTAGAGTTTTTTTCGAAGATTCTCTTCTGCGTGCGGGCCCGGTTGACTTTTCCCGGTGCTTTAGCATTGCAGAGGGATGAAGAGATTGGAATTTCAAAACGTCGGAGACCGGTTGAGCATTCCCGGGAGTTGTCCGACAGTACGAGAAAGAGGTTTCGTTTTCCGGAAACCGGTTGATCTTTCCTAGTGCCTTAGCATCGAAAGTGATGAAAAGATTGGCAGTTTTAAATATTGGAGATCCGGACGAGTCTTCCCGGAGCTGAGAGTGATTTTGAGCAAGAGAATAGAAACGGGGTTATAGAGAGGATGCGCCTTAATGTTGGAGATCTGGTCGAGTCTTCCCGGAATTGAGCGTGACTTTGGATCAAGAGAAGTCGATGTCATTATTTTCCTGATGAGTGCCCCATCATTTTGAAAAGAGTAGAAGAATACCCACGACAGCCTAGAGACGCAGCGCACCCACTACCTAGAAGGAAGAAGCGATACCCCATGCCTAAGCAGAGCTTCGACGCCAGAGTCCCAGTGCTGTATCGTCAAACTGAGTGAGTGAAAGTTAAATTTTGTTTTGTTCAGACCCCACCGAGCTAAAATGAAAGATTAGTGCGGGAACAGTGTTTTTTGTAAAGATAATTTTGATGAATAGGAGTTCTTGGCTATGAGTTAGTTTAATAATTATATGCTCCCTGAATCCAAAAGGTGTAGATTTAATTAAATACCTGTCATTCGATATGAATCGAGGAGAAAATGCTAAAAGATTAGTAAAATGTGTAAACTGTGTGCGAAGATTTGGTAATTCAGTTTTTTTTTGTAAATAGATAAGGTTGTAAATAAATCAATTTTATTTTGTTACATTGGAGTCAGTCATCTTTATCTTCGCAGTTGACCTAAAGGAAAGTTATTACCTAGTTATTAGAAGCAAAGTTATTTGAATTGATCGTTTGCCAGAATGTCTAGAACCTTGGGTTGTATTCAACCAAATAAATAAAAAAAACACAACGCACCCAAATACCTATAAATTATAAATAATTTGTACTAACCCAAATAATATACGAATCTCGCCCAAAGAAATAAATAATTTTAAGACAGGCAACACGACAATTAGGATGTATGTTTCTTAGTTTCCTATCGACAAAAAGTTTTAAAATTATTTTAAAATATAATTTCTTAGTAATTTCAGAATGGTGATGTCTTTGAGGAAGAATTCCTTTTTAGTTAAGGATAGATGTATGCTGTCATTCAAATGAAACTCTTTCGGCTTGCTTTTAGTTATTTTTAAAAAGAAAAAATCTTAACTTTTTTAAGATCCCTAGTAATTCTAGATGAGAAAGAATACAAACATCAGCATGTCTGAGACAAATTAGAAGTGACCCCAAAATCGCACTTTGCTGGTCATGATATTAGAGTTAACCTTGTTTCAAATGAACGTACTTTTGTTCTTTTGAAGGTAGATGATTTCTCCTTTATTGAATATCTAATTCTCTTAACGCGTTTTCACTAAAAATTTTCTTTTTTCAAGTGTGCGTCATTCTCACGGGTTTGACGAGACTCTTGCTTCTTAATACAATTTAATCTCTTCTATCTCCAGTTTACGCAATTGAATCAGTAGTTCTAAAGGCACCCCTAGAACAATGCATTGTATCGCAACGACGTATGTTTTGCATTAATATTAAGTAGAGATTTACGTAGAGAAAAGCTGAATCTTTCTTGAAACTAACTAGTATGGCTAGAACTTAAATTCAACATAAAAAACCAAAAGTTATTGCTACCCGAGTTGAGCGAACAACTAAGAACGTGTAAATAAAAATACATCAATATATCTATGATGCCCGGTATAAAGGGCTTAAGTGAAAATAAGTGATTTTTAGATATTTGTCAGCGTTTTATCAATAAAAAACAAACAAAAATCTTTTGACTTGTATAAAAGGCTTAAGTCTATCAATTTTGTATACAAAAGTACATTTTGTGCAAAAGACTTAAGTAGAAATTATATTTCTGCGATTGGTATAAAAGCCAATAACCTGGTATATTTAAATCATTGTTTTTGACTCAAGCCCTTTATACTGGGAATTGGCTGCTGTTTCGCCATAACCGTCACTTACGGAATTGGGGTGTGTGCGCATCTTTTATTTTGCATTAGGATTTTGTGTGCTTGCATGTAAGGTGCGTTGAGCCCATACTGTAAGTTGTGTTTGTCTTTTCATTTTCTTTTTGACTTATTGCTTCCTTGGGGGACTCGGGACCTTGGGATGTCTTTTGGGCTTACCTGCATCCTATTCAGAAAGTTCCCCATGAGGTAACCGATATGGTTAGGCTCCCTGATGACGAGACCTGTCGGTTACCTCTGTTGTTTTATGGTTCAGTTCCGGCACTTATACAGAATCTTGCCGTTGGTGCGTGGATGCCCAGAGTGCTTGATTTCTGTTTGTTTCTTGTCTATATTTGTATTATTTTTTTATCTATCTCTGTTGGATTATTTATTTATACTGGGCACCATAGATATAAACCTGACTTATGCCATACTCCTGCCCGGAGTTCACAGGACCTAACAATCATCCGTACGTAGGCCTTCCTTTTACACTGGCTTCTATTTTACTCTTAAAATCGATACGAGGATAGTCAGCTGCGTTAAGTTAGCTTGGTCGACACTGCTTCTATGTTCATGTAAGTGGATGTGACCTTTCTACTGTAAATAGCTCGCTTTATGCCTAGATCATGATTTCTAAGCTGCATAGTCTGTTACCTTATTTAAATTGTGTCTCAGCAGAGAGGTGTGCAAGACTCTGCTGCTGAAAGAGCACCAAATGAATTGATGGAAAGGAAGCGAACTTCACCCAAAACTGGTTTGCAACAGGAAGTAGAATAATTTACCTTACAGCATATATAGCGTAGTACAGAACTAGCTGTATGAGTCAGCTTGCCTAATTTAAATTCTGACGAAAGAAATCTTAAAAACGTAGGTCATTGGTCTTCATAGAAAAATGGCTGTGGTCACATAGTCTGTTAAAATCTTTTTGCCTCCTTTTGTGTAGACAGCCGAGGAAGAGAGAAAAAGATCGAATATTATATTCAGGGAATATAGATGCAATAATTTTGTTACAATTTACATCTGTTGTTGGTAGAGTATATTTCTTGTAATAATAAACTAGATGAATACTCGTACTTCGCTACGGAGTACATTTAAATTAAATACAACGGTAAATGTATGCAGTTAATGTAATTAATATATATATATATATATATATATATATATATATATGTAAATCGTAACGGATATTTTTATAGACAAAATAATGTAGGAGAAGATTAAATACAACGGTTAATGTATGCAATTAATTTGTATGTTTAATATCGATAAAACATACTAATTTGAATTAAATTCTTTAAAAACTTCCATCTCAATCAGTCTAGTGGGTAAATTTTATCTTTTACCGTATTTTAATATTTTTTGTCAATTTATTTCGCTGTTATGCACGTAACGCAAAATTAATTTAAAGTATCACAAAAAGAAAAGAAACCACGTGATCAGCATTTAATAAATAAAATTCTAAAAAAAATCTTTAAAAATTCACTAAAAATCAGAAAAGGGAAGTAAAGATTCGAAAAAGATTTCTTTTTAAAGGAATTTTTATGATCTTTCTCCTGATATAGATTTTATAATCCCCAGATTATTAATTTAAATGCAAACTTAAAAAAAGTTACAAAACCAGCTTAAAAATTTAATTTAAAAAAATCCAATAAGAATTTTTAAAAAAAACTTTCTTAGTGCACCCCTACACTATCAGAAGAATGGGCATGCAAAATTTCAGCCCTTTAGGTCCAACGGTTTGGTCAGTGTGTTATCTGTCAGTCAGTCAATCAGTTACAGAACTGTTATATATATATATATATATATATATATATATATATATATATATATATATATATATATAAAATAATCCATTCCACTTTTCCTAATTTTAGAAAGATTTCAGAATCGTGTATGTATAACAGCATGCCATATGCAAATGTTACACAATAAGTAGTACAGAGGATGCTAAATTATTTTTGTAATGATTTGATTCAAAATTAAATTATTTACAAAGAATATTTGGCAATAGATTATTATATGAAACTTAAACTGTCATCTAATGGGATGTATTCAATTGCTGATTCAATATGGCCCGACTGGGCAAGCTTTGTATCAGAGGTTGTGTTTTCGGCCACTCCGGGGAGAGACATCAGCATTTAGTAATTAATTAATGTAAAGTTTCTGGTCTTAAAATAAAAGGGTGGAGCTTATGCTCTCAACTTTGAAACAGATGAAAAAAAAATTAATCTAAAGAAGCTTTTAAACATAATATTCACCACATTTGGGTTACTCATGAGGTTGAACATGGTGCAGAATTTTTTATAAAAATAATTTAACTGGAAAAAGCTGAAAATATATCGTTGTGAACGATGAAGCATAATTTTCTTCAATGATTGCTGCAAGACGGAGATAAATTAACAAGTGCAAACTGGGTATGAAGAACTTTCAAACTTGGTTCAGAGAAGCAAATGAGAGTATCTGTTAAGGCTTTACGATTACTGCTTCACTTTCTTGTAAATCTGGAATTAAAATTCAGAAAAACAGAGAATAACATTAAAATTGGGTCTACATTGTACCAGGATAATGTTTCAACTCCTGCATTTAGGAGAACAAACACAATCCTCGTAAAGATAATCTTTAGATATTATAACTACACAAGAAAAAGTTTTGTTACTACACACCGAAATCTACCACCGAATTTCTAACATAAAAACTGCTCAAGAGACAGAATCAAGGCTGTCAATTTGATTACAATATTTCAAATCTACTGAACTGTCCCAAATGGTACTGCTATCTCTTAGGTGTGTTAAAACAAATGCAAACGTATGATTGAACAATGGGAAGAAGAGTAAGAGAGGTGGAGTAAAACACCATAGATAACTTTGAGAAATATTTGGCCAGTCTAGAAATAAGATGTAGATTTATAGTCAAAAGAATGGGCTATCATTTAGAGCAGTGCTCCCCAACCTTTTAATCGCCGCGGACCGGTCAACGTTTGATAATTTTACCACGGCCCGCTGATGGGCGCTATGACTGCAATTCTAATTCATAATTTTGAAATGTTTAATAAACAATAAACTAATTTAAAATAGTTACAAGATTTCTTCTGTTACAAAGATATAAATTAGCACATTCCCGACAAAGTCGCACTAACCCGAGAGAAATACACCACAGTAAATAAAATGGAAACTAGTTGAGTGGCAACCCGATGTGTTGCCTTTTTTAAAATTTAAAATGAAATGGCTTTATATCTTAAAGATTAAAAACTGTTTATTCAGTTTTAAAAATATATTATATTTAAAAAAAATAAATAAATAATTATTTAAAATTTCCGTTTTCAAATTTTGCATTTTAACCAAAAAAGCTCATTCAATTAGAAAAAATTCCAAAGGCTTTAACTTCTCCTTTCCTAAAACTAAAATTATTTCTGGTACTTCAAATTTATTTCTGGATTTCAATTATTAAATGACTCGTTCTCAACTAATAATTTTTCCTTTTGGCAACATGGCCGAATGAAAATATTGTCACGATGATTTCGGGGAATACGGAAAAGACACGAAGCGTAGATCAGAACAGATTTTATTGACCAGATTGCGGGGAACATCACCTAAAATGCACCTCCGGAACGTTCCCGACATCCCCACCGGAAGTGTGAGGATTATTCCATAAACCTAGGAACCGGAACTGAAATATAAATAATAGATAAATTTACGTACAGCTCGCATGCAGAGCAAATTAAAATAAAAGATGTTCTTGCACCCGACGGTGGCTGGTTTCGAACCCGGGACCTTAGGAATAGACGTCAGGAGCGATACCGCTGAGCCACCGTGACTTCGGTGAACAGCACTTTGCGAAACGAAAAGGAGCTGGCCCACCCGGAATGTCAGATGTTTCTGCTCTCCTCTTCTATTGAGTTCGGCGGTTTTAATTGAATAATTAAAAATGTTTAAAATTATGAAAGTTGAGGATAGCATCAGTGCACGCGTCTCGGCCGTCGGCGTATATCGGTACCAGTCGCGATATCCTGCTATGCTCGGTTCGCGAGATTAGCCCGTCCCCGTGTCTGCTGACTAACAAACTAACATTTGTTTACCTTCAGCTGTTAATAGTAAGATAATTTGATGTTTCTTGGGCGGCCCGGTACCATTTGATCCACGGACCGGTACCGGTTCGAGGTCCGGGGGTTGGGGACCACTGATTTAGAGCACTCAAGTAACACAAAATTGCTTTTAAAATGCATGATTTTTTTCCGAATGCGAAGGCACTTGTCGTGAGACATTGTTATTCATCGCAGTCTTGCTGGGTTCTTTATTCTGGGAGCCTTATTTAGGTGATCCGGCATTGCTCCCTATGAGGCGACAACACGGTCCCTTATTCGGGATTTGAACCCAAGCCCACAGCGTGGAAAAGCACGACGCTAACCACTATACAATGTGGGCGGCTTAAAATCTATGATTGTATGGGGGAAATTGCTTTAATAACATAAACTTTCTTTATAGGGGGATTCATCTTGAAATGCGAGTCGTATTTACGTGACTACTCTGAAGATTAAAAAAAAAAAAAAAACTCCGAATCAAACAGACATCGAAAATACAAGCATTATTGTTAGAATGGATTAATTACTGATCAGAACTGAACCCTTAAATATCTAGTTTAAATTGTTTAGTGAATACAGATAAAATATCTTTGTTTATACTTGTCTGAGGTTATAGATTTCTTAATTTTGCAAAAAACGAAACTTGAAACTCATATCAAAACGTTACAAATGATAACTTCGATGCATAGGTTCACGAGTGCTACATGCATAAGATCTCTGTTCATAATTCAAAATTATTAAGAATTAATCTATTAGAAATGAATTTAATTTACATAGTATTCCATATTAACACTTCACAGATGCTGCAACTATTTTTCTTTAAATATATTAAGTGTCTGTTCTCATATTTTTACTCATTAGCTATACGTCTCTTGGTGAACCTTACCCATCTAGTGAAACTTATTTACTCGGAACTTTATGATCGGGAGATTTTGTCTTTTTGAAATGACCGCATGAAATCAGAGGACCGCCTCTTATCGATAAGTTGGGGAGTGTTAAAAACTATCAACTTTAATCTTTAAATAAGTGGAAGAAATGAAGTCACCATTTTTCTAGGTCTTGCCTTTCAAATAAAGTGATAGTGTCTTAATTTTTTGGTGTGTTAACAAAGAAATGTACAAACAAAAGATGCCTTTATCACCCACCAGCTGTTTACATACTTTACTGTTTTCATCTTCCAAGGCATTACTTTTTACGCGAGACTTTTTGTCCAGCGCGAGAATATCACAAAATGACGTACTGCTGCAAAATCTGCCATAACAAGTTACGCACAGTTACAGGTTTAATTATCAGATAGCTTGATATTAATTTTCTCGTTGTACTATAGCCTAAGCCACCTTTAAGAGAGATGAATGGCGATCGAAGCTTTATTATCGCTCTTCATAACATGTGGAGGGACAGAGTTGACTTCCCTGCTTGAACCCTGCATACTTCCGAACTCTAGTCGACAGGCGGTCTTCCCCGCTTCATGAATATCCAACTGATACACTTTGCATTTTTATTAACCGTCCTTCTCATAACCAGCATCATACTCAGGGATTCCCACTGAGGCCGCGACAGTTGTTACCTAACACCAATTAGTCCCCCCCGTGCCACCTCAATGTGTGTGTCCGTTGCAACTCTCTCGCTCTCTCCCTGGCGATATGAAATGTATGGTAATCAGGTCTCCGTGGCATAAGGCATAGGAACACGTTCTCCTGCCCCCATACAAATGGTAATGAAGAGGTTGCTTTTGTCATGATTCACTTCAGACGCATAATGGAGTGGTTTTAGGGCCACATTAGTTGTGTGTGATGTGATGCCGCAAGAGGGGGCTGACAATGATACGGCCAATTGCATTCGGGGAAGGGAGGGGGTGGGGGCGCAGGAGGTTGCTCGGCGATGCCCCTTTTTGCGTCACGAACAGGTGCAACGACGTCAGACGCGAGCCAGGGTGTTCATTTTGCGTTCGATTCGGGGATTATCAGAAGTAACCTTGCGTTTAACCCGAAAAAAAAAAAATTGCGTTTGCTGTTTTTTTGTGTCTAGTCAAATACATGTCGGTATTAAGTGATGTCTGCAGTGTTGCCAAAAACTATATTTGTTTAATAAACACTGTTAATAAACATTGTTACATACACGTTTAATAAACATTGTATACAGCTATATCTGTTTGCATGCAAAAATATACAGGGTGTCCATAATTAAAGTCCCACTTTCAAAAGGCTGCAAAAAAAGAACCACTGGTCAGAATGACTTCAAATTTGAACTGAATATACTGGAAGATGAGAGAAACGATTTGGCATAATAAAAAAAAAAGGTTCCAAAATTTTACAGCGCCATCTATTGATACATTTTGGAACTTTTTTTTATCATGCCAAATCGTTTCCCCCATCTTCCAGTATATTCAGTTCAAATTTGAAGTCATTCTGACCAGTGGTTCTTTTTTTGCAGCCTTTTGAAAGTGGGACTTTAATTATGGACACCCTGTATATAGTTATAAACGAGAAATGAATTAAAAAAGATATTGATATAATTACATTGATATATAGTACGCGGTAAGACTGAAGATAGTTCGATTTTGCTAAAAAAGCCGGGCGATGATCGAAAGGTTAGGGCGCTGGCATTTGATACCTGAGTCTGTGGGTTCGAGTCCCATTGCTCGCAGGGATGTTTGTAGCCGTTCGAAATCGGCTTTTTAAGGAGTAGGTCCCGGTCTAATTAGCCCCGTGCAGCCCCCCCCCCCCCAAAAAAAAGAAAAAAAAGCACCGTTTTCAACCACACCAAATAGAAATGCGTTTATGACCAAGACAAAAGGCAGAATAAACGTAAATTTTCAGCAGAAAAGATCAACTAGATAAACGCCTAAATTTGCATAATAAATTAAGTTAATAAATATGCCACTTATTTACACTCACAATATTTCGTTCTGTAGAGAGAAAAAAAAAGTCTTTTTCATTTCATTATTTATACCTTCACTTATAACGCCAGTAAGTGTGTTTGCGATAGACCATTATCGGTGGAACAACCAAGCCAGTCAGAATGACAGGTTTTAACAGGATTTAGTTTACCTTAGTTGTGCTAGCTGAAAGGTTATGTAGTATACAACATTATACTCATTACCAAACCAATTATATGGACACGGTGTGAAAAGCTGTCATATTTTACATTCCTTTACCCCCACATTTTCCCTTTTCTCTTTAATGATAACGACCAATGGCGTTAACCTTTATTTTATCTCCTAATCATTCATTTTATTAATTTTCCGATGAAACTCAATTCCCCCCCCCCCCCAACTAGAAATGTTTATCATATTGAATTATTCTGTCTATGTGAAGAGCTCTTCCTTTTCGAATTCCATTCCTATGAAGATTTTTGCTCAATTCTAATCCAAATATTTGATTTTCATTGAATGCATTTCCAGCAAAACCTCAGAAACAGTTCGTTTCGGAAATATTTGTGATATGTCCTACATAAATTGATTCATGCTGGATATTCGCCAAGCGTACCTACTCCATGATGGTTTATGCCAAAACGCGAACTTTGTGTATGTATGAACTAGCTCTATACAAAATACTTTTTGGTCCTGGAGAACCAAAAAAAAAAATAAATAAATAAAAAAGAGAGAGAAAAGAAAAAAATTGAAAAAAAAAACCCTTTAGTTTCTAATTCAAAAGAGTTTAATTTTTTTTGCCGATATAAACGAGTGTAAACATTAGAGTGAAAAGCAGCCTGTTTGAGATAGGTTTACTTTTCCGCGTCAAACAATACACCGAAAATTAAACACTATAATGAAAAGCTAAATTTCAGTCTCTGTCAGTGAGTATAAATTTACCCAAACCTTCACTCAGTAACGAATATCGAAATAATAATCTCCGATGAAAGCAATCATCTAGCAGGGCTTCTTAGTAACGGTCTTGCTCGATATTTCGGGAATCGTTAACATTAAACTGGGTAAATATTTGCTAAAATTTTAGTAAAACAATGAAAGGGAAGTAAAAATTTTTCCATCAACCAAGAGTTTTGTTTGAGCGACTATAAGTAAGAAAATGTTGGGTGATTAACTGAAAGGATTGTGAAATTTTTTTTGAAAATGGTTCATGGATGGATATTTAAAAATATTTAAAAAACTTAGGTTTTATTCTTTCCAAAAGTAAATTCCTAGATGAAAGAGAAAAGTGTAAAAATTCATAAAAGACAGACATCTTGAACCAACAATATCTTAAGACACCAACAATATGTAAACATGATGTGCTAACAAACTCTCTGAGGTACATAAAATGAGTGAAGTATGGAAAAAAATTTTTAACGATAATGACGCTACAAGATATTCAAAGCGTACTAGTAAAGAGTATAATCAATATGGTGCACGTAATTATGATACGCCAAAAATGAAACGGTGGAGCATTTAAAGTGAAAAAAATGGTACAATCAGTGCTGTTCCCAAATTTGATGTAGTACTTTCTGCAAGTTTATTAGTACTCTAGTAATCCTGCAGTATTTGACATTACTTAGTAACATTGTACTACTCAAGGCAGGTGCCAAGTTTGCTACAGTCGTATTTGATGTATTTCTGTAGACTGCATCCTCATTTTGGACTTTAATCATTATTCCAAAAAAATGGTTTATGAGTAACGGATGACCCCATTACATTTACTATTTTCTACTTTTAAACTTATTAATTTGTTCGAAAAAACGCACAATCCAAATACTGGCACATAGTCTATCAGATACAAATTTTATTAATTTGTTTGGTATAGATTATTGAGGGATTTGATGTTTCTTGACGTACTCGAGAGTGTGGCCAGTTTTAATGTTTAATAAGTTTTTAGAAAAAAAGTTTTCCCAATTGGAAAAAGAAACTGTTTCTTTTATACTTTTCATTTAAAAATATATAGTTTCATGTTAAATATTACTTCACAAAATGAGAGTACTCATAACAACGCATTTCTGATAATTTTTCAGCATATTTTCAAATAACTTTCAGCGAGTAGATTAATAAAAAATGCAGTAAATTATCCTTCAGCAGTGTTAAGACTCGACATTTAGTTACAAGAGTTAGTACATGGCCTGCCAGACACATTTTAATTACTCCTTTTATAAAGATCGTATTTTCTTAATTTTCCTTTCCTTATAATTCTTTTTAAAAATAGTTGATTCTATGAGAAAAGAGATAGTATAGTTACATTTGTCATTTATATAATTTTTAAATTTAAAATTTTCATTTTTAATATTCAAATTATAAAATTGGGTCTATTCATAATAAAACTTAACTAATAGCTTAAACAATATGGTCAAACATTACTTACTGAAACTGAACGTAGATTTAAAAAGTCTATCCTAAATAATTCTCCAACAGTGTTCAAACTCAAAATTTGGTTATCAGAGTTCAAAATTTTGGTATGAGGGAAGTACTAAGACCTGAACTTCTCAGACCAATAATTTAGTCATTAGTTTTTTATTGACAGAGTTTTCATTTTGTAATATCTGTATTTTATTTAACTGCCATTATAATATTTTTAAAGTAAATGTTTGTTCACTTAGTAAAAGGATTACATGAATGCTTTATTAATTTTTATTTAAGTTATCTTCAGTTTGAATATTATATAAACTGAAAGTTCTTGTAACAAAGCTTGGTTCTCTAGGTAAAAAAAATGCTTAAACATTATTTACTGAAACAAAACGTAGACTGAAGTAACAAACATATTCAAAATTAATTTTCAGTTCTGATAGAACTCGAAATTCAGCAATCAGAACTTAAAAATATCCCATGGACCCAAATATCATTTTCTGATATGCCAGACCCTTATTTTAATTACTTTCCCCCATAAAGAGTACTCCGATATTTTGTAATTCTTTTAAAGGTTTGACCTAAGAATAAATAATAAAACAGTTACGGTTATATGTTTTTTCCTTTTCATAAAAATTCATTTTCGCCTTGACCATTATATCCTTAATATGAGTGTACTAATAACAAGATATAGTTCTTAATTTAAAAAGTAGAATCAAAGATTGCTCACTGCGACAGGATGTAAGTTAAAAGAATTTAACTGTAAATTATCCATAAGCAATGTTAATCTGTTCTATTTGTCATAATTCAACTGCATGCTAATCAAAGACAAATACTTTAATCTTTGAGCGATGCTAGCTAGAAAATATAAAAGATCGCGGCAGATATTACAAGATTGCTAAATTTAGTTAAATGCAACCTTGACAAAGAAAAAGAAACCGGCAATTTTCAACCAAGAGAAAGAAAAGAACGGCTTAGAAAACTCTACATATTCCAAAGTTCTTATACTGCAGTATTAGATATTAGGTATAAAAGATTTATATACTCAGGAAAAAAAGCTTTATTAGCATGCCATATTATTATAGTTTATTAATATGCCATATTTTAATTGCATACTAATCAAAGTCGCATACTTTAATCTTTGAGCGATGCTAGCTAGGAAATATGAAAGATTGTGGCAGATATTAAAGGACTGCTAAATCCAGTTAAATGCAACCTTGACAAAGAAAAAGAAGCTTGCATTTTTCAACCAAGAGAAAGAAAAGAACGGCTTAGAAAACTACATATTCCGATTTTCTTATACTGCAGTATTAGATATTAGGTATAAAAGATTTATATACTCAGGAAAAAAGCTTTATTAGTATGCCATATTATAGCTTTATTAATATGCCATATTATTATAGCTTTATTAGTATGCCATTTGATTAGTATGCTAGATTTTAACTGCATACTAATCAAAGTCGCATACTTTAATCTTTGAACGATGCTAGCTAGAAAATATAAAAGATTGCGGCAGATATTAAAGGACTGCTAAATTCAGTTAAATGCAACCTTGAAAATGTAAAAGAAGCTTGCAGTTTTCAAACAAGAGAAAGAAAAGAACGGCTTAGAAAACTCTACATATTCCAAAGTTCTTATACTGCAGTATTAGATATTAGGCATAAAAGATTTATATATTCGGGAAAAAAGCTTTAATAGTATTCCATATTATCATAACTTTATTAGTATGCTGTTTGATTAGTATGCCATAGTTTAACTGCATACTAATCAAAGACGCATACTTTAATCTTTGAGCGATGCTAGCTAGAAAATATAAAATATCGCAGCAGATATTACAGGATTGCTAAATTCAGTTAAATGCAACCTTGACAAAGAAAAGGAAACAGGCAGTTTTCACCCAAGAGAAAGAAAAGAACGGCTTAGAAAACTCTACATATTCCAAAGTTCTTATACTGCAGTATTAGATATTAGGTATAAAAAATTTATATTCTCGGGAAAAAAAGTAGAAAAAAATTATAAACTACCATGGTTTATTTCTTTGCGATCAACAACTGGAGAAATGAAAAGTTACCTCAAAAGGAACATTAAAAGCTGTTTTTAAAAGAATTTCGTACAAAATACTGATTTTTTCAACTGTTTTGAGCGTATAAACAAAAGAGTTGCTTATATACACAAAATTTTCAGTTGTCAACACAAACATGATAATATTGTTCAAAGGAAATAAATACACGAACTATTATTTGCTCGTATGGTATATATCCATTACATTTTGCATTATAACAATAAATTGAATAAAGAATCTCACCCCAATACTTATCCACGGTCCTGCACACGTGAATATGTAAACCTTTACGTACGTCGTGCATAAAGTACGTACAATGTGGACATAAATAAAACTAAAACCTTTTCAAAGAAATATAATTATTTTCTCTTTGCGCACACAAAACTATATTGTAACTAAATGCCTCGTGAATGTATATTTACGAAAACCCAATGACCTCGAGACAGCATTGGGCAAAAAATTGCGCCCCATTTTCCTCGTTGCCCTGGCCACAGCTATTTACCCTCGGGCTGGTGGAGGCGCTTTCTTCTGACTCGATCCACTGCACCCCCTGCTGTATTTTTCTTCTTTTTTTACTACTCCGTCTCCCATTTGAGTTCTTTTTTACTGAGTTCGGCTGGAGCAACTCCCCCCAGACGCTGGAATAGAACGCGAAGAGAAAAAAAAAAGAAAACAGTAAGAATTGTTGCCGATGTCGAAAGTCGTCGTTTAGTTCCCGTGTAACTATCAGGCTATTCTTTTGCCAGGGAGATGACAATCTCTTTAGTTTTTTGGCATTGTGGGTAATGAGTTTCATGTTGATCGAACTCGTTCATCGGATTGTAGTGGCCACAGGACGGGGTAAAAATTTGTCTAATATATATATATATATATATATATATATATATATATATATATGTATATATATATATATATATGTATGTATATATATATGTATGTATATATATGTATATATGTATATATATATATATGTATATATGTATGTATATATGTGTATATATATATATATATATATATACATATATGTGTGTGTGTGTGTATATATATATATGTTTATATGTATCTATATATATATATCTATATATATATATATATATATATATATATATATATATATATATATATATATGTATATATTTATATGTATATATATGTATGTATGTATATAGCTACACAATAATAAAATAAATTTAAAACAGAGAAAGTTATAGAGCTTTATTCATAAAACAATGTCAACTGATATGTTTATAAAGTGACAGATAAAGCCTGTTAAAGTTACTTTCATTCAAATAATATCTGTGAAATTGAAGTTTATTGGAAATTTTCATCTAAACGGTACGTTTAAACATAATTAAATGTAATGGCTGTAAAGAATAGTTTTAGTTGTTAGCTGTCAGCTTAGTCTTCTTATCTATTTGTTTACTAGGTTATTCAAAAATCACTCAGTTGTATTCTGCTTGAGTGTATGACAAACACCCTTCGGTCTGAGTGCAAATAAATTAATGTAAGATTATACACTAAAGAAAATACAGAAAAAAATAGTTGATGGGGTGGATCATGGAAATAATTTATGAATAATTTTAAACCAAAGGGTGGGTGCTTCGTTGCTTTTCAACTAGTTTGTATAATGCTATTGAGGTTACCAAATAACAGTTTGTTTTTGTAACAGCTGCATAATATCAGTATATGTGTTATGATAGCAGTTATTGAGAAGCATTATTTTAGATTTTCCTTCGGTAAGCCTAGTTTCTCCAATATAGGGGAAAACACATATGAAATAATGGGCTAACCTAATAAGACTAAATTTTGATACAGAATTTCAATACGAAAATATTTTTCTAAGGGAAATAATTTTAGTAGTACAAATAAACCTTAATTTTTTTTTTATTTGAAGAGTTTCAGTAAACTGAAACTCAGCACGTCCAAAAGTCACTGAATCAAATGGAATCATTCATTTGAAAATATGTTTAAAATAATTTCAAGAAAAATTTTTTAGAGTTTGTCTCTTTAGAACTGGCTTTTAGCCGGAATTGTTTAAAAAAATACGAATGATTTAGGACTTAAAACTTTTCTAAACGTAACTTCAAAGGAAAAGTATTGATAAAAGCCAAATTTTAATGAAAATATCTGACGAAAAGGATAAACAAATGTTATTGTAATATTTGTTAAAATTCTTTTTTTAGTATATGTTATATTCTTGATCATTTTCCCACTTAACTGTTAAATAAACAGTTTTAAAATGTTAATTTAAATGTGTTAGATCCTCAGAATTACGATTTTTTGCTTTTGAATTTTTATAGGGTTTTCTAGGTTCCTTTCTAAATTGATATTCGGTAAGCAAATAACATTGTGCAAACAACCAAACGATTCCATTAATGTGTCCCACTTTGCAATAAGGAATAAAATTCGTTAAACTGCAGACCACGTGAATGAAGAGCTTTCCAAAATAGCTTTTGAATAGCATTGTAAAGTTTTAGTGGTTTCAGCTTCTACAGAACTTCGATAACTTTTAGAGGTATTTAAATAAATAAATAAAAGGTACTGTTTCCTTTCAGAAAGTTCATTGTGTTCATCCTGAAGACATTGGTAAAATATCAACGGGTAAACTAGTAATTTCGTTTCTTAAAGAATGTTTTAGGTTCTAGACCATGAGATGGTTAATGTTTCACAAATTCCCATTTGGGCATTCTTCGATTTTTTGAATCAGGAATCATTCCTGACTTTATACCTGACTAGTGAGAAATCATATATCGCATAATTATTTTAACATAGGCACTCAAAAAATATCACTTACACTTAACACAATCCTAATATGGGAAGTAAAATACAAAAATGTATTTTTCAATGTATTTTTATCAGTTTGTCACGTTAGAAATTTGTTACCATATCATTTTGTTATTATACCAATTATCGTATCATTTTAATCAATTCAGTTATCATATTAATTTGCTATAGTATCAATTTCCTATAATTTATTTCATTGCCATTCGGTTTTCAAATAAATTTGATATCATATTAATTAATACATCAATTTTTATCATATCAATTATGTAGACGTTATCAAAAAACTTCAGAATTTGGAGCATTTAGAGTTTCGAATTTTCGGATAAGGTTTTAAAACCTGATACCTTTTATTTCTGTCCTGATAATATATTTAATAGTTTGTCTAGCTAATACACGGGTCTGTAAAAATTAAGGAGAAGATGGAGAACAAGGGGAAATAGCGTAGAATGTTAAAGGAGAAATTAACAACAGGCAGAACCAGACAAAAGACCAATTAGGGCAGGGGTGTCAAACTCAAAGGCTACCTTGGGCCAAACAAACAAAGTTTAACTATAGATGGGCCTAAAAAAAATCAATATTAATAGAAACGTAGGTTTATTTACCTAATTACAGTATATTCAACATAAATATATGCATTTTGTTTAACAATAGCAAAAAAAAGAGTATCATTAAAAAAACATTTAGCGAATTCTTCCAATCTTATTATAATTCTGCGTCAGTTATTTTATTATATATTATTGTGTGCCAATATATTGGCCGGGCCGCGAGTTTGACACCCCTGAATTAGGGCATTGTCTAGAGCAGTGATTCTCAACCTTTTTATGTCTAGGCCCTCTTATGGATAACCTACAGACATTTCATCCTCTTAGGCCTAAATAACGTAAGTAACACTAGCAAAATACATTCTGCACATATTATTTGCAAACCATGAGCCCCCCTCCCCAAATATCACTCCCGTCTTCCCAGGGGGTGCGCTTCCCAGGTTGAGAACCACTGGCCTAGAGGCAGGTGCTGCGTATGTGTGCACATACTTAGCATTCCTGGACTAAAATTCTCCTCTGAGTCCATAGACCCCCTGAAATTTATCCACGGACCACCAAGGGGTCCAGAGATCACAGGTTAAGAAATTATGACCTAGGTAATGCCTAGTGCACCTGCCTCTACGCAAAGTAATGATTGGTCTTTTGTTCGGTTTTACCTGTTATATCAGCTGTTATGTTAATTTATCCATTTCGTCTTAATTTTTGCACATTAGTGTATATTTAATATTGGGCAGCTTTCAAAATTTTTATTAGTCACAATATTTTAGTTTTAGTGATATACAATGATTAAATTCCCTTAGTTAATTAGTAATATAGAAAATTTAATTATTTATTTTGAAATAATTCATTTGACTATCAGTTTTTAAATGTAACAAGTCTTAGTGTAAGTTATAATATTCAAATCAAAAGCATAAAAATTTATGTTAAGCAGAATTTGAGATCCACACATGAAGAATCCCCACAAAAGGGAAAAATCCTTGAAAATATATATTCCTTTTATCCCCATTTTCGACACAATAAGAGTATCATTGATCATTTATAAATGTGAAATGGTGCACTGTACATGAAAAATATGTTTTATAAAATTAAAATTACAGTATCAACAATGTGAGTTAACACGCACACAAGCTTGCACGCTAACAAGCTTGCATGCACACATGGATAGATAATAAACTAAAAGTACAGTATATAACACAATATTTTACTCTAATTAAAGAGCTGTGGAATTAGTAAAATTAAACTAAAAACGATACAGTTCAGTATAGTAACGTGTATTGTAAACTTCTAGAATTAAAACTCGTAAGGTAGCAGAAAAATTTCAAAAAAAGTTTAGTTTAATAATTGTTGACTAACTCGCAAGTAATCAGATTCGCGAAAGTTTAGGATCGACGGAAGTCTTAAGTTTTATTCTACGCATAATACTAATTTTAAATGATCAATTTCTTTCCTCATATTCGGTTTATAATCCAAAAAATTATCATCGATCTTTAAGGGGCATTATCCTACATTGGTTAGATTTACATCAAATAATGTATGAAGATTTGTTAACAGATAGTTTGTGCGGTTTCAGTTTATTTCTGGTTATTGCTAGATGAATATGTGTATAAAAACAGACACAATACACTACGAAAATAAAATCATCGATATCGATTACAGTTTGCTGCATTTCAAGCTTGGCATCGACACAAACGGAGAGCTGGCAAACATCAAAATTTCATTTGTTCCAAAATAAATACAAAACTGGCGTCGAATTTCAGTTTGCCGAATCAAAAATTCCATTCTGATCGGAATTTATGATTGGATGAAACCGGTTTCGAGAGTGATTGTTGACGAGATATCAAGAAAAGGTAAACTCTTTTTAGAACAATATGATAATACATTCTGTCATGCAGCGAAAAATGGAAGATTACGCCTGTAAACTTCGTGCATCTTTTTGAAGTATCAGGATATGAGAAGTCGCATATGCCTATGTGATAGAATGTCGCATTAAGTATGTATGTCTGTTTATAAAAGGATAGTTGTATTTCTTTCTGTCCCTGTATTCTTTTCAAGGCTTATCTTCGATCTCATTTTAGAGATCTTTTTGTGTGTCACTTTTCGAGTGTAGGAGAAATCGCATTTCAGTGAAATATTTCGTCCCTAACAAAATTTATTGATGAATCCGCCAATTTCTGTGTCGTGAATGTATAAAACGTCTCGATTTTTTTTATGTGTTTCATTCTGCATTATGCGACACTTTAAAGTGCAATGACGATAAACAACTACTCATTTTTAGACGCGTTTAACGGATGGTGTATATTTCCTTTTAAACCAATTGCCTTGTAGAAGTCCTGGTTGAGGTAAGAAGAGATTATAACTCAGTAACAAACAAAAATTTTTTTCTCCTCAATTCAGTGTACAATTAAAGATGGTATACAGAAAAAAAGTAAATCCACCTGGCTTTTGAAATCTGCCCCAAATCAAAACTCACCCCATTGAACACCCCTAATGTAAAAATCGAAATGCTACACCTCACTTTAACTTACATGTATTACTTCCTATAAGTGGCATTATGCTTTCACATTTATTAGTTCCTGTGTCTAATTCTACCTTGATTGACTTCGTGGCAGAGCTGCGACTATAATCAGCTTCTAAATCAAGTTCATCCCCGCTGCCACGATCGTTAAATGGGAGAAACGCACTCTTCGGATCACAGATTTCTCTTGTAACTAGCTTTCACCAGGCTTACGTCAAACTTCCCTAATGTCAGCATGGTTTTGTTAATTCTCAGCGTGTATTTTATTTATTAAAGCGATATCACTTAGACACACATCTATCTATACACTGTTATATGCCACTAAAATACAACACGCCAACAGAAGAAACGAAACACAAATCAAAATGGCATATAGAAATCTTGGAGCAGAAACAACAGTCTAATTGGGCTGATATCCAATCGTCCTCATAAGTTCCCTGGCCTCCCAATATCTGCCATAAAGACAGTTACTTGATAATACGGAGCATAGTGGCAAATGCTGTGCTTCCATAGGCACTTACATACCACAAAGCGTACAGTTTGGGCTTTCGAGAATACCTAACCTGAAAAGGTATTTAGGCAAACAGTCGTGTCCCGTGGCAAGTCTAGAAGCAGCAACACTTGTTCGTCTTGGGGCTGAGGGGATATGTAATATTGCATCTTTCCATTCCTTATTTTGTTTATCTCTTAATTTTCTCTTTTCATACTGAGAATTTATGAAAGGTAAACTACAGAATAAGACAATAAAACAGAGAGAGAGGTGCATAATGAAAGCACTGGTCTAAGTTCGTGCACATGCATCTTGAAGCCCAGTAGACAGTTCGAGCACATGCAACCTAGTACTGAAGCCGAGTAGACACGTTCTTGTACATGCATCTAGTATTGAAGCCCAATATACAGTTTGGGCACATGCATGAAGTGCTGAGGCACAGTAAAATGAATTCTAATTCAACATTTATAACAGCGTAGATAAGTATTTTCAGGATAAGAGTTCGTTCCAACTACCTTGGCCATGCATTGTACTGTGCTTTTTGTCTGTTAACAGAACAACGTAGTCGTTTAACCTTGATTTGTCTGTTAATTATTATAATTTTGAAAACAGTATGTATACAGGAGGTGAAGTGCTAAAAATTTTTAGTTTTAGGGGGAATCAAACCTTTTGCCGTAAATATCACTTTTGATTGTTTCAGCGTTCTCAACTAATAACTTTAGTTTCGGTGTGAAAAATTTATCTTTGGGTTATTTTTATATTTTATTCATTAAAGGTAAAAAAGACAGTAATTTCATTTGCTGAGATTAAATTAAGAAATAAATACATTGATAGATAAAAGCTTAAATAAATTAAATAACTGAACTCAAAAGACAGAACCTCCTATATTTAAAAACTAGCTGAATACCCGTGCTTTGCTACGGAGTACATTCAAATTAAATTCAACGGTCAATGTATACAATTAATGCCAAAAAAATATATTTATAAAAAACTCGTAACAGATATTTTTATAGACAAAATAATGTAGAAGAAAATATTGAAATTAAATCTAATAGAACATACTAAAGAAGAATATAATACTGTTAATATAGTGCAGTTTGAGGAACATTTCTTTTACTGTATTTTAATATTTTTTGGATAATGTCCAATCGTCTGCCGCATTAGAAAGAAAAAAAATGTCAATTTATTTCGTTTTTATGCACGTGACGATAAATTAATTTAAAGTATCACAAACAGAAAAGAAACCACGTGATAAGCATTTAATAAATTAAATTCTAAAAATTCATCTTTAAAAATTCACCAAATATCAGAAAATAGAGGCAAGGATTTGAAAAAAGATTTCCTTTTAAAGGAATTTTTATGATCTTCCTCGTGATATAAATTTTATAACCCTCAGATTATTATTTTGAATGCAAACTTAAAAAAGTGTTACAAAAACAGCTTAAAAATTTAATTAAAAAAATCTAAGTAGAATTTTTCAAAAATCTTTCTTAGTGCACCCCTACACTATAAGAAGATTCGCCATGCAAAATTTCAACCCTTTAGGTCCAGCGGTTTGGTCTGTGCGTTATCTGTCAGTCAGTCAATCAGTCAGTTACGGAACTGTTTTATATACAACCTCTGACAATAAAGTTCGGTGAATGAAGTCAGAACGGTCGATCTGGCAACACTGGTGAAACAAAACGCTGCACCTGCGTAGCGGTAGGTGTTGACCATCTGCCCACACCGTTGTTCAGTTGAGCGTCGTTTGTGTTCCGTGTAAGACTTGTTTTACAAAGTGCTTGTTTAGTGCGTTTGTTCCGTGCGACAAATCGTTACCCAGAATTTAGGGATGAGAAAAACGTGTTGTCGTCTTGTGCCACATCACTTGGATGACGATTACAAGCAGGCACGTTTAAAGGCTTCACAGGATTTTGTCGAAACAGCGACACCAAACTTCTTGAACTGTATTGTCACCGAGGATGAGTCCTGGTGTCCCAGGTACGACCCTGAAACGAAACGGCAAACCATTGAATGGAGTTCTCATGGACATGTATAGCAGATGTCAACGGTGCATAGTTATGGGAGGTGACTATTTCGAAGGACAGTAAGGTAACTTTCGTTAATATTTCATCTATGTTAATGTTACAGGACTATTCACCTAACTTTATTGTCAGACCTTGTATATAGACAAACTAACTTGAGAATGGAAATAAATACAGGAAAAACGATTTAAGTTTTATGGAAATATTAGAATCTATACTTATTCCGCATATCTTATAATATGATCATGGAATTTTCTTATATGCTTTTTTATCATTTTTGTTAAAAATACTACATTTACGCGAACCAAAAATATGCGACTAATTTGTGGTCATATTGCTTCGTCCACAGCGGCGTTCCGAAAGAGAAAACTATCCAGCATTTTCCGCTTTCAGGCAGAGAACGGATGAAAACCTTCGGTTACGTTCTCCGTAAAATATGACCACCGTTCGACAGGTAAATTCCTGAATAAAATGCGGATAAGGTGGGTCCAGAAAAATTCCGTATTTTTGATCTTTTTAAGCCCCCCCCCTACTACCACTTCTCCCGATCGCCCGGGGGCGTCGTAGGGCTGCATGCCCCTGCTTCCCTCAATGTAATCACGGCGCCGAACAAACAGTCATCCATTATGGATGGCGACTGATTAAAAATTTACTGGGAGAAAAAAAAATACAGGGAGGGATTCAGATCGGGATGGAACAAAACGACGATAAAAGAGGAGAGAAATCGTTCGATTTCGAATACACGGGAAGTTTTGCCCCCAAGGAAATTTTTCTGACTGCCAGCGTACCTCAGTCGTCGTCAACGAGATCTTCTTAAGGAGAAAGGTGAAAAGACAAATCGAGGCACAAAAAAAAATACATATATTCAGATTTTCGAGAGCGCGTGTATGCTAAATGACATAAAAGAACGCGAGACGCAATGAAAGAGGAGAAAAAATGGCTGCCATATATTCTGAGTGTAAAATCGTCTGATTTATATTTTGTTCCGGAGATGGCAACGGACTAAAAATGTTCCGAGCTTCTTAAGCAAATGAAGTAAAAAAAAAAAAAAGGGAAGCCAGCGCCGGATAAAAGATGAAAAAAATAAAATAACAGCGATAAAAATAAAAGGAATTTAAGAAAGCAGGAAAAGGATGTTCTGAGTTAGAAGATTTGTATCCCATTATAAGACGCCATTCCTGCCTTGGGCTAGGTACACGATTTAAATGCGTTACGAAGAAGCAGACGACGTTTCCTACCCCTCTCTCCCCGCGCAGTTCCCCCCCTTTTTGGAAATTCTCTCATTTTACGCGAATCTCGTAGATTTTTTTTTTTTATATTTTTTATTTATCATAGCATGAGCCTGCATGAAGCGCTCTTTTATTATATGGATCCGTCCTTATTTGCGCTGCTTTAAATTTGATCTACACACACTATTTGAAAAACTTTGATCGCATGCCATTAATTATTCGGGAGCAAAATGTAGAGTCAACAAAAATCGGAACCCGATGTTTTTAAAATGTTTACAATAGTGAGTGGCGGCTTTTAGTTCCGACTGATGAGATTAAATATGTATTTGCCAATAGCACTATATATTTTTTTTAATCATCCGATGTAGATTTGCCGTATCAGATGCGGGCATTTTAATTTAATGTCCGACAGCTAGTGGTAAGTGATTTTCAATGTTTAATTGATTAAAAGAAGAAGAAGAAGAAAAAAACACGCTACCGATTTTTCTACCGTTCGTTATAAAATATTATTTTTTTCTTCGTCAATTAATAGAGCTTACGAAGATGCCGATAATATTTTTAGCCGAATTATTAATGAATGAAAAATACTCAAATGCAAATCACAGAATTACGTTAAATAATTCATTAAGTTTCTTGCTGTTGGGATAGGCAATTAAAGCACGATCGATCAAAAAACGTCCGAAGAATGTCGCTTTATTTGCAAAAGTCTAATGGATTATCAGCGATATTAATAAGAGAAATCCTTTAGGGTAAATGGATTTTTTTTTGGCTTCAATATCCCCAATTATGCGTAAAAAATAATATTTGGTCACTAAAATTCAAATATCCATTAAAAATTTTATTTGTTGTATCTAACTTATATACATCATCAGGAATTCTTTTTTTTTTAAATAATTAAGTAGTTAAAAATTCATTGAGTTTGTGTACATAATTAGAGAAATGCTACACAAAACTTTCTTTCATTTACAATTCTGCTTGAAAATTCTCTAATATTTTTAATTCACGTATACGTATAAAGTATTAAGATTATTATGCATTTGCTGTTAATTAGGAATGTCAAACATTTTTATTTAAAAAATATTTTACATTGTTTTTATATTTATTAGACCATTGGTTACATAATTCTCGGTAATTTTTCTAAGTTACCTGCAAAACTCAAATTTTCAGGACCTCTTCGATTAAAATAAATGCTATTAACTTCAGTCATGCATTACAGACCCTGAATTCTATTTGTGAGCATTTTTCCTGTTTGAAAAAAAGAGGGAAAATTATGTTTTTCCTGCACAATACGTTTTGGCAAAAGTAAAAAATATGCATATCAAATGTAATTAATTAGAGAAATGCTACACAAAACTTTCTTTCATTTACAATTCTGCTTGAAAATTCTCTAATATTTTTAATTCACGTATACGTATAAAGTATTAAGATTATTATGCATTTGCTGTTAATTAGGAATGTCAAACATTCTTATTTAAAAAATATTTTACATTGTTTTTATATTTATTAGACCATTGGTTACATAATTCTCGGTAATTTTTCTAAGTTACCTGCAAACTTCAAATTTTCAGGACCTCTTCGATTAAAATAAATGCTATTAACTTCAGTCATGCATTACAGACCCTAAATTCCATTTGTGAGCATTTTTCCTGTTTGAAAAAAAGAGGAAAATTATGTTTTTCCTGCAGAATACGTTTTGGCAAAAGTAAAAAATATGCATATCAAATGTAGTTATTAGTGTTTTAACATTTATCAGACCATTGTTTATAAAATTCTCGGTAATTTTTCTAAGTTACCTGCAAACTTCAAATTTTCAGGACCTCTTCGATTAAAATAAATGCTATTAACTTTAGTCATGCATTACAGACCCTAAATTCCATTTGTGAGCATTTTTCCTGTTTGAAAAAAAAAGAGGAAAATTATGTTTTTACTGCACAATACGTTTTGGCAAAAGTAAAAAATATGCATATCAAATGTAGTTATTAGTGTTTTAACATTTATCAGACCATTGTTTATAAAATTCTCGGTAATTTTTCTAAGTTACCTGCAAACTTCAAATTTTCAGGACCTCTTCGATTAAAATAAATGCTATTAACTTCAGTCATGCATTACAGACCCTAAATTCCATTTGTGAGCATTTTTCCTGTTTGAAAAAAAGAGGAAAATTATGTTTTTCCTGCACAATACGTTTTGGCAAAAGTAAAAAATGTGCATATCAAATGTAGTTATTAGTGTTTTAACATTTATCAGACCATTGTTTATAAAATTCTCGGTAATTTTTCTAAGTTACCTGCAAACTTCAAATTTTCTGGACATCTTCGATTAAAACAAATGCTATTAACTCCAGTCCTACATGACAGAGCCTAAATTCCATTTATGAGCCTTTTTCCTGTTTGATAAGATATGGAAATTATATTTTTTCTGCACTAGACGTTTTAGCAAAGGTAAAAAATATGCGTATAATTTTTTTTTTAAATTTCCAACGGCCAAGGTTACAAAAGACCACTACACCACAAAAAATATGATGAACAAATACAAACAAGAAGTAAACACAAAAAAGAAACGTGGCGAGGAAAGTCTATGAATACAATAAGTCCCTTGCACGCCAGTAACGGTCGTATAAAGAGGTGTCCCCCAGAGCCGGGCAACGACGAAGGTGGTCCGCATCCCTCTCCTCTCCTCTTTCTGGCTTTTCATCCAAAAATTGTATAAATTGCCACAAAAGAATAGCTACTTCTACTTCCTCACTTGCCATATCACCCACAATTATGACAAAACTACTTTCCCAAAACTGAACACTTCCCTCAACAAAGAACAAAATACTGCAGACCTCTTCAACTCCCGTGTTCATTCTTACTACTGATGAAATATCAAATCAACCTAGCGTTGCGAGTCAAAATGTATCACCATTTTCCCCGATAAAACATTTTGGTTGCGCAACGTCTAGCAACAGAAACGTTGCGCAATGTTTTGTTGGATTCTGTGTGTGGCCGGGCTTAGGTTTAGATTATGATTAGAACTAGTTTTGATAGAGTTTGATACGGGACGATAGTTCTTTTTTTTGAACGAGTTTTATGCTCGTACATTTGATTGAGTTTTTAAACCCTGAATTTCCCTTTATGTATTTTTTTATGTTGTTTGTGTGTAACATTAAAGGTTTTTGTCAAATTCAGCCGTGCATCAGATTTCTTTTGACTATTTTGTTTTGATTTACCACTGAATCATTTCCATTTTGCAAAATCGCTGTTGATATATTTTAATCACTTTAAATATAAAGATTTTTTGGATAGATTAAGAGAAAGTAAATAAATACCTGTATAACATACCAGAAAATTGATAAATATAGAGAAAAATCTGAATTTAAATGATACATGCATTCGTTTATTTCTATATGCTTTCAATAAAAAATTTTTAATAGGATATCTTATTGTTTAACATAAATATTAATATTTCTTTTATTCCAACAACAACGAATAAACTACATTTCTCTGTATATCTTTCAAAACTTGATTTCAAACATATTATGATGAATACCTATTTTTTTTTTCCAATTTTTGGTAAAAAAAACCCCCTTTCGCTACTAACTTAATATTGGACTAAAAACGATTGCAAGAGAATAATGTTTCAAAGTAAACTGCGTTGTATTTTATGTTTCGGATTTCGAGGAAGTGATTTATCCAATCTTGTCCATCAAATAAAGAGTCCGGGGAACAGCGTATTTCCGATACTGCAATATTTGCCGGCAAATAGAAGAACACCAGAAAGGGAAAATTATATCATCGTGTAGAAAAGAAGCAAACATCCCGTTTAAACAGTTACCAAGGGGAATTTTTTTAAAGGCAAAAATAAAGCTTGTTAGTTAAGTTCTCAACGTTCTTTGCATTGACATTTAAGGAATGCGTGAGCTTATTTCTTGCCTATTGTTAAAAGAATTTCGGAATGAAAAAAAGATAATTGTAGCACTTTAAAAAAACAACCAACAACTCAACTCGCTTTTTAACAACTTTATCACTATTATCGCCAACTGTTTGAGAAATATCTGAAATTTTAATATTCTTTTAATTTAGATCTGGGGTAGTTAACCTGGTCCCTACCGCCACTAATGGGCGATTCAAGCTTTCATGTTGGGTGGTGGGAATTTTTGTCCGTTGTTACAAATTCTATTCTTCCTCCATATATCGAATACACCGCTAACAAATTCGCGAGTTTGACTATTTAAAATATACTTTTACAATTTAGTTTTGAATTCCATATCTAAACTTGAACTACAGGCAATAATTCCCCGGACACTTCTCGAAGTATATATATACTTGTGGACGAGGGAGCAACGAATTAGCTCCGTAGCTATTTATGTATATATATATATATATATATATATATATATACTACATACAACAAAAATAATAAGATAAATTTAAGTACATATTTTTACAAACCCTGCCCTCCAAAATTAACTTCGCACTTGCGTTCAATTGAGTCACTGCGGATATGCACCGGTGGGCGGTAAAAAAACAAAACTTGCCAACAACAAATATACAAAAGGGAGCGGTAGGTATTAAAAGGTTGATGACCCCTGATTTAGAGAATTTATATCTCCAGTCTAATTTCATATCACGATTTCCTAAAATTTGTAACAGCTGTTTAATGTTCTTAAGATGTCTTGAAATATCTAAGTCTAACATTCAAAATGCTCATTTTCCGGGTTTTGGCTTTCTGAGACACTTTCCCACTTAGTCCTTTTGCGGTCCGAAGCTAAACTCTCGATAAAGCACAGTTATCTTTGATTTAACCCTTCAGTGGGCGCGCCCGGGTATAGAGTGCAACATTTTCGTAATTTTGAATGATTTGTTTTTACATGTAAGGTTTCAATGTTCCAAGCAGTTTCTATTTATAGCTACACCCTTTCTAATGCAGATCTGATTTTCTGACCCTTGTATTCCTTTCCCTTCACTGTTAGTCGTGATTTAACCGTGGTAAACCAGCGATTATACTGGATTACAATACGACAAAAGCAAGAGTTGATGTAGTCGATCAAATGTGCAGCTATTACACGGAATCCCGCATATCACGAAGATGAACAATCTCATTGCTTTTTAGATTTTTGGACACATTAGGAATCCATTCGCAAGTTGTCCTTAGATCCAATTAACTGGAAAGTTTTGAAATAAGGCGATTGTATCTGCATTCTTTGGCCTTTAATTATAAATATATCTCAATATTATCAACATTTTATACCTTGTCATAAAACGCAGAATTCTTATTTTCAATTAAAAAAAAAGATTTTATTACAAAAGGAATAATCAAGGTTTAAAGAAACGCTGCACTTTGTGCTACGCGCGGCTGCTGGTGTTCTAAAAATTGACGCGCTCAATGAAGGGTTGAAACAGAGGTTATAGAACAAAATAACAGAACCCGCATGTTTCTGCAATGATTGCATTACCTGATGTAGATAATTTTTATGCCGCGCCGTCTATGTGCGGCATAAAAACACATGTCATGTATGAACATGGTGATGTTAGCAAATTATTTTCCATTTATGCTGATGTATGCAAAATATATGTATGCACATATGTATCTGGGATCCATTTATCTTAGCACGGACTTTCTTTAGATTTGCCCTCTTTCAAAGGATAGATAAAAAATTCTTTGAAAGGCATCTTTATTAAAATTTATTTTAGATTGTTCTATTTTCCCTAATTTTTTCGATTTGATTGAAATTTCGATTTAGAGGGAAAATTCTGATACCGTCTTTCTTGAAACAAAAATTACTTCTGAAGAAAAAAAATTATTTTTACGGATAGAAAATGATATAAATAAATTTTTTTATTAATCTTGAAAGCAAATGACATTGATAATTTTCCTATTAGCAAAAGACTCTGACCCGCAGAGAGTGGTACCTAAGGTCAGTTCTACAACCATTCGTCTATCTCCCGGTACGCCAGATGTCCATCATCCATTATCACACAAAAGAAAACGGCCTTAACTACATAGAAATAGTGAAAACCACACTAATGTAGTTTCTGGAGAAGTTACCGATGAACTTTTACCGATGGCTTTCTGAGACCCTTTACCCTTTACCGATGACCCTTTAAGCCCTTTACCCAATGTCCTTTCGTAAAAAAAAAATCCAACCGTGACTTAAATAAAAACAGAAAAATTATTGCTACTATTTTAAAGCGTACAACCAATAAAGGTGTTATAAAACGCAAACCAGAAAATTGAAACTACACATGGTACTTAACCGTCGATCACACCATCACATGCAAGTAATTCAACAATAAAATTTTGCCCCCAAATCACTAGATATCAGTTGCTAACATCTTAACGCCCGGTACTAAGCCACTTGAATTCAATATTTATATTTCGTTTATTCAATATTCCGCCAATGGTCTTATCTGAAATCAAGCAAACCCTGAACCTTCTTAGAGGCATGGAGAAAATTATTGTCTTTCAGTGGATTCCATCACATGTCGGTATTGAAGGCAATGAACAGGCAGATTTGCTTGCAAAAAAACGGAAACCGCATTCAACACGATATTATACCTGTTATACCGGATACACTCAAAAGACACGTTTTTGAAAAAATTAGAGAGATAAACAACTCCGGTATGGTGGAAAAATTGAAAGGTAAAACCTGGGAGAACATTCGGGAATGTTGGAAATCGTATGGCCCCAAACCCCGCAAGGATGCAGTAGCAAATTTCAGACTACAGACTGGACACGACTGCTTGGCAAAACATCTGTTCAAAATGGGTATATTTACTACCAACGTTTGCCCGATCTGCAGGGCAGGCGTTATGAATTCAGATCACCTCCTAACTTGCCATGGACTTGAACCTCCCAGAGAAATGGAGACGTCAGCAAATTATATTGGGATGCAAGGACCAGCATGAACTTTCTTTGTGACTGAATTTTTTGATTGTGTATATTTTTCTAGTTTATTTTGTTTCTAGTTTTTATTGTTGGTTTCTAGTTTATACTGCTGTTTTGTTTTCTTTTGTTTCCTGATCCTTTCTAATGTTGTGGGATGCCTGATCTGTATGGATTAATTTCCAGAATAAAGCCATATGTAACACATAATCCGCTAAATCCACCTGACGATCAGCAATTTTCCTTCCAGTAACAGATCAGCGATTTTCTTCGATTCAAATGTGTCTACACTATCATAGACGGAAAAAAACCCACCACTCTCTGTCCTTGAATAAAATAGTTCCAGGTCACGTTATCTATATATATAAAACAGTTCCGTAACTAACTGACTGACAGATAATGCACAGACCAAACTGCTGGACCTAAAGGGTTGAAATTTTGCATGGTGATTCTTCTTATAGTGTAGGGTGCTCTACGAAAGATTTTGAAAAATTCTTCTTAGATTTTTTTAAATTAAATTTTTAAGCTGTTTTGTACATTCTGTTTGTTTGTAACATTCTTTAAAGTTTGCATTTAAAATAATAATCTGAGGGTTATAAAATTTATATCACGAGAAAGATCATAAAAATTCCTTTAAATTGTAATATTTTTCGAATCTTTACCTCCCTTTTCTGATTTTTGGGGAATATTTAAAGACTAATTTTTAGAATTTAATTTATTAAATGCGGATCACGTGGTTTCTTCTCTTTTTTGATACGTTAAATTAATATTGTGCATAACACGTGATAACAACTAAATGAACTGACAAAAAATTTTTTTTTTCTTTCTACTGCGGCAGACGATTGGACACTATCCAAAAAAGTATTTAAATACAGTAAAAGAAATGTTCTTCAAACTGAACTATATTAACTGTAGCATATTCTTTAGTATGTTCTATTAGATTTAATTCGAATATTTTCTTCTACACTATTTTGTCTATAAAAATATCTGTTACGATTTTTTTTATAAATATATATTTTGTTTTTTTTTGTATTAATTGCATACATTGACCGTTGTATTTATTATAAATATATTTTTTAGTCTTTTTTTGGAATTAATTTGATACATCGACCGTTGTATATAATTTGAATGTACTTCGTAGCGAAGCACGGGTATTCAGCTTTATATCTAGCATGCCCTGTTCAATTCTTTGGTTTGGGTGCTCGGATTAAAAGCTCTGGAAAGTATTTACGAAGAGATTTTGATGATAAAATACTTCTCGGGTTGCCCATGGGAGCTATTTTTCTTTAATGTAAAGACAAATAAGAATTTTTTCTTCGATTGTGTATTAATATTATTTTTTAACTTACAGGTTCCAAAACCTACTCTTATAATATGATTATAGCGTTAAAATGTGACAATTTTGTGGGTTGTATACTTCATTTCCCACAACAAAATCGAAGTAAAAGAAAAATTTTGTGAGATGCACAGTACACTTTACCTATTTTTTGAAAAAGTTTTTTTTTGACATAATTCTCTCACTACAGTTATTTCAATTTTCTCCGCATACAACTGGATAAGAAGACGTTGCCAACAACATCAATAATAGAAATTCCCCTTTTTTTCGGCGGAGAGCAAATGTTTTACTAGCATATCGATACTCCCGGGTTCTGTTTGAGGATGAATGCTTGTTGCCTGATATGATAGACGTTGTACGGTCATTGGATAAACAAGCACCACGTGATTGGCAGCGCATATCGGATCGATAAGGCCAATAAGTCATCAGAAAAGAGGCTGTATACATCGTTTGCAGAGGAAAAGAGGCCAGAGAAAAGTTTCAGCTGGGATATTTTCTCGGTTAAGAGAAATATAGAAATAGATGGAAATATCTATTATAGGTCATTATTTAGGGCACCTAAAACAATTCATATGGGTATACATACATACATATTCACACATATGTTTTTATCACTTATTGCGTTTGATTTACACACACATATATATATATATATATATATATATATATATGTATACGTAAAGAACTATGCTGTAAAAATAGATGAAAATTAAATTATAAGACCAAATATATATATATATATATGTGTGTGTGTGTGTGTGTGTGTGTGTGTTTGTTTTATAAACTGTTGTACAGACTTGGATATTTCTTACATTGAAAACAATATTTTTTTAAAGAGACATAAGAAAACAAAGTCGTCTTGGAAAAAACTGACTAAGGCACTTATTGTACCAAGCCAAACAAACAAACAAACAAACAAACAAACAAGCAAGCAAGCACGCACGCACGCACGCACGCACACATATATATATAATAATTAGATATCTAGAATTCTTAATTTCCAAAACCAGTGGATTTTTTGCATTTTTAAAGGAAATAAGGAAGTGCATACTCCATTATATAGGCTATTTTCCTCCAGAGAAGAGCCCTGTGGTGTATTTGAGCCCATAGGGAAATTCTGAATAAAAATTATAGCCATTTAAATATTATAAATGTATACATGTAGTTAAAGTACAAGTATTTATGTCTAAATAAATTATCTAATTAACTTAGAGGCATTTATTGTGTTGTTATTTGCTAATGCGGGCCACTTGTGAATGAAGACAATCGCACTTAAACCACGAGAATCGTTTGCTGCTTTCAATGGGAGCACCGTGTAGGTGAACCAACTTCACCCCCTGGTGCCTCCTCAATTTTGACCGAATATCCCCAGGGACGATATCCCCTAAAATGTCAAACTAAACATTTTCTCTATGTAAATTATCTTTAATTATTATTACGTTCAGCGTCTATGCCTAACTGAAAGGAATATTTGTCAAAGACTCAGCTTGAGTATCGTAATGAAACATTTATTACGGTAATAAATAAGACTTGTATTTTAGATGTACAAAATACAAAAAGACAAACAATGGGATACTGATGAATACCGATAAAAAATGTATGCCAGAAACTTCATCTTTTGGACCTCTGCGGTTATCTTTTGCAGCACAATGGGCAAAAAGACTGAGACCTACAGTTTAAAATCAATACCTAGAGCCTACAAACACCTAGTCATCCGTAAAATGAAGATTATGGTACAGAATAACGATGGTATAGAACCCTCCCCCTCTCAGAAATTCGTTATAAGACGGTGCCAGAAAATTGCCTGTTGTGGTTAAAGGCAAAGTGTTCCTTGCCTTATATAACTGAAATTTTAAAGAACATTTTAAAATTTGGGGGACACAATTATCTCAAGTAACCAATTTGGGGTCAGTTTTGTACCAATAGTCCATCATTTCTATCCCAAAATTGTTACGGAAGAGACTATAACAGTTAAAATTTACTAATATATCCGGGAGAGACTAGTTTCCAAGTCTAGTCAGTAGGGATTCAACCCACTCTCTAAACGAAATTCCGGAATGCTCCGCTCCACGTGTTTCTTTTCTGTTTATTGTGTGAGCAAACAAATTGCGGCTGATTCGATAAGAAAAATCGTAATCGTCGGGGGCAGGTGGCTCTAACCCTTTGGCCCCACCCCGTAATCCACTTAGGACAAATTAATTCGATGTCCGATGGCCCCGGCGTCTACCCTTTATGTACCAAGCTCTCCGTCCAGACCGGCAGTATTTTTATGCGATTAAGGAAGCCCAGATGTTTATCTTCTTTCTATCGTGGTCAGCAGGGCGTTGTTTTGTTTCGCTCCTCGACACAGGCCTCTAGAAAATGAAAGTGCTGAAAGAAGTATATTTCTATATATTGCTGATGTTCTACTGGCATCTGGTGCATTATTTCAGACAGACATTGTATTATCTTTTCGTATAAAATTAAAATACAATGGGAAGGAAATACTTGGAATTAAAACTTAACTTAAGGTAATAAAATGCTAAAATAGATAGATGTCGCAACGTTTTAAATTCGATATATATATATATATATATATATATATATATATATATATATATATAAAAGATACGGCCATTAATTTCCAGGATTGGACTGATCTAATAACTCCAGAAAATATTACATAAAATACATCCCCATTTAATACGTTTCGAAGTAACTCCCACCTGCCGTAATACACTTCTGCACTCGGCTGTAGAAGTTTCGGAAACAACTTTTAAAGACCTCTTTCGGAATATTCTTTAATGTGGACGTCACCGTTTTCTTGATGGCTTCGACATCCTCAAATCTTGTTCCCTTCAGTCAATTGGCCCAGCATGAGGTCGTGTAGATGCAGAATCCTCCATACTCTCCGAACTTAGCACCAGCAGACTTTTTCTTGTTTCCAAAACTGAAAGATTTGCTGAAGGGAACAAGATTTCAGGATGTCAAAGCCGTCAAGAAAACGGTGACGTCCACATTAAAGAGCATTCCGAAAGAGGACTTTAAAAGTTGTTTCCGAAACTTCTACAGCCGAGTACAGAAGTGTATTACGGCAGGTGGGAGTTACTTCGAAACATATTAAATGGGGATGTATTTTATGTAATATTTTCTGGAGTTATTAGATCAGTCCAGTCCTGGAAATTAATGGCCGCATCTTTTATATATATATATATATATATATATATATATATATATATATATATATATATATATATATATATATATATATATATATATATATATATATATATATATATATATATATATATATATCGAGTTTAAACGTTGCGACATCTGTCTATTTTAGCATTTTATTACCTGAAAGTTAAGTTTTAATTCCAAGTATTTCCTTCCTTAAAGAACATTCCAAAAGAGGACTTTAAAAGTTGTTTCCGAAACTTATACATCCGAGCACAGAAGTGCATTAAAGCAGGTAGGAGATACTTCGAAACATATAAAATGGATATGTATTTCATGTAATATTTTCTGGACTTATTAGACTAGTCCTGGAAATTAATGGACGCACCTTGTATATATATATATATATATATATATATATATATATATATATACACGTCATCCCTATATTATTCTATTTTTCTATTGTTGGACGCCACTGTAAAGACTATATTCAAAGGAATGTTTCTAGTCCATTTCTTAAATACGGTATTCTACGATACGAAGTATCCCGGTATTGTAAGAAACACTAATTTTTAGTATTGCATTTCTCAAAGTATTGCAACAACCAGGTTTCTTTAATTTCTTATTACAGCCGCCATTTTATCAGCTCCAATTCTTCGTAAAACCTTAGAAAACCCTTACTTATGGAAGATAACGGATGACGCAATCACGGGTTTGCTAATTATGAAGTGCGATCTAGACGCACGACCAAGATACCTGTAGATGTAGAAGCAGGGTGTAGAAAGCAAGATTAACCGTGACAGCTGTTGGGAAATCTTATTTTAAGATTCTGACTCGAGTCAGAAGAATAATCAACTCTCATCATCATCTGCGTATACACTGAGGAAATGACACTGAATTTAGGCCGAGTTTGTACAACGTGTAGATGTGACAATGGAAAGGTCGTATGTTGGCCTAGGAACATTAAATAACATATGATAATGCGGATTTCGGTTAAAAAAATGTTGTATTATTTTAGGTGCTAGTTGGATATTTTGTCCCGGTCAAGAGTTCTAATTTTATCAAACTATTGCACTGGCTTCATCATTCTTGTAACCATTTTTTTTGTTTTTTGTACTTTAGCTGATGACTTGGTTTTAGAACGATTCTTTTCCTCCACTTCTAAACGTAAAAGAATCGTTCGACGAAGGTGCGATGGATGCTTGGAACACGTAGTTGAAGTCAATAAAGAACCACTGTGGGAGAGTATTTGGCTAAGAATAAAGGTAAGAATTTGTATGTTCCAAGAAATCGAGCGGTTCATTCAAATTAAATAAGTTTAAATGTAAAATCAAGCCGAGTCTGCAACAAATAGTCGGTTCAGATCAAAACTTTGTCTACCTTTTTAACCACTTAACCAAAGAATAGTAAGAATAGTTGGAAGAAAAGATGAGAGCCAAAGGTTTGAAGGCCAGTGGATCACTTTGAACCTTTAACTAATCGGTGAATTCGTGGCTTAGACAAGAATATTAACCGCAGTTGCAGCGGTTTGTTGCATGTTGTATCATTTGTGACAGTTGGGTAAGCCTCCCCCCATTGAGTTAGAAAAGGGGTTTTTCAGATTACTTTAAGCCCTTGAAATAAGCTCACTATAAATGAACTTTGCATAGATGAAGACTGTAATTATGTAATGATTGATCTGCAAATAGGGATCCAACTTTTGAGTCACTGGAGTAGATTTATTTAATATGTCTATACAAGCTGACATAAGCGAAGGACAGATGACATTTTCCGATACCACATTGCGACAATTTACCCAAAAGGGCTACTTATCAATTTTTCATGAGAATAAATGATTTAATGCAGAGAAACAAAGTTTTCTGACTGTCAGTTGACGGAAGGTGATTCAAACTAATCAATTTAGATGGTACTGAAAAAAAAAACACAATTCCACGATAAAGAAATACTTTTTTCGAAAAACTTCGTAGTATAATCACCCAATTATCTTTTTTATACTTTGAATCAAAACAAAATTAATCCTTCTCGTGGAACAAGAGAAAATCCCTTTTTCTGTTTCCAGACACTTTTTATATCGAACGACTGAAAGCGTAATAATCCTGGATGTAATATTTGTATCAGGTAAAAGTGCTTTAAATTATTTATAATTGACGGATTTATCAAAGAACATGGAATTTCAATATAGACTCATTAGAGATATTTCAGTTTTCAGGAGGCATTAACAGAATCTAATTGGCAATTAAAAATATATTTCAATTATTTGAATTTCTTTTATTAATCAATAATTTATTTAATTTTTTTGCCAATTATGTAAAGGATAAAGTAAGTTTGAGTGGATATATTTGAAAAAATTCTTCCAGTTTTTAAAATTATAACATATTGAATGTTTGTAAGAACATAAAAAATGTAAGCTATCAAAAAATTACCCTTTTTATTGTAAATTACATGAAAGCTTATAATAATTCCTTGCTTAGTGTTAAAAAATTAGGCAAAAAGGGGACATTTTTAATGATATTTTTAAATAGGTTTGTTTCATATATCGCTCACTCCTTTCAACAACGTCATATCTCAAACAAAGGGATTTTTCAGGGGAGTGGTTTTAAAGTTTAAAAGCAAAAAAAAAATGTATTAAAAATAAATGTTAGTTCTGCTGTCCAGCGGCTAAATACTAAGCGGTGACATATGGAGATCTTGCAGGGATATACTACTCTTTCAGAGCATTCTGGAAACAAGCATACCATAAAATCTCGACTATAATACGCACCCGAGTATAATAGGCATGCTTGATTTTGCGCGAAATTTTCGGAAAAAATTAAAATTCGACTATAATACGCAGTCAAAACTTTTCAACATTTTATTTAAAAATTGCAGAAACATTTATTAGCAGAAATAAAATTCGTAATATCACTACGTTTTCGAATGTTCAAGTCCAGAGTGCCGTTTAGAGATAAAGTCTGGGGTACAGATTAATCTTGAATGAATAAGAAGATACAACTTGATACAATTGATTGTTCTTAACGCAAAATTACACTCTTCCTGCGATGACATACTTTCTTTTGCGAGTTTAGGGTATCAGTAAAGCACTGACCGCCTGTTTAAATCATGACATTTAGTTTATTTAAACCTTAAAGCTCAATTTTATGCTCTCAGAGTAATTTTTGGATTATGCAAGTTCGTCAGCTTCCCGGTGATTAATTTTTGGCGCACGCATAATCGTAATTTCAGAGTACACAGCAACCTCTTTATCAACAACCGTCAATTATACTTCTATCTAGGACGGGCTTTATCTTAATTTATAACTCCTCTGCTACCTAACTTCACAGTTGGAGAACCAGCGGATATACCGAAATGATTCTGTTCTAGGAATCATTTCTAGTTCTGCCTTATGGAATTACTCACCTTGCACTCCCAAGCGCCTATACGAGTTGATTGTGGCCTAATTTTACATCACAAGAAAGGGGTAAATCAGGAAACAGTTTAGGATTATCATAAACGGTATTAAAAAATAAACAAACAAAAGAATAAATGAAAATAAAGCATATTCACAGAGCATAAAAAGCTCTCCCCCTTTTAGCTTATCACAGGGGTTTATTGTTCAAGTTGAGTGCCAGAACAATTCTGAGGATGCCTAGTTAATTGTTGAGTGGTATAAGTATTTGATTCTGTTACTTAAGGCTGCAGTGTACTAACCTTATTGGATTCACTAACCTCAATGTTATCCTATGGAGAAAATTTGTCTCCTGTTTACAGCTAATTAAATGCTGATAATCCAATAAAATTGGTAATTTCAGATAGCCTGAACTTTTCTGCACCTTGCAACAGGATTCATTTTATAAATTTCGTCCACCAAAGGAATTTATGAGCGTTTAAAACACACTATAACAGATTTATTCCCCGAATAATTTAAATTTTAAAATATTATTTGCATTTTTCTTTTATAAAACGAAAAATGCTCCAAGGTGTAAAATTTATTTCTCTATTACGGAGTACACTTTTTTAAAGAAAAATCTTTAAATCCAAGTCGGCAATCCTTGGACAAATTTTCTCCATAAGTTAACACTGAGGTGAGCGAATTCAATAGGGTTAGTACATAGCAGATTAAAGAGAATGCAGTTGACAAACACATACATTCGTTTCGCTTGTGGGAAGGCAATAATAAATCCCGACCTTTCCAACAAAGAACAGTAACGTTATATCTATGGGTCATAAAGTTTAGGACTTTGGCTTTATGACCTTATCTTATTGGCTTTATACGTTTTTTATTTAAATGTCTACCTTCATAGAAAAAAAAAGCATTTGCCAATTTTTTTTTCAAATGCAGCTGATACTTTTGACATTCGTCCAATGCTCCGCGAAAGTTGTTGGTTTATGAAGTGGGAGCTCCGTATAGGTGAGCCAATATCTCCAACTGGTGCCACCTCAATGTAGACCCGGGGAAGAATGTGGGTGGCTCGTATCTTCCTCTCACCCCTTACAAACCACACGGAGGACTTTTCCGGCTTAAAGATTTAACGTATCCATACACGGTGTAGACACGAAGTCATCCACTCGCGCTTGTTGGAGTTGTATCCGAGCACCCTCAGTACTGAATCCTGACGTGCATTAGAGCTCTACTGGTCCTTGTATTTGCCAATCTGTGATGAGAAAAATACAGAGAGAAAATTTACCTATAGCTTAACATTGGTACTAAAGATCATGGATGTTAAATGATTATCCTCCCCCCCTTTAATAAATAAGCCCCCCTTTATCAAAATCATATGTGAATAACAAACTTTTTTTTTTGGGGGGGGGGCACCCACACGTTAACGGTCCATCCCCTGCTCTACATACAGTGTTGTAGAGTCGAACCCCGTTATGACGAACTTCAAGGGACCAAAGGCTTTGTTCACTCTTTCCAGTGGTTCGCTATATCCGAACTGTTAACAAAAATACTAGAGTTCACAAAATGTATAATTCATTTGTTGCAATGTGTATTCAATAATGATGTATTAAGAAAATGATAAAATCTATTAAAAATGATCCTTAAAGAATTAAATCAACTAAAATCGAATAAATTAAACTGACACAATACTAATTAAATTACGTACAATAGGAAAACGGCGGGACCAAAATTTTCGTTCGTTATATCCGTGAGTTCGTTATATACCGGGCTCGCTATAACGGGGTTCGACTGTACTGTGTTTTAGAAACTTAATAACTTTTTAATTGAATATAGGTGTAGTGTGTATTAAAAATTTTGGGATTAAAATATTGACTGAAAGTACACGAATAATTAATTTCCCGAACCGAGAGCTTATAAAAAAGTTAAGACTAGTGTACGTTTATATAAAAGCTAATCAACTTAAAAAATAATTGTATTTAAAAATCAACGCGTTCTTAAAAAACATGAAATCCATTTACGATGAAAAACTCCACTCAGTTAAAGAAAAATTAAGCCATAACTTTATCAACCTTACGGGAATCACATAAGTATTTAGACTTCACAAATAGAAAAAAAAATCCGAAAATTATAAGTTTTGTTGCTCCAAAAACGATTTATAATAGATCAGTTTTATTGTCTTAAGATAAAATCCTCCGGGATCTAATGAATACATATTGCATTTCCGTGTTCCTTTAAAAATTTATCCAAGTACATTAGAGGTAAACCAATTTTAAGGGTCCGTTGAAACTAATTTTATACGCCGATAAGTTCATTAGGGAGAGATGCAAATATCATCGCTGCATTCTTTTTCGTCGGCTGTTCGAATTTCCCAATCGTCTTCGCGAGGAAGTTTCCGCGATCATGCCTAATTATGTTTAGATTTACGCCTTCCCGGAAATTCAAGAATTGATTTCATAATTTTTGAAAACTTTTATGTGATGGAAAATATTTCCGACATTTATAGGATTCTTCATTTTATTGTGAGGGCTGATTCTTTAGAACAAAGATATCTTAAAGGGCAAAACATTATCCAATATTGTTTGGAAAACATAATTTATATCAAATGGAAATCGAGAATACGAAAATTAACATTACGTATTTGTGTTTTTATTTTACTTGTTTTACACAGTTAAAAAAATGCTCTAACAGATTTTCAAAGAAAAATACAAAACTTATCTAAGGAAAATAAAAGTCTTTCTTTTTAATTATACCATTTCGCGCATCTACCTTCGTAATGTAGCCTTCGAACCACTGCTTTGTTATAAACGCCATTTTGAATAAAAACAAAACTTTCAAGCCGCAGACGATAATTTTGACTTTTAAAAACATAGTACAATTGCAATTATTTCTTTTGCAGCAAACGATTTTTTATTACCGCTTACCAAAATCGTCTAAAAAATGTGCGAACAGTCTCTGTATATCAGTGGTTTCCAACCAGCAGAAGTCTGCCCCCCCCCCCACACACACACACACCGACTTAAGAGGGGGGAGTTATGGGGGTATAGAATATCCCTCAGGAAAAAGGGATACAGTATAAACGTACTCACATTCTAACGTATCATATTCTAATAATAAGATAATTATATTAAACTTTTAAGAAATATTAATTCAACACCTGATATTCATTGGATATATTAGGCCCATCTAGTTCAATGAACATTGCTTTCAAAATCCTTATTTATTTGGCAACTTTTTATATGTGGTGCCGGACCACTCCCGAAGCTCTCGCGGATCACCGGTTGGGAACCACTGATCTATATATTTAAGATGACTGCCTACGTTGAAAATGCCATTTTTTGACTATTTTGCTCAATATTATTTTTTGCAAGAATCGTGCAATTCAATCTTTTCTCTTTTCAAATCCGTTTTGATTTTCATTCTACATTAATTAGAAGCAGAGTTATAGCTATTTTTAAAAACATCGTCTGATACAAAATTGAAGTGAGAAACAACTTTAAATGCGTTTTTCTCAGAATTATGTTTTTTAGCACAAATCTCTACCGTTTATCATGATATCTCACATAATAATGCATATAATTTGATAAAATTTTCAGGAAATGTTTTAGATGCTATTGTTAATGAAATGACGCACAATAATTGATGTATAATAAATAGTTTTTTTTTGTTTGGAGCTGTTTTTATAAGGAACGGAATGACGAATTGGGGAAAATTTTCATATTGGAACATAAAATTGTCTGTATTATTTTTGCATTTTAAAATTTTCCTTAGATTGAGGGTCATTTTGAAGATAACTGTTATATGTATCATGTGTGAGAAGGAAATTAAAATAGTAGCATTAGAATTTTGTGCAGAGTGATAGGCGTTTTAGCTAAATTTCATTAAAAATTACTTCAAATTGACCAATTTATAAAAAAGTATGGTATTTACTGGCAAATTTTTTTAAATTTTTTATTTTTAAATGCTATTTTACCATAAAAGACCAAAAAATCCTTAAAAAAATAATTTAAAAAAAAAAAATTGGCTCCGAACGTAGGCAGTCACCTTAAGTTGCTAAGCCGATACTTTGGACAGTCCATGAGAAAAAAACTACTGCATCAGTTTACTTCGTTTTGGTCTTGAACGAGAGATTTTAATCTATAGATGTATCAAATTTGGTTTTTGTAACCGCAATTTCTATTAATTAGGAAAATTTACAATTAAAACTTGCTTTCTGCGCATGCTCAGTCGCATGTCTAAATCTGGCTTTAGATACGCACTAAGCACGAGGCCGCATAAACACGTTAATTTGTTTATTCCGAGGAATCTCTCTGGCTCTCAGTCTGCCATTTTTATTTTTAATTATGTTTGCGAGATGCAGAATTAAACCTGACGGAAATTATTTATGTCGCGCTGTTGAGTAACCCTATTTCTATTTATTGGGTTCAATAGCAATTTTTTTAAAGTTTATTTCTCTATTCGTAATATTTTGATTTTAAACATTTTTCAATGATTTGTTGAGTTTAATTTGTGCATTAGCACATTTACTTACTATCCAGCCGTCATGTTTTGACGGGTACTAACTAGTTCTTAAGTTAATACTAGTTGATACCCGTCAAAACATGACGGCTAGATAGTAAATAAATGTACTAATACACAAATTATACTCAACACATCATTGCCAAATGTTGAAAATCATAATAATGCGTAGAAACAAATTAATGTGCTTAAGCGGCCTCGTGCTTAGGGAGTATCTAAAGCCAGATTTAAAAATGTCACTGAGCATGCGTAGAAAGCAATTTTTTAAAAAAAATTGTAAATTTTCACTAATTAAACAGCGCGAAATAAACAATTTCCATGAGGTTTAATCTTATATTTCACACACATAATCATCATAATAATAAAAATGGCAGACAGAGATCTAGAGAGACTCCTCGGAATAAAGGTGTTTATCACTAAAACGTGTCACTGAGCATGCCCAGAAACAGTGAGTTTCTACAGACAGATTTAAACATGCCACTGAGCATGCGCAGAAATAAATTTTTCTATTGTAAACGATCGCTCATTAATAGAAATTGCGGTTACAAAAACCAAATTTGACAAATCTAGAGATTACAATCTTTCGTTTAAGACTAAAATGAAGTAAATCGATGCAGTAGTTTTCTCTCACGGACTGCCCAAAAAGTCGGCTTAGAAACTTAAATATATAGATTCCTTTTAAATGAAAACATTACGTAGAATCAAAAATTTACTGCTATTAAGCGACAAATTTTAAATATCTTTTTTTTAGAAAAATATTCTTGTTGTAACTTATGCCCCCTAGCTGGAGAAATCGTTACCTGATCCACTGAAGGGCGCAGAGCAAAGAGGTGCTACTCCTATTTAGGTAACGGCACCCACAAGGATCAGAGGCCGGCTTTTACCCCGATGCCACATAATTTTGAACCGGCAGCCCAAGGGTGACATCTTGTAGCCTCGTACTCTCGTCACATTCCCTATAAACCCCACGGAAGCCCTTTTCGGCTTCGGCTTACAGATTTTAAGTACCCATAACTCGGCTCAGACACGAGAGCATTTCGTGACGCTTATCGGAATTCGAATCGAGCATCCTTAATGTCGAACTCCAACGTGCTAACCGCTAGGGGGACCCTTTAGAAAAGTATATATAATACTCTATAGCAGGGGTTCCCAACCTTTTTCCTACATCGACTCCTTTTAAAAGAATTATTTTCTTTATCGACCCCCCTCACATTTTTTCTATAATGTACAGCATACAACATAATTAAAATACTAATAATTGCACATAAAACACTTAAAGATACAATTTGACTACGGATATGAACAAGAAATTAGAAAAAGTGGTTCATTAGGTTTATGTTTTATTATTTTTGTACTATTTTCTTTTTTAATTTTACAAATATAAACAAGATTTCAGAAACAGATTGTAATTGCACAAGCATCATCAAGAGAAACAAGAAACTGGTTCTAATTGGTTGCATCGGGAGGACCACTCATTTAATCCATAGTATTCCAAAGTGTTGATTAGCTTTATACGACAAGTGCCATGTTAGTAAGGCCAGAGGTAGCCAGCCGGTAGCGCGTCGGCTTTCGGTACTGAAGGTGCTCTGATCGAATCCCGAACAGCCCCGTCAAATGCCTTCGTGTCTAGGAAGGATATGGGTGCATTAAATCCGTAGACAGGAAAGTCGGATCGAATCCTGAACAACGCCGTTAAATACCTTCGTGTCTAGGATGGATCTGAGCACATTAAAACCGTAGACAGTAAAGTCCTTCTATGAGGTCAGTAGGTGGTGAAAGTACGATCCCCCAGATGTCGCCCCTGGGGGAGGGGAGTGCTCGGTCAAAATTGTGGTAGCACCCAGCCATGTCGGACTCCGTTGCTTGTGATGCTATTATAAATGGTGCTAGTATAAACCGGACCCGCACTACTCAGCCCGAAGCCTATATGGGCCTGGTCTGGCACTTCTGATCAGCGGACATTAGGAACAACAATAACAACAATAACAACAACATCATCAACAACAACAACAATGTTAGTGCAAGGTAATTTAAAATGCTTTCTTCAGTAATATCCTTAGAAATACTGGCAGCAAATGTTAATGATACATGTCAGAAGTTTGCAGAATATTTGGAAAAAAAAGGTAAGACTAAATAGGGAATTACGGGTGAATTCTTGGCACATTACTACTGACGGAAAGTCAGCTGATATATTCCGAACATTCGGAGTTGCAAATTTAAGCGGATTCCGCGCGTTTGTCACTTCCATTCCGTCATCCATTCTGCGTCGCATAAATCTCGCTGATTCGAAAATCCTGCTCGTTTGAATTATTCCCCAAATTCAGACGGCCAGTGTCTCCACGTGCCCCGGAGGATAAAACACGTTCCTCCCAAATATACCTGAGCAAATTTCGTCACCTGTTGTGGCCGAAAAAGATGCGCCCGAGAAAATAGCGCTTATAGTGCATGTCTCCAGGCGGGATATGCACACAGAGGTAGAGAGAGGGAAGGCATCAGGCGATCGCTGCAAGACGGTCACAGACAGGCAAATCCCCCTTCGGAGTGTGTAGTTACAGGAGCGTCGTAGAAATCAATTTACTTGTCAAACTAAGTGGGAAATTGCAGCCTGCGTAAATACGGGAATGGAAATGAAAGGGTGGGGAGGCGTAACACGGGATAATACACACACACGAACGCACGCACGCGGCGAATAGTGTCTCTCTCTCCGGCTCACCAAATTACTGTGGACGATGGCACGCCGGCGTCGCATATCCCTCCGCGCCCGAGGCACAGCGGAGCGGGGTGGACCTAAAGTGCCTAGGTGCGAAAGGATGGCCTGCGGGCCATAGGCGGCCGTCATTACGGTCCCCCGACTTGCTGATGCTGCGTTGCCCTGGCAACGGGAGGCTGCGGATGAGAGCTGGCTTCGGACGGGATGCGGCCGCCCGGAACGGGGAAAGAAACTCGCAAAAAAGTGATGGAAAATCAGATGGAAAAGAAAAGGGAATGTGGGAAAAAAAAAGGGTGTTGGAGTTGCTTGCTTCTTTTTCTTCTTCTTCTCTCTCTCTCTCTCTCTTTTTATCGCAGTGGAATTCTTTCGGAGAAACTGTAGGTAGAAGTCAAAGCTGGAAATAATTTCGCATCTAGCTGCGCTCGGCGTTTTTTTGTCTTCGATGCGCACACGTAGGGGAGTGCAAAGGAAAATGACCATGAACGGCGAAATGATTTAGCATTTCTTTTATAGGGTCCTTTTTTAGAGAGTATTCTCCTTGTTTTTTAAATCAAACAAAAAAATAGGGGCCGAAAGATTTAAAGGATTTTCAAACATATCACTTTAAAACAAACATTCAAGCTTGCATGGGAGACTATCCATGTTTTAAATGTTTTTATTCTCTTTATTTGATGAGAAACTTATATGGGAGCACAACTAATGAGGAGTTCAAAAATAATAATACCAGAACGTTTTTTATAACCCATATTTAACTGAACACATTTATGAATAACTATTGACGTAAGGGAATTATTAAACTCGCCATTTTTCTTTTTAATTTACATGCGAAAGGGGCGTGCTAAGGCTGCGGCTTAGAACATCAGATTAATTCAGAATGCATTTTACTTTGAATTATCGGTCCTTTTCTCTTAATGTTTCTGGTTTTTTATTTAATGTTCCTTTTCTCTTAATGTCATCAGATTAATACAGAATGCATTTTACTTTGAAGTGTCTGTCTTTTTCTCTTAATGTTGATGTTTTTTCTTGTTAAAAAAATGTATGACATGTCTTTAAAGTATTTTAAATTCACTTTTATAAAGCATTCACAGTCAAGCATTAGAAACAAAAAAAGGTAGATAAGTTTTTGGCCTATTTCATTAATTTGAACATCTTTCTGAGCTACTACAGAGGAGAGGACACATATAAATGTTCTTTTTTCCCATTTCTAATGCAAAAGGTAGCGGGATTGTTAAGACATTGTACTTGGAAACCAAAATGACTTAGCATTTTAATTTAAATAAATCTGGTGAAAGGAAAAGCCTGCGGGCATTAAATATGACTTTAAATGTGTTGCCATAACACAAACATTAATCAGTATTTCTGAAACGATCGAAATAAAGTGTTTTAATTTCTTGCATTAATTAAAAACTGCTGCAAACAACCATAGCAGAAAAGAAGCACTGCTAAACTTAGAAAAAAGGAATGGGCATGTATGTGTGTGTGTGTGTGTGTGAGTGAGTGAGTGAGTGAGTGAGTGAGTGAGTGAGTGAGTGAGTGAGTGAGTGAGAGAGAGAGAGAGAGAGAGAGAGAGAGAGAGAGAGAGAGAGAGAGAGAGAGAGAGAGAGAGAGAGAGAGAGAGAGAGAGAGAGAGAGAGAGAGAGAGAGAGAGAGAGAGAGAGAGAGAGAGAGAGAGAGAGAGAGAGAGAGAGAGAGAGAGAGAGAGAGAGAGAGAGAGAGAGAGAGAGAGAGAGAGAGAGAGAGAGAGAGAGAGAGAGAGAGAGAATGAATGAATGAATGAATAGATAAAAAAAATATTTCTATCCTTAAAATATTCTTTTTTGCTTGTTTTAGATTAAGAGATATTACCTGGCAACATTGTAGGTGATTTTAAAAACGTTTTTCTATAGTGTCATTTTTGTATCACTATGCTAAATTTCTATTATTTTCAGATTAAAGTCCTTTGAGACTGTTTTAAACGTTAATCTGATTTGTGAAAAATGAAAATGATGTGATGTTGCTGGAGACATTAAATTCTGTTCTACGTAATCACAAACGTTTTCTGCAATAATCGATAGAAACGAGCCTTTATTTTTTCCTCTTTAACATGACGTTGCCACAAATACGATAAAAAGTAATTAATCGTACCCGTACGGGGGCGCGGTGGCCCAGTTGGCAAGAGCAGCGGGCCAGTGATCTGAACGTCCCTGGTCCAATGCTCGTCGCTGGAAATCTACCGCCGTGTTCAGTAATTGTGGCTGGGGCACGTAAAATAGGTCGTGGCTACAATGTCCTCCAAGTTATCGAATTTACCTCTTGAGGTGCATGGTCAAGTGCTCCGGTCTCGTCACTTGATTCGCTTCAAAATTACGGGACCCATGTTCTTCGAGGTCAAGTCAGACTTCAGCTCTAGTGGTACCTCACCTTAAAGTGAAGCTGTTTACTACCCTTCGCCAAGGACCTAGGATTTGAGGACCTAGGTCCTTTGGACTTGTTGTAGGGTTTCCTACACCAAGGGGATTGGAAGCAGCAACAACAAACAACTTACCCACATTAAATAACCTAAACTGGAGGGAATTCGTCACCCGGAAAACATTCTGGCAAATGATTCTAAATGCAATGCAATATGTTTCTCTGTTATATTGCATTTAGTAAACCCTCCAAGCTGGGTGTTACACATATTGTGGCATCTTTTGAAAAAAAGTCATGGAAAACAATATTTTATGTCATTACCATATAGTTCAGTTGGTAGAATATCGACCCTGGGGCTTGGAGACCAAGGTTGGCTCCCGAAACCTTTGACTGTTACAGAGCTATCCTTTGTCATTAGCCTTGAGAGAAAAGAGCCATAAGTGAAGAAATGCGTTGAAAATAACATTTTCCCTCATTTCCGGATAGTTTAGTTGGAATACCTTCAGTCTCAGGCTTAGGAGAGTCGCTTCGATTCCTGTTTCTAGAGGACAGGCTTTACTATTTCTTGCTATCTTTCCTTTCCCTCACAAATAATAACGATCCATACTGATCCCATAGTGTACTCTACTGAAATAAGTTGTTTCCTCGTACTCACTTGTTACAACGCAATTTATAATCCTTCTCCTTAAAAACTAAAAGCAGATTTGGCAGTCCTTTACTTGAGTATTGACATATATAACTAATAAGACTTACTAGAGTTATTCACGGTTATCTCTGAATATCGTAATTTGAATCCAAGAAGTTTTGACAAATATTATCTGAACTTAATTAAATTTTCTGTTTTATTGTTCCATGTTAGACTCTAGCAAACAGTAGAATCTATATATATATAAAACGCGTAGGTATGCGGCACAAAAATCGACGATATTTCTACACTCCGAATGGCAACGGCTTCAACTACCAGACGTAAATATTAGCGGGAAATCCGCAATTTGCAACCGCGTGTCAACATGGATTTACGTACTGAAATCAGAAATGCTCGAAAGTGAGCTGCAAGATCAAGTGATAATTGGGAACAGTCTCAAGAAAGAAAGCGAAGAAGAAATAATTCATTAAGAGAGAGCATAAAGGAGGCGAGGTTAGGCTTAACCGTCGGCGGCATAGCAACCGATAGCCAGTAATAGTTAATTTTCTACACTTTTTTCAGTACTTTCTGAATTTTTACTCCATTTTATAAGTGAAGAAATTTCCCCAACAATTTATTATTTGATATGACTAAGTGTAGATATCTGAATCGGGAACAATAGTACATACAGAGAGTGATGTAACCCACGCTATATTTTAGTACTTGCTGAATTTTTACTTAATTTTTTTAAGAGAAAAAAAATTTCCCAACAATTTCCGTATTTGATGTAATGAAAAAGTGTAGATATCTTAATTTTGAAAAATAGTACATACAGAGAGGGAAGTAATTTATAAAATCATTGGTGTTGGGTTTCTCGGTCTTATCTTTAACTCTGTTCTGAAGTAATGGAAATTCACATTTTTTAATCACGTTGTTTTAGAATCAGCCCTATAAAGAGTACCCCTAAACAACGTATATTTATGATGACAGGTAATGGTAACATTCCTTACATATGCTTTCAGTTGAGTTGTTTTGCAAAAGAAAATATAAAACTAAAAGCGACCATGCTGGTCGCGCAGCGGCTAGTTGCTTTTATTCATTGTTTTAATTGCACGAAACATAACTAGATGAAGGTATCTCTTATGTAAAGATAGGCATCTCCAGCGTACACGGCATTAAATATAATTATTATAAACAGCGTACACAGCATTTGGCCAGTTTTGAAATTTTAATGTCTGGCTTAAAAATGTATATAAAAGAAAAAAAAACTTGATTTAGAGGACGATATCATTTGAATGATAAAACTGTAACTTGTGTATTTTAAAAAATCCTAATTATTTTGCTAGCATTTTTATTCAGTTTCACTGGATCACGGATACTCAACCTAAATTTTTTTGTGCACTTAGGGCCCTTCGACTACAAAATAAATATGACCATGATAATTTTCAAGCTTATAAAGACTGTGACGTTATTGAAACAAGTTAATCCAAGAACAGTTGTCCTCACTTAGTTCAAATAAAGGGGTAAAAAATTCTGCGTCTATTTTGAATTAAAAATGTTTTATAGTGAATTGTAGGGAAAAAAATCCGCCAATTCTATGGTCTTTTACCGAAAATTCAAGATGGTCGAATGACTAGGGAGCTGGCTTTCGGTACCAGAGTCTATGGGTTTGAGTCCCACTATTGACAAGGATGTTTGTAGCCGTTCGAAATAAGCTTTAAGCTGTAGGTCCCGGTCTAATTAGCCATCGTGTAGCAAAAAATGACCTTAGCGCTTCTGAACCAAACCACCACAAGGGTCGAGTTCGTCTTGGCTAGTTGCTACCTCAATTTTGATCGATCACCCCCAGGGACGACATCTGGGGGGATCGTACCCTCTCCCACCATCACTGACTTTCATAGAGGGTTTGGTTTGGTTTGGTTTGGTTTGGACCTCTACGGTCAACTTTTGCTACACGAAGGCTAATTAGATCCGGATCTACTGTTTAAAGTTGATTCCGAACGGCTACAAACTTCCGACTTACGGATTTAACGTGCGCATATCCAGCCTAGACACCGAACAGAATTGGTTCAGGAAATCCCTTTAGTGTTAAGTGATAAAATTTTTAATTAAATTTACAATACTTTGATCACCCTTTATCAAAAAGCTTTTTTTCTAATTACAATACGCGAAGGATTAGACCTGGTATCGTCATGTGTTTCCTCCAATGTTATTTATTCCCCGAAGTTCTGTAATCATTTTGTCAGACCTAGTATGCACTGTAGAAATATTTAGACAAAACAGATGCAGTATTTTGTGTTTTGTATGTGAGTTAAGATGGTTACAGAAGTTCTATGCGCCATCAATTTTTACTGATTTACTGTCATATCAACATTAAAGTATTGACATCCAAATTGCCAATTCCGCGGTAGTTTTGTAGCTGTTCGGAAACTTCTTTAAGCAGTACGTATGCAGTACTTTACACTAGATATGTTGAATTTCGGGGCAATGAGACTAGTCTTGAAAATCCATTTAGCATTTTTAGATTTATAAAAGCATGTTATTTTTTCACATCCGACAGGCACTTGTCTCTGACGGTGGGTACTTCTTGACGTTGTGCCATGAAGATTCGCAAAGTTTTGGTGGCTACTTTATTACAGGAGCACCATATAGTTGAGCCAGCATTGCTTCCTATGAGGGCAACGACAAGGAAACGACCAAACCTTATTCGGGGTTTGAACCCAAGTCCGATGCGTGGCAGTTCAGAAAGCAAACCACACTATATACTATGTGGGCGGAAAAAAGCCTGTTATTGGGTTGGACAAAAAGTTCGTCCGGTTTTTAGTAAGATGGCTCTAGTAGAGTTTAGTTGTCTTTAACGTCATCCGAAACAATTTTGTTAGATTGTCCTGTGACAACTGTGATATCAGCGTGCATTTGAAGAAAAAAATTATTAAAATTGGGGATTTTTTTTTTTTTTTGGGGGGGGGGCACAGTGATTTTAATATTGAAGATACAAGGAAATTAGCTACATTTTGCTTCAAGGAAGGTAAAATCACAGCTAAAACGCAAAAAAAAAAAAAAAAAAAAAAAAAAAATTTGTGAAGTGCAAGTTTTGGGAAGATGGAATTATGTAGTTGCTTGAAACATGCCAGATGGTATTGGAACAAAATGGCTAACTTGTTGTGGTGGACAAGTTATTGGTGAAAATCAAAAATATGTCTTTTATTTTCACTTAAAAACCGAACGAACTTTTTGGTCAATCTAACGCATTGATTTGCACTGGTGTTCCATTCAATACAGTATTCCTTTCTGGTTATGAGCTAATATTAAGTCAATACAATATCTGCCGGTTCCGTACATTAAGTTCAAGAGGAATTGCTGGTCGTCCGAAGCGGCGCGGAAACCGCTGCCACCGTCTCAAACGCCCTCCGGGCACGAAACGCTGACAGAGGGATGAAACATACCTGGCAGCGAACAATTTAGAGTGTAAGGCAGTCAGTCGAGCGAAATTGGCAACTGGAAAAGCGGTGACGACGTAGGCATAAAATTCGGTTTATGGAATACTCACGCGATCTGAGATGTGCGCCTCATAATATACGAGTACGTTTATGCCAGAATATGTATTTACACGCTAAATACTTTTCCCAAACGACAAAACATATTTTACAGGAACAGATAAACAAAGTATGTTTATTACTAGCGCTTTTACGTCGTTCGTAAAAAATGCGTTTATTGTTTGTTTTAACTGTTGAAAAACAGACCATGGTAAAATGATGATTAAAAAAAAAAAATCAGACCATGCAAAGTGACGGGCTACCAAAATTTTAATGATTTTTTTTAATGTAGTTAGGGACCAGCTTTATTTATTTATTTATTTTTGTTGCAGTTGTTTAGAGAGCAGTTTCGGTTCGTTTCTGGAACCAATCAGGTGCATTACCTCGGTGTGGGGTTAAAGATTTAACTTCTTGCCCATCAGGGTTAAAAAAAGGAGAAAAATCCGTAAAATTAACGGCAAATTATACAGGCAATACTCTTAATTTTACGTTAAATCCATTAATTTTACGCTAAAACTGTACAAAGTAAAAGAAGCTTTGACCTTCTGGCCAGATCTCGATTTCGATTGATGTTACTCGTAATTAGATTTTATTTACTTATAGTGAACATAAATGTGATTTGGATTTCTGACGAACTGACTAAGAAGCTTGGCGGAATCCCCATGTATATAGGCACTAGCTGAAAACCCGCACTTCGCTACGGAGTACATTCAAATTAAATACAATGGTCAATGTATGCAATTAATGCCCCCCTACATAAATAAATAAATAAATAAATATATATATATAATAAATGCGACGATCAATGTAAATAATTGATGGAAGAAAAAACAAAATATATATTTATAAAAAAATCGTAGGGATATTTTTATAGATAAAATAATGTAGAAGAAAATATTGAAATTAAATCTAATAGGACATACTAAAGAATGTAGTACAGTTTGAGGATCATATCTTTTACTGTATTTTAATATTTTTTTGGATAATGTCCAATCGTCTACCGCATTAGCAAGAAAATAAAAATCTATTTTGTCTATTTAGTTGTTATGCACGTGACGATAAATTTATTTAAAGTACCAGAAAAAGAAATCACGTGATCAGCATTTAATAAATTAAATTCTAAAAATTAATCTTTAAAAATTCACCAAAAATCAGAAAATGCATTTAAAGATTCGAAAAAGATTTCATTTTAAAGGAATTTTTATGATCTTTCTTGTGATATAAATTTTATAACCCTCAAATTATTATTTTAAATGCAAATTTAAAAAAAGTTACAAAAACAGCTTAAACATTTAATTTAAAAAAAATCTAAGAAGAATTTTTCAAAAATCTTTCTAGTGCACCCCTACACTATAAGAAGAATCGCCATGCAAAACTTCAGCTCTTTAGGTCCAGCGGTTTGGTCTGTGCGTTGTATGTCAGTCAGTCAGTTACGGAACTGTTTTATATATATAGACTAGATGTATTACCCGGCTTCGCTCGGGATTCAGTTTCTGTTATTATTATTTTTCAATGATTAGCCTCATGTTATGATGTTCTAATGTTTTCGCTAAAATTCTTTTCCGGTAGCAAATAGCATTAGTTTGTTGTCGGTGCTGTCGTTGTTCATCGCTTTCCTCTCCTTTCGATGTTGAAGCTCGAAGACAATCGTATGTTCGACGCGTTAAAAGTTTCTTTATCAGTCTCACTGCTTCGGATCACTACAATTCAAATTCTGTTACCTTCGAGCTCTTGAGAATGTTTTTTTTCAGATTCTTGTGTGCGTCTAACTGCATTTCGAATTCTTTTGGGTTCGCGCTTTTCTGTTTTTTTTTCATCACATTGGTCATTTCTCAACAATCTTTGACATTTCCCCCTTACTTCTGCAGTATTAAAAGTTTCTCTCCTCTTTTTGGGCATTTTAAAACATTAATTTACAGCTTGTCAATAACGTTTGAATGGATTTATTATTATAGAAAAAGAATCAATAATGTTTAAATGGATTGAGATCACATTCAATATTAAAACACAGCAAATCTGATAATTATTATAGAAAAAGTATAACAAAACAAACCGTTAGCTAGAAAGAAAAATAATAATGTTGTCATTCCCCAGAGGAAAAATTTTGCATTAAACAACAAAAAATATGAATACCATGCTTTGGAGTTACGTTGCCCAAATCTAACGTGAAAAGAAATTTCAAATCTATAGAATAATTCGTGACCATCTTAAAATTGCTGCTACATTCATTTTAAAAGTAACCAAATAATAGGACACACATATTTTGCATAAATAACTAAAATGAATAATTTATAGAACTAAATAACATACTTTCGACGTATAAACAGACAAAATTTATTTATTCCAAATACGAAAAGACGGCCGACAATCCTGGTATGTATAAATATTTAAAACTTAAATTTTGAGAAACAGGTTATGATGAGTTTGGTCTAGGGAAGAAGGGTTTCTATCAACAAGTCATGCTTAACTACATCACTTAGATGTGAAAAATTCGCCATTAGGAAATTAAGTACCAGAACTTAATAAGCTTGGATATTTGATATCACACCATTTTTTTGTCGTAACTTTTATTTTGAAGCTTGGCGTTTTTTTTACTTTTAAAAAGTTTTTTTAGTGGATATTAAAACACAGCAAATCTGATAATTATTATAGAAAAAGTATATACACGTATTTTATGCTCGGAATTCTTTCTCAAAAGTAAATCGTCTGCTACATTTCAATGCCACTTTCAGACTTTCTTAATTATAACATACACGTATTTCATGATTGTAATTCTTTCTCAAAACTAAATCATCTGCTATGATTCAATGTCACTTCAGTTATATGAATCATCGCTTCAAAGCTAAACGAACGTGTTTCTAGCTAAGTGAACGTGTCCTTCAGTATATTTGAGTTTGAACAGGTAGCTTGGGATAGTTTCAATTCATGAAATGGATAGATAACACATTCATTGAAAATGAATGACTTTCCATCCTTAAATTTTCATTAAAAAAAATATTCCGGCGTTGCCACGTACATGAAAATAATATGTTAAATTCATTCTTGCATGCGCCAATATATGAATAAATCCCGTTTTTAATTCATGTCTATTTATTTTTACGGAAATTTTATAATTTAATTGGCAACAATGAAATGTTACAATGGCTTTGAACAAAAATATCCGGGGAGAAGTCCCATATCCTGTGCTGGGAAATTTGGCGATTTTTTTTGGCGATTTTCAATATCCATTGATACCGCGCAAACTTGTTCTAACATAATTCGGAAATGGAACGTCGTAACGGGATGAAAATAGTCTATAACCTTCACGCAAGTTCAAGCAATAAGTTGACCAAGTTTCATTGCAATCAGATGAACGGTATGGCAGCGCATAAAATACGAACAAACAAACATTCATTTATATATATATATATATATATATATATATATATATATATAGAATACAAAAAAGAGATCTATTGAAAAAAGTAAAGTGATGGAAAAATAAAACAAAACTTGAAAGGTCTGTTTTTTTTATTGAAATATACACTATAAAAATGAAATGCTATTACAGGTTTATTACAAAAATGGAAGTATAACTGGAATGGTACGAAATGTTTAAGATACAAAAGTGGGATAACCAAAACAGGTAAATTCGCTACCCAGAAACATTACACTCTGAAACAGGTAGGTCATTTGACCTGAAGCAGCATTTCATTTTTATAGTGTACCCCCCAAACAGATTTCATTTGCGACACTGGGTGGAATTGACACCACATTAAAAACAGAAAATAATTTCAGTGTTTATATTATTCAATGAAGTTTACAAAGTTTTGAGATTTTGTACCTTTAAATTCCACTCTGAAACCCCACTCTAAATTCTAGAGAAGTGTTGGGCGAAATGTTTAAGATACAAAAGTGGCATACCCAAAACAGGTAAATTCGCTACCCAGATACATTACACCAGATAAACAGGTAGATCATTTGACCTGAAGCAGCATTTCCTCTCGCCCAAACTTTTTCCGAGTCTCGCCTTTCTTTCTAAAAGCCTTTTGTCCCCCTTATCAGGAAAGATCTGTGACCCTGTAAAATATTTTGATAAAAAAGTAATTTTTATTGGGTAAATAAAACACATTAAAAACGTTTTTAATGGCATAACTCTAAACTAATATTTTGCCGAATTAGTCCTTGTGTAGCAAAAGTTGACATAAGAGCTCTAAACCAACCACCATCACTAAACTAATGTTTTATGAAAGTTATAATATTATTAAACTGATACAAATTATTTAAAATGCTTCTGAGTACCCAATACAGGTGGGTGTTTCCAGCCGGTCAGAATCAGCTGTTAGAAGTCGGTCCTAGTAAGTTCAGCTCTCGATTTGCTAAAGTGACTGTAGTACTTCCAACTAATTCCGACACAGTGGACTTACATCACGTTAACGTAATACATCTCGCTCTTTTATTTATCAAAAACTAGCACTAAACTGCTAGTAGAATATTACTAGTTAGATAAGTGCTGAAAAGGCATTGGGTTGAAATGACCCACAAAATTACCTTCCTACTAAAACTGAAGCAGTAGGATGCCTTTAAGGTTCCCACGGGTTGAGACCCGTGCTCTAGAAAAAATATAGCGTGAAAAATTATCCCTGGAATATGCATCTCATTAGTGGAAAAAGGGATCCAAATTTTGTTAATGCCACTTATATAATTTTATTGACAGGAGCTGGTTTGCTGAAGAAGTTTTAGACTATGGGATAAAAACAAATTAATGAGTGATTTTAATTACAGATCTAGTCCACAGTTAACAAAGAGTTCAAAATTATAATACCCTTATGAGTTAAATATGGAAGATAGTCAGAAGTATTTCCATATCAGAAATTGTTTTTATAAGACCACAAATCATAGTGTTATGTCCTCCCGCATGATGAGCGGGTGATTCACTCAGCCCAGCGCAATATATCTATCGGGCGATCAGCGTGAGAAACCCCATTAAACCTTTCATCGGGAAGGTGGCGTATCTCTCCCGTATTTTCGAAGGGACACACGACCATCCCTCAAGTGGATGATGGATTTCTGGAGAGCTCCGAGATTAAGAGGGATAGGGGAGGTATGACTTTTTTGATCACAATGGATTTCGTTAGAGGACGGTACATATACGACGGTTTTATAACGTGATATGTAACTTACAAACCAGTGTATTAAGAAATGTCCAGAAAAATAATTAAACAAGTAGTACTTGCGAAGACAAGTACATCTGCGGTATTTTAATTATATGAAATAGTTCTAAAAACATCCCAGGCAACGACAACGGTGTGTTACAATTAACTAGTATAGTCATGGAGTAATTCCATCAGTAAGAATTTGAATAAGTTGGCATGAGCAGCGGGCCAGTGATCTGAACGTCCCTGGTTCGATGCTCGTCGCTGCAAATCCAATGCCGTGTTCACTAATGGTGGCCGGGGCACGTAAAATAGGTCGTCGCTACAATGTCCTCCAAGTTCTCAAATTTACCTCTGGAGGTTCGGGGTCAAGTGTTGCGGTCTCGCCACATGACTCGGATCAAAATTACGGGACCGATGTTCTTCGAGGTCAAGTCAGACTTCAACCCTAGTGATACCTCGCCTTAAAGTGAAGCTGCTTACTACCCTTCGCCAAGGACCTAGGATTTGAGGACCTAGGTCCTTTGGACTTGTTGTAGGCTTTCCTACACCAAGGGGATTGGAAACAACATAATTTGATGTGAATCTTACTGCGGTCAATCCAAAATCGTTCAGAATTTTTCTGGAGTTTCATCTCTCATATCAAAGTGCTGAAATCCAGGTTGTATTCTAGGGTTATTTACATCGAATGTTATCACGTCTCAAGACAGGTGATTATCTTTTTTTAATTATATTGCAATAACTAAATTCATAACTGTCAAGTGTACTCACACAAATATATACGAAGGTAACAAGAAAAATTTAACTGTGATTTCTACTCTATTTTGTTGCTCGTGTTGCTAGTTCTTACCTTACCAGTTTTGTGTAGCAAAATGGCAACACTCTCTAGGAGCCATTTCGTGAGCTTTTTGGTTATCGTGTAGCTGTACTTCTACTTAAGAAAAAGAAAGCTATATTTGTTTCGAAATTCATGAATAGAGTTTACTTTTCAGTTACTTATGGTATGCATTTCAAGGTCTTATTTTCATACATATACACTCATGGACAAAAAATTAGCGCACCAAGAAGGAGTCGTCAGAATGCAACGAAATTTTACATACGTAATGACTACTTTGATATAAGTAAATGATAAGAAAATCAAAGAAAAAGGATAATTTATTTCAGAGAAAAAGGCAAAAGAACGGAGGAGTTAATACTCCGTTGGACCACTTCTAGCGCGAATGCACGATGCGATACGATCGGGGATTGAGTCATACAAGTTCTGTATGATGTCTTGAGACATTTCGTTCCATATTTGCTGTAACCTTGCCTCTAGTTCGTTCAAACTCGTGGGATGCCCAACTCGTCGTCCCAAATGATCCCAGATATGCTCGATTGGAGACAAATCTGGGGATCGAGCAGGCCAAGGAAGGGTAGTAACAGTGCGGAGACAGTCTTGTGACACCCTTGCCGTATGAGGCCGAGCATTGTCTTGTTGAAAAATGGCTCCTGGGAGCCGTTGCATGAGTGGCAACACATGTGGTTGCAGGATTTCATGAACATACCGCTGGGCTGTCATGGTACCACGGAACAATACTAGGGGTGACCGTGTATTGTAGGCAATGACACCCCATACCATCACACCAGCTGTGGGAGCGATGTGTCGCTGTACAGCAAAGGCAGGATTGAAGCGTCCACCACGGGCTCTCCACACACGAACACGATTGTCATCACTGTCGAGATTGAATCTGGATTCGTTGCTAAAGACGACCTGGTTCCATTCCGCTGCAGTCCAGTTTCCTCGTGCGCGGCTAAACTCCAAACGGAGGCGTCGATGGGTGGGCGTCAAGGGCAGCACACGTAATGGGAGCCGCGATACCAACTGTCCTTCAGCCAGGCGCCTTCGTATGGTTCAAGAAGACACAGAGGCCCCTAGTGAAGGTGCTACCTGTGCCTGGATGGCGGCCGATGAAGCAGTTGGCTGTACGCGTGCATTTCTTACGATGTGGCGGTCTTCTCGACGACTGGTCTGTCGAGGGCGTCCTGAGCCTGGTCTTCGTGTATATGACATCTCTCGGGTCCACTGGTCCCAACACCTCCTCACAACACAATCAGAGCGGCCTAATTGACGAGCTACTCGCCTAGCTGACCACCCAGCTTCCATCATCCCGACGATTCTCCCCCTCTCAAACTGCGACAACTGCTTATATTGTCTTCGAACACGGCGAAATGGCATGTCTATCTCAGCTCTTCCTTTGTAAATGATTCAGCACACTCAAACAAGCTTTGGTTACCTGTTTTATACTCCACAGAGTACGATGTTCAACGCCCTCTACCGGCTATACGTAATGCGCAATCATGCTGCATTTCTAATCATTTGCATATCTCCCCGAGATGTACTTTCATTTCAAGTTTCGTTACGATCCCGCAATTATTTGTTGGTGCGCTAATTTTTTTGTCCATGAGTGTATATAGATGTGCTAATGCAAGCATTTGTGGTACAGGTATCTTCAAAGACATTGCACTAAAAGATGTTTTCATAGGAAAATTTCTATAATAATGAATCCCATCGTTACTATAACTTCCTTACTTCTAGAAAACGTACAAATACCTCCTGATGTGCTGTGGAAACGCAAATAAAACTTTCTTAGGACAGGGAACTACTATGAGTAGAAACTACGAACTGCAAAGCGGTGCCAATACCCTTTAGTCTCGTGAAACGGATATTTTAAGACCTTGCAGCATATTAAATGATGGGAACTTAATCTTTCATAGACTTTATTTTGGCCAAGTCTATTATCAACACAAAAAAAATTATTTAACTCTACTGAAATATTTTGAAATATAACATTTTTAGCTAATTTGTTGGTCAGGGTTGGCTGATTAAGAAACAGACATTTAACTCAATTTTTAAGCTCCGAATGATAAGACCGGGATATGGCCGAATAGCTAGGGCGCAGGCATTAGGTACGGAGCCGGTGGGTTCGAGTCTCGCTGTTGGCATGGATGTTTGTAGCTGTGCATAATCAGCTTCTAACTGTAGGTCTCAGTCCGATTATAATATAGGTCTGAGACCTATAATAGGTCTAATTTTTCAGCAGCTATTTTTATATCAGCTTTTGCAAGAAGTCCTTTAATAGGACGAAAGGTTTCACCAACGGTAATAGGAGATATATTCGATTCAAAGAAGCTGTTTGAAGCCAAAAGGTTTCAATGATAATCCACAAAGGGAGAGTCTGTGAAGAGGTGAAATTTAGTTAAATTTTCTAGTTCTACTTGTAGGGAAATAGCTTTCAGAAAGTAACGTGTTAGGGTCACATATTCTTACCTCAATGTAATATTACATTAGTAATATTATTTTGGTTAGGAGTGTGTTCTATTCCTGTTAATTGATATTTTCTTCAAAATACCATCAGGTGTAATTTCAGGTAGAGGAATAATAAATTTAATGTTTGTTATTTAAATTGAAGTTTTAATTCCTTATTACAGAAACTTGGCAATACCAAGCCCATAGTAGGCTTCATGTTCATATTTCATAGAAAAAGGGGATTAGATCTACTGAACAAAGCTTCCATGTCACTTCTGCCCTGCCGCTATCGTCGTGAGAAATCAAAATTTCGGAAACCTTCCATTCGAAGCCACGTGATCTCCCTCCATCCGAGTGTTATTTCAGGAATACCCAGAAGTACCTACGCAAATCCATACCGAGTGGATGATGGGTATTTTAAGTGTTGGGATTAGCGGTAAGAACACTTCAACAGGATATGGATAGGGGAGCTGACTTCACAAAAAATGCGGATTTTATGAGAAAAGGCGTTGGATAGAGTGGCATTATGAGCCCACCATAGATTTGGGATCCTAGTCTTTGTATTAAAACAGGATTTTTTTTCAACATTTGAGTAACTTATAGGTATTCATAGGTTTTTACATACTAGCATAAAGACATTTAGTAGATAAACATAAGAAATATTTGCATATTTTGACCAAGAGTAATTATTGACAAAAAACTGAAATTTCCGGTTGCTCAAGGTGTTAATTTAGACTAAGAGGATTTTAGTAGTGAACAGAGCACCTGTGGCTCGTTGCATCCGAAAAATGTAGAAAAAAAAGTCCATAAAATAACAACTGAAAACTGGCAATTTAGGTACAGATACTTTATTATAAATTTCCCTCAAAATCGTCAAACGTTTTGGAGCTTTTTCTTTCTACAACCATAAAATCTCAACGTTGATTTATAAATCGTTGTATAAATATTGCCTTTAATTTTCCTGAAGCTGTAAGAACACTTCAACAGGATAGGAATAGGGGAGCTGACTTCACAAAATATGCGGATTTTGTGAGAAAAGGCATTGGATAGAGTGGCATTATGAGCCCACCATAGATGTGTGATCCAAGTCTTTGTATTAAAACAGGATTTTTTTTTCAACATTTGAGTAACTTATAGGTATTCATAGGTTTTTATATACTAGCATAGAGACATTTAGTAGATCAACATAAGAAATCTTTGCATATTTTGACTAAGAGTAATTATTGACAAAAAACTGAAATTTCGTATTGCTCAAGGTGTTAATTTAGACTAAGAGGAATTTAGTAGTGAACAGACCACCTGTGGCTCGTTGCATCCGAGAAATGTAAAAAAAATAAAAAAATCCGTAAAATAACAATTAACAACTGGTAATTTAGGTACAAATACTTTATTATAAATTTCCGATAAAATCTATAAACTTTATGGAGCTTTTACTTTCTACAATCGTCAAATCTCAACGTAGATTTATAAATCATTTTCTAAATATTGCATTTAATTTGCCTGAAGATGCAATCTGGATGTCTGTAAAATACTTATGAATTTAGCCCAATACAGTGGAGTATTTACTGGAAGGAGTGAGTGGGTGATGAAGACTAACATTCTTCCTCGGTGATAGAAAAAATCTCTTAAGAAAAGCAATTAAAATGTTGGAAAATTAAATTCTAACAAAAAGGTTGTTGTTTAATATTAAGCTATCCTTTTTTTTGCGACACATGTCAAACGAACTCTGCTTTAACAGTTTTTTACCATTAGTATTTCAAGCAAAAAACCGCATAAATCATAGATATATTTTGCAGTGCATTATTTATAAATTTTAAAGCGAAACGGCAATGATTATTAATGTACGTAGAAACAATGTTTTGAGCTTTCCTGGAACAACATCTACCAAATCAATAATCTAACAAATAACACAGGAAACCTGAAGAAACGCTGACTCGTAAATATAAATCAGAAATGATATTATAAATAGACAGCTTATATGAAATGAAAATAATGTACATACAGTGTATAGTTTTATTTATTAGAATCGTGATACATGACGAGCACACACTGCAGAGGAAGTTGCGTTAATGGTGTACTTAAACATCATACGCTGTTAAAATAAATTCCGTGATATCTACGTCTTTAAATAGTAAATTTTGAAGGTATAAATCTGTATTTTACAAATACTTTTTTTTTATTGTTAATGAAGTGTACTTTCCCCAAGTTGAACTAGCATCTAGGGATATTTTGAGAAAAAAAAATAATTTCAAAAGTTATTAAATGTTCCCACCCTTGAATTACTCCTCCTAAAGGAAAAATTTTAACCCCCAAAGAAGTAATTATAATGCTACTTATCCCTTCTCGCGTCTGCGCCAGCCAAACTCCGCATGCTGCCAGTCAGACATTCAGAGGGTTTGCCCATCTTCAAGCCAAGTCAGTACAATGCTTTGACAACTTGTTATAAATCTGTTGAGAGTTGACGATGACATTGAAATGTTCCACTGATTTTTACAGTTTTATTGGGAATATATCGGGTAAGTATTGGCTCCATAGTAGCCAGTGCTTTACTCTTAAATTTTTCGGAAATTTTGCAGCGTAGCTTGGAGAATTAGTTAAGAGAGCTACTGTCTGTTTTTGCAACACAAGGGCTAATTAGATCGGAACCTACTCTTTAAAGCTGGTTCCGAAAGGATACGAACATCCATAACAACAGGGGGACTCGAATCCACAGGCTCCAACGTAGCTTGAGATGAAGAATGTCGATGGACATTTTAATGTTAGAGGGGGTGTCTGAGAATTACCCATTGGCATCTCATCATTCTCTCAATGCATCACGGTGGGTGGTTCAACAACGACTACACCATCATCGTGGGAAATTAAACAATGATCTTTTCTTTTCTCGTTTTTTGTGGGAGAGAAAATCTTCATCGGATTTCATTTGATTAACGAAACACAGGTACTAATGTAAATCGCACGTAAAAAAAGCAAAATGACATGATGCAGAGAAGGAGTTACTTGAGTTGTTATACATACATACAATTATAGAATTATTATAAGTTGTCACGTAAAGTAGCATCATGTAAAAGGTCGAGATAACTGACCTTTGAAAAAAAAGCGAGAATTTGTGCAGCAGTCGGTACCCTACCACATCAGCACTCTTTTAACATACCAGGCTTTTCAATCCACTTATGTCTAACTTGGAGTTCACATAAGCCCATTCTGTGTGCTAGCACATACAGACCAATATCCCTTCTGTCAGGATATTGCTGTCTTCGGTCGAATGTTTGAGGTTCCGGACCTCCCCTCCTCCTTCCCACTATTCAGGCAGTGGCAGACGATCGGCGGCCGCATCTCTATCCCTGTTGATTCGAGCTTCCGTTTACAGAACGCAAGCGGCGTGCCTTTGTGCAGGTTGGATGCACTAGTCAAGAGGGTTTAAGCGAATCTTTCCCTCCCCCTGAATACACGATAGTTATACTCTGATTCCAGGAGGGAGGGTTGAACTGTGTTCGAGATATCCCCCACCCCAACCCACTGTTTCGACAATATACAGGGATTTAACAGGAGTGGGTTTATACTAGCGCCAGCCTGGGGCCGGTCTATTTTGGGATTCAAACTGAATTTATTTTTTTACCCTCCCCTATTCTAACAATACACTCTCTTGTGTGTGGGTTAGTATAGATATATATAAAAAAAAGATTTTTCGAACGAAACGGGGTTCGCGGTTCTGTGACATGCAGCTGACATGCTAGAGTATTAAAGCCTTGTAACAAGACAGTTTTTTTTTATTTTTATAATCTCACCAAAAAATTGAAACCAGTACGCATACCGTGAGAAGGGCGTTAATCTCCAGCGCTGTACTGTGTTCGGAGGTGGTGGGCTGAAATCTGTATTTAGCCTGCACGGTAAAAGACAGAATGCATTTCAATGACAGCTCAAAAGAACTCATAACGTTTATCAAGGGGGGGAGGGGCTTCTGGCAGCTAATAGATCCGTTAGCCCTTTTGTTAAGAAGGTTTGATTGCGGAGAAACTGTGGATACGGTGATGAGCTGCGGTGTAAAAAAGTTGCACAATTCATCGTTTAACTGGAACCACCCCTGTGAAATGACTAACAACAAGCAGATGCTCTGGAAATTGGCTCCTTTTATTCAACTGAAGGCTATTCTTTTCCTTTGTATAGCGAATGAAATGACAACTTTATAAATCATTCTACTTTTCATATTGGGACATATGAGTTATTCATATATAGCTGAAATGATATGAATTTATTGCTATCTTAAAGCATCTTTGCAATGAAACACATGACAGTGGTTATTTAAATATCTCTTTTATGGAGTAATCCAGATCAGAAAATGTTGTCAAGCTATAAAACCTGTGGCGAAGTGGTTTTCTGAATGCCTCCACAGCCTGGTTGGGGGTTCGATTCCCGTTTTTCCAACGACAAGGCTGAAATTAGGGAGTTTTATTTTTTTATCTATATGGTGCTCCAGAATTTAAAAAGCCAAGAAAATCGCGGTGTGGATAGGCGAATGTCGGAATATGCATTCGCTCAAAGTGTCTGCCGTGTTAGAGAACAGATTATGAGACCTGAGCCTTGGCAAAATTATATTGATACAAAAAACATCTTATGAGAATTTTAACGTGATTTTTTTAAGCGACGAACAATCAAGTTAAAGCAACTACAAAAATTTTAAACAAATCACCAGGTCGTTTTCCTGATTTTTTTTAACATAAAGAACGTGTAAGATAATAATTGAATAAAAAAAATAAATAACTAAAAGTTGAATAGAAATTATTCAGATACATTCCAAATTTAAACTTAAGTTTTCATATCTATATTTCACATATCAGTTATTCAACATACCGAAATGAAACACAAGCTGTGATCAAAGCTTCTGCGTTTACAGAAAAAAAAACGGCTATATGGAAGTTGAAAAATATTCGTACAATTAAAAACTAATCACACTCTTAACTATAAAAAACACCAATCAAAATTTTAAATTTTAAATTTATTTTCTAAATTCATTTTTTTCTATGGAGGCTTGCTCCGAATTCGACGAAAAACACCTTTCTTTATTTATTAAATCTAATCTTTTGATACCGAATAGGTGGTTGAAGCGAACATTTCAGGCTTCAAAAGGAATTTCTAGGAAAATCATCTATATTTGTAGTTGTTTGGTTCTGTTTAGTTAATTTTATATTTTATTTTTCGACCTTTTAGATTTTATATTAATTTAAAAAATAGTTCCTTTTTTGGTATGCAATACCTGAAAACATTTTACTTATGGATTATTTCTCCCATTCAGGCAGCCATTGGTGAAACCTCTTTTGATATATAATTAGTTTGGAGCTATTTATTACTACTTGAGTATTTATTTTTTAGTTATTTGTTTTATTCTAATTTATTTATTAATTTTGTTTATTTAGTTATTTTCCTCATTGAGATATCACATAACTATGAATGTATTTTACCTTTTTTTGAACTTTAACTGTTTTGTCATCCCTAAACATACACACACACACACACACACACATATATATATATATATATATATATATATATATATGTGTGTGTGTGTGTGTGTGTGTGTGTGACATGATGGGCCCAATCTTCTTAATCTGCTCGTTCTGGGACAGGGCCCATCATTTCACATAATTAGTTGGCAGGATATATGGACTTGCGTTGCTACGAGAGAAATATCACTATGGATTTCAAGAGGATCATTTTTCTTCGGCTCTGACTTCACGCCGGTGCGATTGGAGGCCAAGGTCAGAGTGTGGTTCTAATTTCGGATAATATATATATATATATATATATATATATATATATATATATATATATATATATATATATATATATATTTATTTTTTTTGCCATTGTTCTTGGGGGCTGACGACATTACACCCCAGTCCGGTGTACATATGAATACAAGGAAATAGAAACACACAAATCACACAAGAATTTTATTAACAAACAATGACACCGGCGATGGACGATGGATTGCAGCTCCCCTTTCTAGACGAGGCTCCTTTTGCAGGCGGAAGTCTGACCGGTTCCCCAGAATACATCCAAGTCTTATGAGGGAATCGAACCCTCGCCCCCGGCTTGGCAAGCTGATGCCTTTTCCACTTAGCCACTGGGCGACCATATACATATTTACATTGGTGTTCAAAATCAAAGTCACAATCCCGTTTTTGATAATGGCTCAAAATAGCTACCAGTAATTCAGCATTACGTCCCCCAAGATTGATTGATTTCAGTGCGACTGATTTTTCATAATCATTTAAACGACTCACTGAAAGGGAAAGCCATCGGCAGGCTTGAAGCTGGTTAATCTCAAACGGAAGTGGCTCGATGGCCAAAAGTGGCACCAAAAATGGTATCCAGTTTATGACATGAATTCCAAAAGAGTACAATATACAGATCTTTCTCACTTTATGGAAATTATTTTGATAGTTAAATTTTATGTATAAATGCCTTATTTTTTGCGGCGATTTGCTTCTATCTAATAGCCATGGTTGTTGACAATAGCTCTAGCTCGAAGTTTCCATGAAAGTAAACTTTTTCTTAGTACTTTCATGCCAATTTTACCCCATTTCTCTTGGACCGTTTTCTAAAGTCCGTTCAGTGTTCTTGGATGCCGTTTTCCTCAGGCTCGTTTTAATAAACCGAAAGCGCAAAAGTCCATTGGAGAAGCGTCAAGTTCTTTCATTGCTAAATAATCAACAGTTGATTTAGGCGTGGGACTAGAGGCTTTGTCCATATGAAATTCAACTTTATCAATGTCCTTTCCATATAAGGCTGGAATTTTTTCTTCAAAATTTGGTTTTAAAAAGTCTGCTGATAGTAGAGGAAATTAATTTTGGATGAGACTTTTTTGATTTTTAATTTGCCGTTGTAACAAAATCCTGCTACTATCAAGAATCCCTTTGGTAACTTTTCTGTACACTGACGAGGCCATTTTGTACGGTCATTCCCATCTGTTGGGTAATAGAAAATTGATCTTTTTTTTATTACAGCCACTAAAATACACCCATGCATCATCGAGTGTTACCAAAAATTTCCATTTTCAGCATCTAGATATTTTTCACATAATTTTGTACAATTTGTTTTTCTTTCAGCAATATGCTTTGGCAAAAGCAGATGAACTTTAGGTTTAAGCATCTTTTTTGACTCCAAATATTTATTATTATTTTCACTTACAGTGCCAGAAGACATTCCTAGTTTCGATGCAATGGATCTTTGAGTCGGCGGATTTTCGTTTAGGATCAGATGCTTCACTTCCTTGATATTTACCTGGTTTCGAAGTCTTAGGATGAGGTTTCGAGGTCATGTTTTCATTTTCAATTTCAGTTAGAAGATTTTACCCTTTTAAATTTAATATACAAGGTCGCCCATAAAGTTACCGGACAATTTTTTATAAATAAGAAAAATATTACTCACCTTCAAATAAATTTAACTCCTTCAAAATAATCACTAAAGGAGTCTATACAATTTTTTCAACGTTTCTCCAAGTCATCGAAACACTGTTTAAAGGCGTTGGAACTAACCGTTCGCAAAATACGCGTAACATTTCCGAGACGTTTTCGAATCTCTGTCCTTTCATGGTCATCTTCAGCTTTGGAAAAAGGAAAAACATCAGCTGGCGGTAAGTTGGGAGAATATGGTGGGTGATTTATCACTGTAATTGAATGCCTAGCAAGATATTGTTGTACAGAAATTGCTGTACGGGGCCTATCATTATCGTTTAAAAGAAAACATTGCCCAGAATCAAACAGTTCCTTTCCTAACTCGCCTTATCCCGTTTCTTAATCGAAAAAGCACCTCCTTGTAAAAATACTGATTAATTGTTTGATTTTCAGGAACAAATTCGGGGTGAATAAATCCTTTGTAACCAAAAAATGCAATCAGCATCACCTTAGTCTTGATTTTAAAAATGAATTTTCTCCACATTTTCCTCATCCTTTGAAGTTTAAGGGCGTCCTGTCTTTGGTTCATCTTCAATGCTTTCCCGCCCACATTTAAAGCGGTTGTACCACTCATACACTTGTGTTCTTGATAACGATGCATCACTATATACTGTTCGAAGCCTCTCTAAAGTTTCGGTAGCAGATTTACCTAATTTGTAACAAAATTTAATGTTACAACGTTGTTCCATTTCGAAGCAAATTTTTTTGTACAATGCCTTCTCAGTAAATGAAAATTACTACGGCGTTTTGATATGCAAACGACTAAATAACCAGTTTAAACTGGCTTTAACAAGAGTTGAGATGTCACTCTTTCTTGCCAGGTGATTATTCTTTCACCTTTTTTATTTTATTGTTTGATCTTTTAATTTGTCCGGTTACTTTATAGGCGCACCTTGTATTATAAATACCTTTTTTTTAAATGCCATAACCACGATTTTTAAACCGCTTTATAGTTTTTTGATACGAATATTTTTCCTCGGAAAGCGCAGTTATGTAACTTTCGAGCTATCTATCAATTTTAGGAGTCATTTTCAAAATAAATCTGTTATTTTACATTCCAATCAAAACAAAACAGTAGCAGACGATTATTCTGGAGTTGCCAAATTTTTATTTCAAAATGCAAACAACAAAAAAGTCCAAAATCGTTTCCATAAAGTGAGAACGATCTTCTGTAGTACTACCACATAGAGGCCCAGCTAAGACCACCGAAGATCGAAGACACCTTCACAAGATCGTTTCGTTGCATTAAATGTGCGACGGCATAGACAGATGATGGCTGGAGAGCTCTCTCAGAACTTTCCTGCGCCTGAATAACAATTTCCAGGCAAACGGAATACAGAAGCCTAGCAGAGAAGGCCCTTTGCGCCTGGTGACCAGTGGTGTGTCCTCCTCTGATCATTTTGCACAAGATATCACGTTCTCCGTGTAGCCGAACACATCGTGCTTGGACATAAAAAGACTAGGGGTTCTTTTCAATGATGATTCCAGATTCAGTACACAAAGTGATTGCCGACGAGTCTTCATCTGGAGACAGCCTGGGACCCGTTATCATCTCTCCAATGAAAGGAAAATCGACCCTTTTGGTGGTAGGGGAACACTTGTCTGGGACGACATCATGTTGGGTAGTCGTGCAGCGCTACAGGTCTTCGATGTAGACAGTGCACAGCGCTATATGTGAGCACATGTGAGATCATTCTGGGGACATCTTTTTTTATTGACGATAATGAAAGACCACAAAGAGCTCACCTTGTTGATGATTTTCTGGAGGAAGAGGATATTCACCGTATGAAATAGCCAGCGATGTCTCTGGACCTGAATCCTATAGAGGCTGTTTGGAATGGTCTAGGAAGAGCCATTGCAAGACATCAACCCCCTCTCAGCACACATCAGGCTCTAAAATCCGCATTTTTAGAAGAATGGGATTTATTGCCACAAAAATTTATCGACATCATCATTAACAGCAGAACGGCTCGTTATGCGATTTGTATAGCTGTACACGGTGACCACAACCCCTATTAGACGGACCTTTCCGGAGCTATGATGAATCATGGTTTGACTGTTTTTGGTCTAACATGAATCTCGCTAACGATTTATCTCTTATTCATCTTGTTATGCTGTTATATGCTTTCTCATTGTGTGAGCTAACTCTGTACTAAATTACGTTGCAATAAATCAACTATTTCTCCAGATATCACAGATTTTGTGTTTGTGACCTTAATTTTGAACACCATTGTGTGTGTATGTATATATATATATATATATATATATATATATATATATATTTGTAATAAATTAAATATTAGGCCCTCCATTCTATCAGTTAAATTCCCTTTCCTAAATCCAATCCCCAGTAACATTACTTTAGCGCTTTAAAAACCCATAGCAACAGGACTTCCCATAAAACAGCAAACGTTGCATTTCTACACGTGTATACGTCCCGAGAAAAGCGTGAGTTCGCATTGCCAGCCCGAAATTCCGCTGACATTTCAAAACAACAGCCACATGTACCTCGCTTCTAGCGCGTAATGTTGAAAGGTGATATTGCACTTCGCTCCGAGCATCTGAAATGAAAGGACGTATGTTACTATCGCTCCTAATAAAATGATTCGACCCGACTGCTTCAAAATTTAAATTCTTTCTGGCTGAGTCTAGCTCCAGCCATGTAAATTTGAGCTAGTTTTCCTTTTTAGGTTGCATTTTAAGAACGAGATGTAATGATTATATTACATAGAGCCGAAAGCGATTCTTCATGTGCGACTCAACCTCAACGGACTTCGAATCCATTGCCTAGGACTATGTGTGTGCGCGTGAAATACCGACCTTGAGAGAAGCGCAATAGGAGTTCGCCAGCGTAGCACTTGAAAATGAAATGACCTAGTTTTGATTTCCCTTTTCGAAAATGACATCGAAAGATTTAAATAAAAAATTGGCTGATCATCGTGACTCTGACCAACCTGAAGAAAAACAAGGGGATAATTCTGGAGTTTACGACAAACAATTATTGGAAAACAGTGCTATATCTTCACCAAATCAATTAAGTAATCTTCCGAAATTCAATCCTTGTGGTTTGGTCAAAATTAATAACTGGTTGAAATTCTTCGAGAAAAAGACTATTGAATTGACGGAAGAAGAAAAACTACAAATATTTCCGGATTTTCTATCGGACGAGGCTTTGGAATTTTACATCGAAAACCTAATAGAATCACAAAAGTGGGATGAAGTTAAAATAAAAATCAGTGATTATTTCTCAGAAGAAAAACAGTTTTCATTCGAAGATTTCAGCAGGTTGAGCCTTTCTGGAAGTCAAAATATAAATGATTATTTTAAAAAGAAAATTAATATCGGTAAAGCATTAAAACTTGAAGAAGAAATTATAATTCAAGGTCTCACAGACGGATTGCCGACAAGATACAGGGATTTATTTTTAATAAGTAACGTTGGTACAACTACTGAGTGGATTTCCCTTGCGAGGAAAATGATCAACAGCTACGAAGATAAGAGGAAAGATCACCATAATAGAGACATGCGTAATCAACAGTCCGGTTTTCGCAGACCGTTCGATCGGCGAGATGACTATGACAGATTCCCACAACACGAGTCACCTAGATTCCGGCACCAACAACCGCGACCATGGCATAGATGGCACCAGAATTTTCGAGAAGAGGAACGTCCTAGGACTCGGTTCCAGCCTCCACAACATGCAAACAACTATAACAGCAACATGACAGAACAGCGACAATGACGGATGTTCACCGTACACCTAAAAATCGGTACTGAACTGATTATCGGCCTGATAGATACAGGTAGCACCATTAACATTATTTCTCGAACTGTATATGATAAAATTAAATATTATGTGAAAATTCTTCCATCGGACAATTCACAGGTCAGTACCCTCGCAGGTAAAATAAAAACTGATAAAATAATTTCTACAAAGTGCCGAATCGGTAAGTTGAACAGATTTGTTAATTTTTATGTTATTGAAACAAATTTAAAGTATGCAATTCTATCGTCGGAAATTATTAATCTATTTAAAATTAATTTGGATTTTAAAAATTTTTGTGTTTACCAAGGAAAAAATAATATCTCATCTACTTTGTCTTTGGAAAATGTTACTAATAATTGCTATATATTTTTAACATATGATAATCCTAATGTGCCACATACTTGTTCTCATAATACTATAAATCTTGATACTAAATATAATAGAAATTGTGATACTCGTTTTTATAAAATTGAAAATGAGAATAATGTTACTGATGATGAAAGTGTTCAATTGAACAAAATATTGAATGAGTATAATAATATTTTCGCGAAAAATAAATATGATGTTGGATGTATACGTCTTGAACCACAAAGAGTGATTTTGAATTCTGAACTACCAATTTCCCTTCGTCCATACAGGGCGTCGCCAAAAGATAATGACGAAATTAAGAAGCAAATAGACGAGCTTTTAGCTGCAGGTTTAATAAAAACATCTCATTCACCCTATGCTTCCCCAATTACTTTGGCTTACAAGAAAGATGAAAATTCAAAATCCAGAATGTGTATCGATTACCGAAAACTAAATAGTATTACAAAAACGGACTCGGAACCAATTCCCCGAATCGACGCAGTTTTAGATCAACTAACCAATGCTAAGATTTTCTCCACCCTTGATCTCGCGAGTGGCTACTGGCATATTAAACTAAATGAAAAAGATACAGAAAAATTAGCTTTCACCTCAAACTTTGGCTTATATGAATGGAAAAGATTACCTTTTGGCTGGAAAAACGCTCCTGCCATATTCCAAAGAACACTCAGACAAATTTTAAATAAATACCAAATTAAATTTGCGCTCAACTATTTTGACGATATAATTATATTTTCAGACTCTTTCGAAGAACACTTAGAGCATTTAAAAACTATTTTCTCGATTTGTGAAAAAGAAAACATAAAATTGAAATTTTCAAAATGCCAATTTGCCCAAACAAAAATAAAATTTTTGGGATATGAAGTGGAAAAGGGATGTTATCACCCGAGTAACGCTAATATAGAAATTATTAAGAAACTTCAACCTCCCAGGAATGTTAAAGACTTGCAAAGATTTTTAGGTAGCGTAAATGTTTATAATAAATTCATTCCCAACTATGCTAAATTAAGAGTACCATTGAATAAATTATTGAAGAAAGACACTAAATTTGAATGGACAGATGATTGCCAGAAAGCTTTTCAGGATTTAAAAGACGCTCTAATATCTAAACCTGTTTTATCTATTTACAATCCGAATTACCCATGCCATATTTTCGTGGATGCGTCCGGACAAGCGGTAGGCGCAATTTTAAAACAACAACACCCTGATGGAAGTTTGCATCCCATAGCCTATCATTCTCGAAAACTTAGAACCTATGAACAAAATTATGCCATTACCGAGCTGGAATGCTTGTCAATTATTGATGCTGTTGATAGATATTATTGTTATTTACATGGGACTCATTTTACCGTTCATACGGATCATGCTGCACTTGTCTGGTTAAAAAGTATTAAACACCCAACTGGACGATTATTCCGATGGTCACTTAAACTGTCCATGTACGATTTTGACATTAAATATAAAAAAGGTTCTACAAATTATGAAGCCGATATGTTAACTAGAAACCCAATTTCTCACCATGTAACTTTACGTGAACGTGACCCATTGTTGACATTGCAAGAAATCGAGCATCATCAAAATTTAGATAATGTAAACGGTAAGAAGTTTTAAAAAGTTAATGTATGGACAATTAAAAAACAAGGTTTAATGAAAATTGTTGTGCCCTTCTCTTTACGTTTAAAATTATTAGAAAAAGCCCATGTTAATTATGGACATTTAGGAGTTTCGGCAATGTTAAATCTGATATCCCCTCAATATTATTGGATTGGAATAACTAAAGATGTGAGTAACTATGTGAAACATTGTGAAGTATGTCAATTAAACAAGAAGTCTAGGAAGATTGCTAAACAGAGAACTATAAGAAATCATGAAGTAAATAAAGAGAGATATGACACTCGTTTTGAGGAATCTAAATTTAAGGTAGGTGATATAGTAATGTACGAAGAGTTTCGTTACCCAAATACTCCTAAACTTACTCCCCCTTATTCTGGTCCATATAAAATTTTGAAACAAATTTCTAGAGTAAATTTTGAAATTAACAGACCCAATTCCCTCACTAAGAAAACCTCGGAAATTGTACACTGTACCAGATTAAGACCTTTCAACCCTGCAGATAATTTTCGATTAGCAACTAGAAAAAGTAAAATTCCTATTTTAATAACAGTAAACCCCAAAACGCCCAAGATTCCAAGTAAAAATTAATAGTGTTAAGAAAAAAAAAAAACCTATCTATGATGATTAAGACTACCCAACTGTGACTCAAATAACTACCTGACTATGACTCCGATAATCCTACGATATTTTGATAACCCAATGAAGACTGTTGACGCATGATGAAGATAACCTAACTTTGATGGATTTAGATGCCTACCTAAATTTCGTAGTTATTCATATTTAGAGAATTTTTTATGCTAGTTTGCCTTCCACAAATTACCATCTGAATTATTTTAAAAGAATATTTATTAAAAAGAAAATGTTGATGTGCTAAGTTAAAGAAAAATTTTGTCAATGTTAGGGCTAACATGACATGTCACAGGTTACCCCTAATTTTGCCAAGTAAGTTGATGATCTGAGTTGTTATTTTTGTTGACACCGGAGAAACCTTTTGCCAGCACAAGGGGTAGTTCCTCCCGCAGAGGGATGAGCCTCTTGCTGTCTTTGCATCACAGCACCCTCGTGATCACTAACAATCTTTCACGTTGGACATCACAGAGGATAGCCTATTTCACCTCCAGGTTTGTCACTTATGTCATGATTGGTACCAATGATTTTAGAATTTGAATATTTTGAATTGAAATTAGTGACGATGTCAAAGAACATAATGTTTTTGAAAATTACCTAATGTGAAAATGATGCCCATTTACTTAATTAAGGATTTATAACAAGTTGTTTTGAATTGTTTAATTTATGATCTTATGCATTGTTAAAAAACTTGACAGGTATCTAAATCTATGCTGTAATTGAAGTGAAACTTTCAGAATAATATAAGAAATCAATTTTGTAATAATATTGTCTAAAGTAATGTTGTTTTGAACTTGAACTTATTGAAATATCTTCTGAATTATATATTGTGAATTATTTTAAAATTTATGTAAGTATTCGAGATTAGGAATACGAAAAATGGAGATCGATGTATAATTGGTGTAAACGATGAAGTTTTGAAATCATGTGCAAAATGTAAACACTGAATATAAACCACATACAATAAGGACTTATTTGATAAACAATGTATAACGACTTGAATTTAAACTGAGCTTAAGGACTCAAAGAATTATACGTTATTTTAGGACTCATTATTGAATGAAGAACTTTGATTTAATTAAAAAGTTATTTAGATTATATTAGCCAATAATATATCAGTTATTTGAATTTCATTGCACATTGTATAATAATTATAAACTTATTGCATACTATGTTAATTCCATATATTTTGAATGTTCATTATAAATTTCATTGTATATTCCTTTAATTTCATATATTTTGTGTAATGGTGCAACGAAGTCATAAGAGTGAGTTTAGTATTATAGTAAAGATTCAGGAGATTTAACTTTGGATTTGTTTCGGTGAAGTTAATTTATGATGGGTTATGGACAAAGCTCTTGACTCTGTAACCTTGATGTGTTCTAATTCTCACCCACCTTGCTGTTTATCGTGACTTCTTTCCACCAATGTTGCATTCAGAGACATGTAATTGTATAACGTAGTTAATTTTGATTATATTTGATTGTAAATGTACTCACTTTATTATATAAGAGTTCATCTGTATTATGTTGTGAAAATGTCACCTTTCAACGTGACGATTTTCCCTTTTTCGGGGGGGATTTGTAATAAATTAAATATTAGGCCCTCCATTCTATCAGTTAAATTCCCTTTCCTAAATCCAATCCCCAGTAACATTACTTTAGCGCTTTAAAAACCCATAGCAACAGGACTTCCCATAAAACAGCAAACGTTGCATTTCTACACGTGTATACATCCCGAGAAAGGCGTGAGTTCGCATTGCCAGCCCGAAATTCCGCTGACATTTCAAAACAACAGCCACATGTACCTCGCTTCTAGCGAGTAATGTTGAAAGGTGATATTGCACTTCGCTCCGAGCATCTGAAATGAAAGGACGTATGTTACTATCGCTCCTAATAAAATGATTCGACCCGACTGCTTCAAAATTTAAATTCTTTCAGGCTGAGTCTAGCTCCAGCCATGTAAATTTGAGCTAGTTTTCCTTTTCAGGTTGCATTTTAAGAACGAGATGTAATGATTATATTTCACACACACATATATATATATATATATATATATATATATATATATATATATATATATATATATACAGACAGACAGACATATACATACAGACAGACATACACACTCACATACACACTCACTCACTCACTCACTCACGCACGCACGCACACACACACATACACACACACATACACACACACACACATATATATATATATATATGTGTGTGTGTGTTTGTGTGTGTTTGTTTGTTTGAATTTAAATATGCTATCAACATACATCAAAGTCGTGAAAATATTAAGCGGCAGGCACAGTCAAAAAGATAAAAAAGTTTACTTAACGTTGACTGAAAAAAGAAAAACAATCTTTGTTTACAGATTGCATTAAAAAATCACTTCACGTTCTGCAGTTAAAACAAATGAAATTCAATTTTGGAAGTATAAAAAAAAAAAGGGGCGGAAAAAATTATTGAGATTTACAGGTATCGAACCCCATCGTTACACGCAAAAATTCGCTTAATCCCTCTTTTTTACGCATACAGCCATTTTTTTCCCCGTACTCACACTCATTTTGTTTGCTGCAGATAATTTAATTTTACTCAGAGAGAAACAAATAGCATTAGGATAAAGAGAATTGAAAATGAACAAATGCATTCACTTCGAAGTGCCTTATTGAATTATATACGTTTCTTGCGCTCACAATTTTTTTTTAAATGTTGTTTTTTTCTTCTCTTCATTTCCTAGCTATATTTCAAGTGCTCGCAAAGAGTAATTATTGAAACTCAGCGCACCGTTTTGGGGTTGAAAAACTTTCAAATATTCATAAACGTCGACGGGAAAGGAGGAGTTCTTTTTTTTTTCCAAAAAATAAATTATGAGGCATCGGGGAAAAGTAGTCTAAAACTGATTTCCTCAGCAAAATTATTTTGCATGAAATTGAATCGATTATAGGCTGTTCAGCATAAAACGGCTAAGCGAGAAATATATAGAAAGAAATATTTTTTTTCTTTTCATTTAACGACAGACAGTGATAAATGTAGGTTTCCAGATTTGAACCTAATTAATTTCTATTAAATTATAGCATCCAATTTATTTGATTTTACTTTACTTTTTATGTCTAACACGAAAGGACTAATCTAATATGTATATCCCATTTTTACTGATCTTTATTAGAGGGTCAGCATTTTCGAAATTCCTGTACCGTCTGTAAGGGGGCTGTAGTTGCGCAATATAAAATTCTCCCAAGAGAACTTTTTGAAGTGACCAAGGACGATAAGCAATTTTCAATGGCAATCGTAATCCAATCGGTTTCATTCCAATGAACTATCCATTGAGCTGAATTTGGAGAGCGACGGTCATTTTTTCCCACACGAGGGCTAAATATACCGGAACCTACTGCTTAAAGTCGATTCCAAACGGCTGCTAACATCCCTGCCAAGAGTGGGACTTGAACTCACAGAGTCTGGTACTGATTGCCAGCTCCCAAGCCATTCGGCCATCTTCCCGCCTGATATATAAGGAAGTATTTATGCGTTAATGCCTAGAGCTTGGAACGTTAATTGTAATGGTGGTGATGCTGTAGCTGCGCAACTCAAAATTCTCCCGAGATAACTCTTCGAAATGTCTAAGGACGAGAAGCAATTTTCAATGGCAATCGTAATCTAATTGGTTTCACTCCAATGAAAAATCCAATCAGCTTATATATAAGGAAGTATTTACATGCTGATGTCTAGAGATTGAAACGTCAATGGGAATAGGGGTGATGCTGTAGTTGTGTAACTCGAAAATCTCCGGAGTTTACATTTCTAAATTACCAAGAATGAGAAACAATTTTCAATGGCAATCGTAATCCAATCGGTTTCATTCGAAAGAAGTCTTTTCAGAATGTATATAAGGAAGTATTTACGAGTTAATGTCTAGAGCTCTAAATGTTAATTGGAATGGTGGTGATGCTATAGTTGCATAACTGAAAATTCTCCCAAGATTTCTTTGACCAAGGACGAAAGGTAATTTCTAATGGCAACCGTAATCCAATCGGTTTCATTCCAAAGAACTGCCCATTTAGCTGATACATAAGGAAGTATTTAAGCGTTGATGTCTAGAGCTTGAAACGTCAATAGGAATGGTGGTGATGCTGTAGTTGCGAAACTCGAATTTCTCCTGACTTTACTTTTCGAAATAGCCAAAGACGAGAATCAATTTTTAATGGAACTCGTAATCCAATCGGTTTCATTCCAAAGAACTGTCCATGAAGTAGATATATAAATAAGCATTTAAGCATTGAAGTCTAGAGACTGAATTGTTAATTGAAATAAGGGGGGGATAAAAGTTCTTTCGAAGTGTTTAATGGTTGCTTGCGGGGAATATCTATTCGAAGGCCAGAAAGTAAATAATTTTGTTTTGACGGATCCTGTTTATGTGTAGTTATCAACTTAGTTGAAACTTCTTACAAAAGGAAATAGAAGCACTTCTTCCTGGTAAGTCAGTTAAGATGTTTTCACTTCAGAGAGAACAAGTCTTCGCAGCGTGCAGTAATTGTTCGTTTCCTAGTGTTCACTCTTAAGCTTTTCCTTACGGGGTGTGATAGCATGTATCTCGAGAATACGGGCCCAAGAATGAACGAATAAATAAATAAATAAATATATATATATATATATATATATATATAGAGAGAGAGATTATATACATATATATATATATATATATATATATATATATATGTATATGTATGTGTGTGTGTGTGTAAATCCCACTCACGCTAAAGGGCCGTTCTTAGAAAGGGGGTATGAAATTTTACGTTCTATAGAGGGAGTCGGATAAATGGGCCCCATAAGCTAAAGGTTAAAGAACGTTAAAATTATTATTGTTAACAAATTTGTGCTGTTAAACAAAGTCGGCATATGAGAAACAGATAACCAGATTCGGGATTTCAGACGTTCTTCACATAGTCACTATACCTTATTGAGAAGAATTTCGATTCCACAATTGTTGCTTTCCCCGTTAGTAACACCTCGTAGTGTTCACACAGTGCCTCTGTAATCAGACTAGTAGGCATTATACATATTTATATATCAGCCACTTTTTCCTGTTACTTTTTCATATAATATAAGACGATAACAAAATTTAAAGAGATATTTAATTTTTCCGCAGCAAAAAATTTTTTTATATTGATACAAAAAATTTTTTTATATTATCTGTTTGCGATGTATGGTGTGATTTTTTCGACAAAATTTTGTATTCTGTTTCTGAATTTTTGTTAGAGTTCATGGATAATAAGGAACTCATTTTACTATTCTGAGCTCCTGATTAAAATAAGTACATCGGCATCGACCAAATGGATGAAATTATTAAAAAATGTGAAATTTTCACTCAGTATGTTTTCTACTCGGTTAAAATTGTTTCTACTCGGACGTCTCAATATTTTATGGTATCATTATTGTACACGATTTACTCCAGTCCTGGCACGGTTCTTCACCTTTTGAAAACTCAGGAGTTCATGGACCAGATCTGATGTTGCTGTCGATCTTGAGGGATAAGCAACAACAACATTATTGTACATAGCCTACAATGATATTACATTACTTTCCTCTTCAGATGCTTTCATTTGTTAGGTTGGTTGGTTGGTTGGTTGAAAGCTCTGCAGTCATTTTTGCTTCACGAGGACTCATTAGACCGGGACCTACTGTTTGAAGCCGATTTCGAACGGCCACAAATGTCCATGCCAATAATGGGACTCGACCCACAGTCTTTGGTATCGAATGCCATCGTCCTATCCATTCAGCCATCGTTCTCTTTGTTAGGATCTTATTCTCTTAAATGCCATGCGGCAAGGATTGTAGATATTTGTATAAATCTCTAGAAGTAAGAAAAGTAGACGAATTGAGTGAATGCTGATTAATTGATGAGTTGATTTTGGTTATAAACCCTGACGGTTTAAAACGTATATTCCCACGCTTCTACTAATATCAAGTAAATTTCCCAAGGGGTGATGCCAAAAGCCTCCTATAGGCAATAGTTCAATGAATAGCAACAGAAAATTTAAATTATATTAATTTTGTAAAACTGAAATTACTTGAGGTTAAAGTATTTTTTTTACAATCATCGATTTGGGCCTACAAATTTCATTTAAATGCAAAAAGATTTTTTTTCTGTACAATATTTAAGAATATTACTCTATGAAAAGAAAAATAAGTTCCACTACTGCAAATAGACTTTTTCAACCAAGATGCAGGGTTTATGATAGTTCAGATAAGCATTCTTTCTACCTGTATGTAGAACCGAATCAAGCTGCTTGAGATCCAAGAATCAGTGTCTGGAATATTTGTATAAATAAACAAATCGATCCCACAGAAAAATGTCTTGAAATTTCATTAAAATTCTGATTGTGTTTATTTTTTTCGTTTGTTCGTTTATAAGGTCCTTTAAATTCAACACTCATTAATAATTAGAAATTGGAAAATAGGTTCAACAATAACAACAATAAAAATGAAAGAAGACCATTTTAATTCGAATGATCTGTTATTTAGTTATAATGTTCACGTAAGGCCATTTTGTGTGTAAATTCACTTTGAACATTTTAGTGTTTTTATTTCCTTGTCTAATGGCAATCCAACAACTAAATATATCATTTACCTTGGAATGAGCTTTTATTGAGAAACAAAATTATTGACATAATTGGTTATCTTTTTGCAAGATTAGAAGCGACTGTCATGCACATCTACAAATATAGTAAACGAAGATATGAAAAAAAAGAAACAATTCTATCATTTTATGATCGAGGCATTCATCTTAATATGAGAAAGAAATTTTGAAAGGTAATATGAAATTGTGATTGGGACCATATACCCGCCAGGTCTGAAGAACTAATCTCCTATGTAGGAGAATGTTTAGCATATGAGACAGTCATATTACAGAATTATTTAGTTTAAAGATATCTTGAAGTGCTCGAAGCTAGATGTATAATGCATTCTTCTGTGAATTAATATTCGATGTCGTTTTAAATTAGATAGCGTTTTGCAAAAGATAACTTCCTTTCAAACCTCCCTTTTTGATATAAAAGACTTCAATCATATTGTTTTACATTATGCGCATTTACTGTGGGTTTTGAAATTAGTTTATGGAATTTAAATGGAAACCAGACTGTCTTAAGAGGGGCTATTTTGTTTTATATATTTTTGGTCCTCTCAAAGGATGTTATTTTTGTATATAAGGGAATGTACTAGCTTATTTTATCGATCAGTTTAAACAGTTTATGTCATACGCATGTATTCAAGAGCGTGAGTAAAGTTAATAACATTGCAGGTCTCATGTAATTTTGCATTCGTTTTAGTTAGTACTACATATTTTTAATTTTTAATCTCCCAAAAGATTCTTTATTTAGGATTGAAACACCTATTGGGCTTATATTTTTATAAAAATACTAACTTATGGAAGTTTGGCTTTAGCACAGCGATGATGAACTTCAGCTAATTTTATATTGCTATCGTTATGATAATTAACAAGGTTAATACGTTCTTTAATTTCTACAAAAGCGTTGGTCCATTTAAAAGGTTAATAAGGTGTGGAATTCTCAAAAACAATGTCAATTTCTAATCCGCTAACGAAAAAATTAGGGATTATATTAAACATAAATATATGAGGTCAGATATATTATTCCGAAAATTAATTATCTATTTTTATAACTGAACAATTTACATAGTCCTGAACTGGGAACCTCAAATGAGATAATAACCGTACGTTTCTGAATGCTAAAGGAAAAAAATTTGAATTGTTTTAAATAAATAGTCTAAAACTATAAGTCGAAACCAAATGAAAGATTTCGATTTTGTAGAATAAGGGGTATCATGGGGGAATAGTGGATTTACCTTCTTTACTCCATCCAATTTTTTCTTCTCCTAAGGGATTTATAGTCACATTCTCTTCTTTCTCTTACATACTTTTAATATATAAAGAGTATTTGAATACAGATAGAGTGAGGGATAAATATATATGTGAGAATAATAATAGTATCGAAATTTTGTAAATGAACTGTGATTTATACACATCCAAATGTTGAGCTTTATGGTCTGTGGTGTATTAATCATTTCTATTTATGAATAGTAGTACAGTGATTACAGTAACTTACTATGACATTTTTTACAGCTTCAGCCCCTTACCTGCGCAGGCGTATATATACGCTTTGCGCAGTCGATGCGTTAACTGCCACTGGCGTATATATACGTCTTCACAGAATACTTGACACTGTAATTTGTTTATAGCCGTATAACTACGTCCACTGCTTTGGAATATGATATATTGACCTTGACACCTCGAATTATCGTTTGACAGGGTCATGCTCATTTTTTACAAACGAGTAGGGGGCACGTGAGGGTGAAATTTGAAAGTGGCAGTTCATGTGAGAGCGTGCTTGAACAGGTTGTGTGATTTTTTCTCTTTTGCTCTGGTTTCACGTAGCACTGTGTGATACGAGATATTTTCAGTATCTTGTACGGATATGTCTGACAATAGCGCCCTTTACACGTACGCTCTTTCCCGCGTGAAACCACGATCCCGCGCGATTGAGTGCACGTGTGAAGGTGTCGGTGAGAAAGGGAAAGCTGCTTTGGAGCGTACTGCAAGTTTTCCCTCGCGCAATCCCGTACGCTTCAAGCACTCCAAGAGCGTACGTGTAAAGGGCGCTATTACCGCCCTTTATACGTACGCTGTTGTGCGAGTGCTTGGAGCGTGCGCGCAATCCCGTACGCTCCAAGCACTCGTGAAAGAGCGTACGTGTAAAGGGCGTTATTGAATTAGATGACTACTCCAAAAAGGAAGTTCGCCGTGAATCCAGCTATCATTATGCTGAATGTGATGTTGGTTTATGTATTCAACCATGTTTCAAGATATATCACACAACAGCTAAGTACTAACTCTTAATTTTTACTATAATCTGTAATTTAAATTTTGTATTTTTCATTTTTTCTTTGTTACAATATATATTATGTACTAGATTGGAAACTGTGCCTCTTTTTTTCTTCAAACGCACCGTGTCGCGAGGCGCCTGTGCGGAAAACGGTGGCACTGGGGAGCGCGTCACGTAAGATTTCATCGGCAGTTAAGGCTGCTATGTACTAAGCCCATTGGATTCGCTCACCTCAATGTTAACCTATGGAGAAAATTTGCCCACGGATTGGCGACTTGGATTCAAAGATTTTTTAAAAAAAAATTGTACTCCGTCATAGAGAAAAAAATTTTACATTTGTGTACATTTTTCTTTTTTTTTAAAAAATGCAATTAATATTTTAAAATTTAAATTATTCGGAGAAAAATCTGGTATAGTGTGTTTTAAAGGCTCATAAATTCCTTCGTTAGACGAAATTTATAAAATGAATCCTGTAGCGCTTTGCAGAAAAGTTCAGGCTATCTGACAATACCAATTTTATTTGATTATCAGCATTTATGTACCTGTAAATTGTTGACAAAAATATATTTTAAATAAAAAATTTGGGGGCAGCGCTTAACCTCCCTATAGAGAGAGAGCCATTACAATCTCTCAAAATGTGAATCCTAAGGGGGGTGGAATTCTCGAACTGTCAACTGGACTCCTCCCACCACAAGAGTCTGCAAGAAGAGGAAAAGGGAAATGCGATTTTTTTCTTAGTACATAGCAGCCTTAAGGGGTTAGTAAAATATTTATAAACATAGAACTGAAGTAGAAACGGGAAAATTTGGTTTGACGTGGAAAACAAAGTGATGCGGAAGCTCCGGTTTTATGTGGCATTTTGAGTCGAAATCAGTTGGTACAAGAATTAGTATAGAGCAGGTTCACCATACCGTGGATTCAATCATCTGATTTACTGCTGCACATACCATGGAACTCCATCTCCAACTAATGAAATTACTTTTCCAAAAGGAGATCGAAACCTACCAGCTGAGAATATGAAAACTTAATTCATTTTAACACTAGTTTTTTCAAACAGTGTAGTACCACAAATGAGAACCAACGACATACAGGGTGCGGCAGAATGAACTCGCAAATTTCAAAGGGCAATAGAAAACGAACGAAAAAGTTTACAGAAAAAAGCTTTACATTTTCTAAAAGTATTAACAATCTAGTTTATTTTTCCTAGGTTTTGAAAATAACATTACTCAAATCCCCCCGTTATTTGCGATGCACTACAGAAGCCATTCTGTAAAGTTTTCCATCACTCTGTTGGTCATTTCTGGGGGAATGGCGGCAATATCCCCACTCGTTGCATATTTTTAGGTGTTCTAATGATCTGAGGACGACCCCTTGGTTTCCTTGGTAATGCAGACCCACTTGCTCTCGAATTTGAACCCCATCGTAGGATTGTTTTTCCGACCAGGAATGGCATCAGTTGTGTCAGACTCACGTCGGACATTCTTAATTGGGACCATAGACACATAATTTAGAATGATTTGTGAAGGCCGTTAGCGGCATTCAACAAAGCGAAAGCCGACGGCGGTGAAATTCGCCATAGGTGGTCTACGTAGAATGGAACCGGAAGATGGGGGTATGAGATGTGGAAAGATCTAGATTGTTACAGAAAAAGGGACAAATAGAGATGACCGCGAGAAAAAGAATAGACTAGACTTAGACTTTTCCGAAAGGACGCGGGCTAGCGGAGAGAATTGAGAGACAGGGTCTCTATATCGATCTCATTTATGAACTCCGTGCCTTTGAATCGATGTATGATGGTTCTTCGGAACAAACGTGTATATATTAATATTAGTTTAGATATTGATTTTATAATAAACAAGATGTAAATAGACATGTATTAGTGCCTACATTAATATTACGAGTGGCTTATACATCAGATCACGACAATTAAGGTAGGAAGTTGCATAGAGCCCGAGGCGCGTCCTAAATGCCATATGTGTCGCGGTTACAGAATCTCTGATTTTAAAGAACGCCTCGATAACAAAAACCGCGATCTTCACCGGACCAACTCCTGGTGTCTACTGACAACTAGAAAATCCATCAGAACTGTTGCTACCTCCCCTCCTCACTCCCTTATGAGTGAGAAATGTGGGAGTCCATTCTGCCGCACCCTTTACTTATAAGTAGGCTACTTATAGTGCAGTTATCAAAATAGCACTTATACCACACAACTCAAAAGAAAACAGCAAATCAGAAAATGGAAACTTTTCTTATCACAACGGAAAAATGGAGTAAGTTATTCTAATCACTGTACTACTATTCGTAAATGGAAATGATTCGCATGATCTTCACCTGAAATATAATTTCTTTCAAAGAATGATACACTATTCATATTTATTGTATCATATAAAAGTGAGGGGTACACTTGCAGTTTTCAAAAATGGCGTTAAAAAAAGTACACAAGAAACTTTCAGAAACATTTTGGTTAGAAATATACGCTTTCTTTTGCTTTTCATTGCTCTAGCTATTTTTCAAAAAAGAAAATAATGAACTTCAAAATTAATATTTCTTTTGAATGAGGAAAAGTCTCCCTGAAATTTTTGTATGCTAGTCAGACAGAAAATAGGTTTGCCTGTAAAAATAAATAAATAATTTTTTGATATGATTTTGGATAAAAAAAAACAGTTAAAAGCCCTTAAAAATCATCTGTTTTAAATCCTTTAATAAAGTTTCCTTGGACTTTTAGTTTCAATAATTTGTAGTGTCTCAGCTGATTCAAGAGCGGAAAAGGTGTCAGAAATTGGCAACTTACATTTTGAAAAGGAAAATTGATTAAAGCAACCATTAATTTTTAAACTTATGCCATTCAAGTGTTACCGGTGTAACGGTTTAATGCAATGGAAAATAAAACAAAACCTGAAAAGTATTGAAAGCTGTTTCGTGGAACTATATGAATTATCGTCAGAATTTAAAGAAAAATAATTACAAGATAAAAAGAACTTTTTATATACCATGTTTTTAAATTTTCTGTTGAATCATATAAACTTGACAATTCTATGCATTAATAAATACTTTTTAAAAATTTTTTTGATGAATTATCCCATCAACTTGAAAGAAAATGAAGTTAATTGGAAATTAACTTGCGTTCGTTCACGTCCCGGGCGATAGATGGCTGCACCAGTCTACAAAACAAAATCAACTGAAAATGAATTCAATCCTGCTTAAAGATGGCTAAAAGTATTAAAATAATGCACTGCCATCGTGTTCTGAGCTATTCTAAAAGTCTCAAATGTCTAGCTAGTCGGGAAGCTAGTTAAAAATCGATTGCAAGGTTTGCACTGGACAAACACACACACACACAAACAAGAAAGCGAGTTAATAAAAACATGGTAAAAAAAAATGAGGTAGTGAAATCTAGAATTTTTAATTCAACGACAGGTATCACATGAAATATCTGTTAATTCATATATCATTTAAATAATAATCTGATAAACTTGATACCACGGTCAAATATGGTATGTATAAATTTATAAACGGAACCAACATTTTTAGATTCCCCCCGCCCATAAAATCGTTAAAAAATATCAAATGCACAATGAGATTGTATACACTAAAGAAAGAAAATTAATATTTTTGGTTTGGTTGATAAATAATTTTGTGGGAAAAACCCAAAGAGTAATTTCTGAAAGAGATCTTGGTTTCAAGATTAAAACATGGTGGAGTCGTAGGTAGGGTACAAGGGGGCATGTCATTCTGTAGAGTCAGTGAACTTGAATTTATTTAGGATGTAATAATTAAAAAATGTCTTATATAACATTTTAAACATAATTTCGAATCTTCAGTAGAAAAATTTAACAGGGAAAATCATTTCTGATTCTGCCTAACCAATGACACAAACCATACTATTTGGAATGCTGTATGATTGACTTGAAATATTAAAATTGACCTAATATAGACTCCATTGAACTTACTTGGTATGAACTGGAACTTAAGGCGTCAGTGGACCTTCAGATTGACAAAAATATGTCCCCAAAACGATTTTTTTTCTTTCAGAAAATGATTCTGCAACTCATCAGCTTTAAATTTTTTAAAAAAATATGGTGATTCGATCATTATTAACCGAGTTATAAGTATTTTTTTCAAACGTAAACAATGGAAATGTTAGTCAAATTAAAACTTTAAATGTCATTTTCTCAAAACAAGTTTTCATGTCGTTTCGGTAAGTTCAAAATGTTCCCTGCGTCATAATTTTTCTTGAATTTTCATAAAATCTCATAAAATGATTATTTATATATGTTAGAATAAAACTTAGTAATAAATTCATTATACTATTTTAAAACAACTTAAAATTTTTACAATAAAAAATTTTTTTTGATATAATTTTGCATAAAATGATCTATTTTTTATCGATTTCTTTTCTAGTTTTTATAAATATGACTGTAAATCAAATATTGCTACTAACTTTTATTTTAACTATATAAAGCTAGCTTAAGAGAGAAAATATGATATCTGAGACAAAAATTAATGCGCATGGAGCATTTTTAAATAGAGTAATTAAGAAACTAATTTTAATTCATATCTTAATTACACTCTGATTTTAAAAAAAAATTTAGAATTTCCATCTCTAAATAACACTGTATAAGTATACAAAATTTCATAGCAATTGGTTAATAAATAAATAAAAAGTTTTTCATGGTCCATTGTCGCCTTAAATTTCAAAACCAAATATTTCTTCTGAGCGATAGTTTGATTCAGTAGCACATTATAAAGGGAATGGATTTAAGCTAAAATAACCAAAAATATAGTTGAATCCACACGGATAGATTCAGTTATGCTTTGAAAGATAACGGTAATCAAATCAGTTATTTGAAAAATTAAAAGAATTAAGTTTATGCTTTTTACCTGATCTAGCAGTTAGAGTCCGATCATTTTTTGAGGCCATATTATTTTACCCAAATTCAGGACAAACTTTATGTATTCAGTTCATGCTGTATTATTTTTTTAAGGTTTGAATTGGACACAAAATTATGTGATACAAAAACATTATAATTTTTTTTTGTATTATAATCACTTAATAGGAATATTTTTGAGGAAAGCATCAGGTGAAACACAATTGCTACCGACCTTCCAAAAATTAACCACATGAAGTAATCGCTCACACGTTAGCCAGCTGTTAACTGCTACTGTGATCACACAGGGGGAATTGATACGAATAAGAGCTCAATAAAAATCCCCATGCTCACTCCCCTAGTACAAACAACCCTCTTGTTCAGCCAAAGGACAGATCCTCGTCGTACAAATAACCACTTCCATTGTAGCTTCTCCTCCCCCATTAAAAAAACTCCCCTCTCTTTGTGTCCGGCTCGGTGACATTTTTGGTCTTTAATTAGTGCTTTGAAGATAAAAGCTAGGCGGCCCTGAAAGGTGTTTAATGGAGTCGGGGGCTGCTTTCAAAATCTACAGTGGATAGGCAGATACACCAGCCACCCTGCTGTCGACGGCATAAAAGAAAAGCTGGAGGGTTGGTGTTAAAATAGGGAACATTGTTGAATGGGAGGCGACACATTTGGTGAATGGGAGACATAAAGGCTTTATTGCAAAGTTCACAGTCTTGTGGTGAAAGCTTTTTGTGTGGTAGCGAAGCACGGGTATTTGAAGATAATGCGATTGTAATCGAGAGAAGTGTCAAATGCAACAAGTATTATTATAAATATGATGATAAATATCTGATGATAAGTAATTCAGATCTTTTATTCCAAGAGGAGAAGTAGCTTTATTACCTTTAACGAAATGCTAAGAATAAACAGCAACTGTTCGAGCACATAACAGAATAACGGTGTATAAGACAATGCCTTATACACCGTATATTGGCATAGGCGTAGCGTTGGGGGGGCGTAGCGTTTTTTTGGCTTTCTGTTATTTTAATGATTTTATTTTTAAGACGGCCGCCAAGCCTGGCATGTATAAATATATATAACTTAAATTTTCAGAAACAGGTTATGATGAGTTTGGTCTAGGGAAGAAGGGTTTCTATCAACAAGTCATGCTTAACCACTTCACTTAGATGTGAAAAATTCGTGATTAGGAAATTAAGTACCACAACTTAATAAGCTTGGATATTTGATATCACACCATTTTTTAGTCATAACTTTTGTTTTGAAGCTTGGCGCTTTTTTACTTTTTTAAAGTTTTTTTAGTGGATTTTTTTTTTCATTGTATTGATATTATATTTATTTTTCTCATTGTATAACTTTTGAATACTACTCAAACATCAATTCTATTGCTATTCAATTTCAAAAAATCATGATATTCCATATTTTAAGGTAGTCAATGAGGAGGGCCCTGGCTGAATTCAGTTCATGCCCCCCCCCCCCCAAAAAAAAAAAAAAAGTTTGAAGCACGCTACGCTTATGTATATTGGGTTGCCACGATATGGTAACATTATGTCGGAAGAAAGTAAGGATAAAGAAAAGGGCTTTAAATGGGAATTTCTAAATTGTTGTTACGTGCCTGAAACTGTCAGTTAGGACGTGGCAAACGTAGAAGTCACATCCTGTCCATCATTGTGACATATGGATAATGTAACTTTTAGTCTTTTACGTTCTCAAAGTTCCTACAAGAAATTATCTTTATCCAAAACCCTTTATATCTATTCATTACCTGTAACTTGTATTTTATAACAATTTCTCTTAAAAAATGACTCAGATATTTTATATGGCTCTCTCTAGCGAAAGTGGGAAAACATGCTGTTACCCCGCCGCAGGCGAAAATATTGTTGTCAAACATAAGAAGGAGGAAAAGGTTTAAAATCTTCCACCGTAATAAGTTTTTAACTTCATTGTTTAATACCTAACCTCTCATTTTTTTTTTGTCTTTGAAGCCAAATTTAGCCCTATCGCCTCCCAAAGCATTCAAAAAGGGATAGCTTTGACGCATTCCCTATCTGTTCCACATACGCCCGCTTCCTGCAATTTTTTTTTTCGCCATTTCACCCTTCCTTGATCATTATCTTCTTCTTATCCCGCGAATATTTTTCGGACGAAGAATCTTTTTCCATTTACGAGAGAAGGAACTGGGAAGTGAACGAACGACACCAGACATATACGCACGCACGGGAGACTTCCAGAGGAAAGAAAACTTACGTCGGGAAGTCCTGCTGTACCTCCAAGAAAATGCGCTGGTTGAAAAGAGGGTGGGAGGAGGGAGAGCGTATGAAGGTGAATAAGGGGTGGAGGAGATCGCCGGTGACAAGTGCCAGGATTGGATGCGAGCGCCGGAGGCACTTTTGTCAAACAAGTTGTCCCGGGACGTGCTCCCCCCGAAAAAAAAAGGGAGAGAGTCGCCTGGATCTGGCAGGACATGCCTCCCAGTGATGGAAAGTAAAGTCAGAAGAGAGGGTCCCGCTAATTGCACGCGAAGACGTCTTTATCAGCAGTATAGACATCACAATAGTTCACCTGAATAAACGGTAATTATTTCTTACAAAGCCCTCGGCGGGAAGGGGGCGTGTAGTGGGTGGGAAGAGAGAGTTTTCCAGTCTGCTATCGGGGGAAAAGGAAAAATTTTTGTGCTTTTGCCGCGTGTGTGTGTGTGGTGCGAAGCCTCGGGGCACAAGATAACAACTCAGATACCGAATATTCCGGAATTTATCCCGGACTGCTTTCTCTTTCGCTCCATCCCCCCCCCCCCTTCGTCCTCTCTCTCTCTCTCTCTCTCCCTCCGAGAGGAAGAGAAAGAAAGAGAGCAACGCATTCCGGATCAATCGCTCTGTGCTGTTGCTACCAAATAAATCGGCGGCAACACCCCTTTTAGTGGGCTAGGATTTGAAAGTCTTTTCAGGAGCAGCGCCTTTCATGGGCCTGCAACATTGCGCGTGTGTGTATAATTTAGCAGAGCGGCGAAAACAGGAGGCTCTCTCGGTTTTATGGGGGAGCGTAATCTCGACACTTTGTAGTGATGAAAGGGATTTCTGTGGGGCTATGTGCGTTCCAGGCCGGGGACTGCACCCAATCAGCAGTGCCCGTGCCTGTTCCCTAATACTTGCGGTGAGAGGGAGAAAGAGGGAAAACGGCAAATACATAGCACGCGGAGCTCCGAAAAACCCCCGCGATTTATTATTAAAAGTTTGCGGAGAGCGTGAAAGTGATATATAATATCTTTTCTCTGCGAAAGTGTAATCTGTTGGGAAATATTTTATCCTGTTTATGCCGGCATAAAGTTCTGACGAAAAGCTGTGGCAGGCTTTTGTGGAAGTCGAAGTTTTTCTCTCTTTTTTTTTTCTTTCTATTTCCTCTACACTGACAGATAGGCCAATTATTTTTATTTTTCGTTTTAAATGAAATTTTTTTTTCTCAAAGTCAAGAAAGAAAAATCACGTTCTGTTTATGACTCGTAAATTACAAAAGATTTTTTTTCCAACTATTTTTACTGGACTGAACTTTCTGGAAGCTTAGTAAATATTTGAGTAGCTTAACTTTCTTGGTAATCAGTGTGTGGAGAATATCAAGCACAAAAGCCTAAATTCGTGAAAAAAAATTCAATCAATTCCTATACGGACAAAGAATTTAAAGGGAACATTCAGATTATTATGTTTAAAGTAGATACATTGTTAATTTTTAAAAAAAATTTACCGCAAAAATTGTTTGAAAATATTATGCTTAGGCGAGCATAAATCTTTAGTGTGAGATGCATTAGCTGTGCCATATTTTTTTAACCGACAGTTCTTTTTTTATTCACTTATATTTTCGGAAATTCCAATTTTCGATGCTAAGAGGTAAACATGTTTAGTACAGGACTCCCAAACCTGGATTTTTAAACCCAGATCTGGGTATATGGTTTTTTTTTTCAAAAATATTTCAAAATCTGGGTTTTCTCTTTTAAATAAAACATATAGTAAAAAATAATATTTATTTATCATGATAAGCATTATTAGTTATGTAAATGTAATTATGTAATTTCATTATATAATTAAAATTCATAATTAGGTAAATTAATGAATGTAAAATGATGAAAAAGGTAATTAAATTAGGTAAATTAATGAATGTAAAACCATGCAACCTAGATCTGGGTTTATGGTTTTTTTTTCAAAAATATTTCAAAATCTGGGTTTTTCCCTTTTGAGTAAAACATATAGCATAAATTAACATTTATTTATCATGATAAGAATAATTAGTTATGTAAATGTAATTATGTAATTTCATTATGTAATTTAAATTCATAATTAGGAAAATTAATGAATGTAAAATAATGCAAGTGGAGATCACTCCGATTGAATAGTGATATGATCTCTCTCTTACGAAACCATCCCGGATTTTGATCTTTGTTACGCTTTATCAAAGATGGATTCAGTAAGCACAAATATGGAATCTTATCACACTTCCTGATCCATTTGACTATTTTGCATCATTCTTCAGAGTGCGTAGAGAATTTTTCATAAGTTAATAGAGTCACAACAAAACACACACATTCTCTTAAAACTGAAAAACTCTAAACGATCATATGATGGCAGAATAAATAAATATATCTGTGGCTTGGTACAAGTGCCTAAGTAATTTTTTTTTCAAGATGACTTTGTTTCTCTTTAAAAAAATATTATTTTCAAAAGTAAGAAATACCAAAGTCTGTACAATGGATTAGAAAACACTTTTAAAGCATCGGACAGATTTGGATACTTCTCACATTGAAAATAATTTTTTTTAAAGAGACATAAGCATACAAAGTCATCTTGGAAAAAACTGACTTAGGGGACTCACTACCCTTAAATCTTTAAAACATTCCATTGTTTGAAAAAAATATATGTTAAAGCCTGATCATTTCTGAACAAAATAAAGCAAACCGCATGAAAATATTCCGCTTAGTTCCGGAGATATTGATATTCTAAATATTTAATCACTGATCAAGTTTATGGTAAGAAAAATTTTAAACTCATTTTTCTCAAAATGTAATTTTGCATCATTCCGCAACTGATATCTCAAAAACTATGAAACATAATTCCATGAAATTTTTATCACTGCATAATAATGTTACTTTATTGCGTCTGAACTTGAATTATTGCAATCACTGCACATTTTGTTATTTTTTCAGGGGTAAATTAATGCAAAAATTTAAGGAAATTTTAAGTATATTTTGAGCACTTTTAAAAAGATTGAAATTTTTTTAAATTTTGAATGTTTTATGTTCAATTGTATTTTGAATTATTTATTTTAAATATAAAACAGGAATTATACATTTAAGTGTAAAATTAATTTCATAGTTCTGCACGCAAGCCAGTATACAATAAAAATACTTAGAAAACAAGGTATATCTAAAGCATTTAAAAAAAAATATTTAAAATTATTTGGAGAGTTGAAAATTTGTTTATTAAAATAAATATATCAATTTATCATATACATAAAATTTGGAAAAATTGGGAGTAAACTGAAATAGTTACAAATAGTCAAAGAGTAAGAAAATATGCCTTATTTCCTCGACTTAAGAGTCGTGAGTCCCCTTAAGCACTTCTTGTACCAAGCCACAGATATAGCATCAAAACTGTTGTTCTTGGACACCTAAAACAGCACTGGTAAAGACGTAATAGATGGAGCATATTATACACAATAAAAAACATGCATTATTTAAAAAAAACTAGAACGATCTTTAGCAAATGAATTGTGAGGTTTATGGTACGGATTCAATCTGATGGCAGTTAAATGAAATAACTTTAATTTCACTTAAAATAAGCTTAGAAAATGGGGGGGGGGTGTATTAAATTATTTGTATTTTTTTATAATTTTTAATAATAATTTTTTGAAAATAAAGCTGGTTTTTTTTTAATGTCATCTAGGTTTATTGCATTTTTCTCGCCGGGAGATGTGGCTTAATTTAATAAATATTCACAATTGTTTCACAACAACAAATCTTTCCCTCCAAATAATCTTTTCATATTATATATATAATATCCGTTGTCTCTGTATAACACTTCCGGGCTGTACTCATCTTTCAATTGAAGCCCTCAGTAAATAAACAGCCGGTTAGGCTTAATTTCAATTTCAGATGTGGATCAGAATATTTTCTTACCTAAAAACTAATATCTTCTCCATCAAATCACGTTTGTTCAGCCTATTTTTCTATAAAACATTCCGAACTAAAAAAATTGGATGCTTTTAGCTGTATATTTAACATTTTTTAAAATCTGTTTACTTTTGCGATGAATTCTGAAAGTAAACAAACTTGAATGTGAATGAATCAAGTAGCTCAAGTATTCATAACGCGTAGTGTTCTGTAAAAAACTGGATGGCAGTCTACTACTCCAATCGCATGAAAAACTAAATAAATAAAAAATAATGAAAGGGTTTGATTTTAGAAGGTGTGGATTAAATGCAATATTGTTAGATAATTCGGGATATATTTTAACTTTCATATACTTTTTCCATTATGACGTCATTATTTGTATTATGACGTCAAAATGACGGGTTACCTTCTAGTATTTTATAATAGTATTTCTTCGCATAATAAGTACTCCAGAATACAAATTATGATTAGAAACTCGAGTATTAACGTGATAGACGTGTATATCAGTATATGATTAAAATATGAAAAACGTTACAAGAAAAGCTTTTTGGTTCCTTTGCTTTCACAGAACAGAATTTTTATCAATGATGAAGACGAGGTTTTAAGAAATCTATCTTAAATTAATAGAAATACAAAAATTTCAGGAAATAAACCTGATATTATCAATTGTAAACTTTGCTCTTTTTATTCCTGGTTAATTATTAGTGAAGTGCAAAACACTAAATGTGAAATTTAGAAAAAATACTTTAGGTTAAGTAATAGCTTAAATTCAGATATAGGTTTAAATTTTCATAAAATATAAAATATACATATGAGTATATTTAAGCCAGTATATATATATTAAATATGTTTTATTTTATATGGCAACAAGTTCGTTTTTGGGTGAAAATGTATATTTAAAGTGGAAGGGGCAAAAAATTTTTTTTTCTTGATTTATACGATTTAAAAGACTCAATTTCCTAAAATGTGATTTTATATAATGATATGAGATAAAAAAAAATACTTGACAAGTTAGAAATTTTACATAAAAAATTTTGAAAATTAAAAATTTCCAGTATGTTTAATTTTTGACATATTTTACGAACCAATAGTTCTAATTTCAAAAATTTCCCCATATGTTGCATAGAAAAAATTTCAAAATAATTTATTTTAAAGGCTTTATTAAATTTTTTGTAAAACTTTTACTCATTTGAACGGTAAAAAATCCTATTTTTAAAGATCTTTGTATCAAGGAAAATATTTTTAGAATTTTTATTTTCAATCAAAAATCCTGAAGACAGTATAGGGAAATAGAACAACGAAGGCTGTACTGTCTTTCATAGAAATGCCCTGTTAGTTTTCTAACATGTTTTAAGGGAAAAAAATGTGCTTGTTTTGAATATTTTAAGTTGCGAATCCCTTTATAGTTTGTTAGTTAGTTTCGTTCTAGATTAGCATTCATAGGTGACAGTTCTATTTTAATTGAAAATTTTCGAAATTTTTATATCTTACCTCTATGACAGAAGATAATTATATTCTTATCAAAACTTCCAACTTTTTAATAAGCAAATTTTTGTCGTTTGTTCATATCCAAATTTCAGTTCAATTTCAGTTGATTTAGCTCTACAGATCAGAGCTTATTATAAGTGACTGCTAAGACTTCAGGTTTGCTTCTCAGCACTAAGGACCCTATGTAAAAGAAAACGATTTTACAGGGTAAAAATGCAGCAACATATGCAGCAACATTGATGGAACAGCCGCATGAACAAATCACTAAAACATACAATAATTTTGCACTCGTATAATGTTTGTATGTGCAATAAGCTCAAAAGAAATCGCATATGTTACATTTACCAGTACGAGACCAATCCTCGAGTTTGTGATACAGGAACAGGTATATATATATATATATATATATATATATATATATATATATATATATATATATATATATATCTCTCTCTATATATATATATATATATATATATATATATATATATATATATAGACTTTGTATTTATAAGCTTTGTGATATATATAATTATAGGATTATAGCTGTACGATAAGGTATTGGTAATTATACAACATTAAAAAGAAAGCAAGAATAACCATGTTAAAAGGATTAGTTGTATAATAATTACTAATTAAACGAGTCTGGTAAATTTTAAATGTAATCGCAAATGGTGAAATAAGGAATAGTAATTGTATATAGCAGTCCATTAAAAGTCGTATTCATTGATACCACTGTAAAACTTTCGCAATAAGTTAAACTAGTTTTAAAAAAATTAATTTCATTCATACTTTGAAGTTATTATACATGTCAAAATATTTTATTTATTTAATGTATAAATGACATTTTTAATTCATAAAATTTTAATTTTTATTTTTTATTCTCTTTGCGACATCAATGAAAAGCATAAATTGTAATTAGTTTATTTTCTACACGGGCCTAAAATACTATCATATTTGACACTTTATTATCATTTTAAAATAATGTCAGTCCTTATAAAACTTGCTTAAATAGTAAAAAGTTTGATTGAAATAAATTCTTAAAACATTTTCTTAAGAAGTTTTTAAATTTTTCAGACTTTAGAAGAGATTTACAGTGATATTTATCTATTCTTTTATTTAAATTCAACTACATCTATATTTGTCGTTTCTTCTATGTATTTTTTTATATGGATATAATATAAACCAATAATTTGGGAAGCTGAATGGGCTAGAAGATAACACTTTAAATGACAGCAACTCTGCTAAGCCATTTAATTTCCAATTGGTCATTCCTTACGATGAGTGCATTTGAGAGAATGTTTCCGATAATGTTTTATGCAGGCTGTTTTACCTGTTTTAAAATACAGCTTTTTAAGAAGGAAAGTAATCTTCTTTTTGCGACTCTTGGTATTTTCTTCATCTAATCACTTTTTTTAATAGAGAAGTTCAGTTGTACTTTTTTGCGTATTAAGCTTGCATTTTTTGCTGCTGAGTCCATTTGAGAGAATGTTTCCGATAATGTTTTATACAGGCTGTTTTACCTGTTTTAAAATGCAGCTTTTTAAGAAGGGAAGTAATCTTCTTTTTGCGACTCTTGGTATTTTCTTCATCTAATCACTTTTTTTAATAGAGAAGTTCAGTTGTACTTTTTTGCGTATTAAGCATGCATTTTTTGCTGCTGAGTCCATTTGAGAGAATGTTTCCGATAATGTTTTATACAGGATGTTTTACGTGTTTTAAAATGCAGCTTTTTAAGAAGGGAAGCAATCTTCTTTTTGCGACTCTTGGTATTTTCTTCATCTAATCACTTTTTTTAATAGAGAAGTTCAGTTGTACTTTTTGCGTATTAAGCATGCATTTTTTGCTGCTGAGTCCATTTGAGAGAATGTTTTCGATAATGTTTTATACAGGCTGTTTTACCTGTTTTAAAATACAGCTTTTTAAGAAGGGAAGTAATCTTCTTTTTACGACTCTTGGTATTTTCTTCATCTAATCACTTTTTTTAATAGAGAAGTTCAGTTGTACTTTTTTTGCGTATTAAGCATGCATTTTTTGTTCTATGAAAGCTGTTGTGTGTTTGCCTTTAGTTTATCCCAGATTGGTTGTTGAAAGAATAAATAGAAATATTTCTAACTCCTTCCAAACGAAGTGCTCTGGGGCAATGAACTATAACTAGGTTTAAAGTCCTTAGAGTTTAAGAATTTCATACTTGTTCTATCTTAGAGTTGTAACAATTCAAGTGTATGAATAACTTAAGAGATAATTCGGTACAAGTTGGAACAATTCATTGTTTAGTTACAAGTATTCTTAGATTGTGAGGCATTTCTGTAAATTCATTTACGTTTGAAACAAGACTACAAAAATTTTTTTTGTCATTTACAGCATTCAATTTTTTTGCAAGAATGTTCCATATATAAAAAATTTCTTTTAGAATTTGAATTCCGGTTACTAGATATATAACCACAAATAAGGTGTAAAATATCTCGTACAAAATAATATGCTGCATGCATTTCCTTTTTATTTCGAAATATTAAGAAAATTTAATCAATATTTTTTAAAAGTAATTATAACAAAATTTCAGTTAAATGTCAAATACGCTTCATTCTATGTATAAATAATAGTACAGTCAACCCTCAAATAACTCGATTAAATCGTACCGCGTTATAAGAAAATCAGAATTAATGTAAATCAGATTAATTCCTATAGCATTATATGGAAACCGCATGTTTGGAGGGCCGTGTTATAGAAGGGTTTACTGCATATATAAAAGAACCAGCACTTAGAAGATGCATTTAAAACAAAATTCCCAAAATCACTTAAAAAAACTTAACTTAAACGAACTTAAAAAATAGGTAGAAAATATATGAATAGCAAAAATACTCTTTTAATTACAGTTAATTATTTTTGGGGAAATTTTCCTGAACTAAATTTTTTTTATTCCTTAATCATATATCTTTCCTTCAAATTAGACTCAAACTAATAACTCATACTCTTTTCACACTAATCATTTATAAAATATAAAAATTAAAACAGGAAAATAAACAATTTTCTTCCTGTAACTTACAATTTGTGCTATTGATCTGCTACATTTTTTTTTACGATGAAAAGATATTAATTTAAAATAGAGTTTCTGAAAGGGTTGTATTGTATATAAAAAGGGCAGCTGTTTGAAGCGAAAAAAATATTGTGACAATTACATTGCATGTAGTAATAAGTCTGAAAATTAAGTACGATAACAAAAATTAGAAAAACTGCAAGAAGTGTTTACCTAAATAAATTAAAAAAGATCTTCGTAGTTTATGGAGGTGTGAAAAAGAATTATTAATCAGTCTTTTAATTATTAGAGGGACTAATTCATTACAATTTCTCATTTTGAACAAAAAGGTTCTCAATAACATCATTGTAAAAATAAATTTTCTTTTTTTATCATATGGTTATCTTTCGTTATGCTTGGACTAAAAGGCCATGACCCACAACTTTATAAGATTGTGAGCGGCTCTGGACTCCCGTGTAAACCACAGGACTGAATATAAGCAGTCTCAGGAACAGAGAGTTTGCTCCTAGGCGTCCAGCTACCTTTTTATGTGGACAGACAAATAGATAATATGCTTATTCATCCGTATATAAGCTGTATGGTGTTAATTTTTTCCAAAATTTGACAAAAGTTTATTGATATTGCCTATTTGAAGCTAAATCAGCACGAAAAATTACGATGTTCTCATCATGGGAATTAAAGATACTCTATGCAAGTCTGCATAGTTAAAGAACAAACCTTCTCTTTCACAACATTTTCAAATGTATCACACTGGAAATATCATACACTGTAAGCGCACATTATCAGATGTCGTATTCAGTATGATCTTGCAGAAATCAAGCAATAATGTTATAGATTACATTGTTTGTTTCATATTCCCCCGGTCCATTTTCTTATTAATGCGATGAATATAAGGGGCATAAAATAAGTCTTTCATAAATATTAAATGCTTTTCAAGTAAGTTGAGATTTCAATTTAGAAAAAAGACTATCACCTAATTACGTACTACATAAGAAGAATGACACTGATTTTACAAAAGCATTCGAGTAGTAAACGTGTATAGGCAAAAGTTATAATAAAAATGGTAAGATATAATTATCAAATTTTATGGAATCTTTTCCATGCGTAAATTAACTGTTTAAAACTGATTTAGCATGTTAACATTTAAAATATTTTTATTTTGTCATAATATTTAGCTTTAAAATTTTCAGCAATTTTTCATTACATTTATTTTAAGGAACCAGGAAAACAAACAATCATTTATAAGCATAAAAAATTCTAAAAATTTACCCATAAAAATAATAAAAAATATCGTTGTGGGTTTTTGTCAGCTCTCTACAAGCCCAAAATAAGGCAAAAAGGGAAATAATTATGCAAGAAAATTATAACATAATTCAAAAGCCTCTTAGAATCTTATATCAGCTTCTTTTAGAAAAGTTTTGTAAATTATCTTATTTATACCTTACATACTAATAAATCGAAACTTCATCATTCGACATACATAGTACGATGAGATAATATTTCATATATTTTTTAAACAATCCTATCTTATAATAAAATTTGAATAAAATCTTAGATTGGAATATCTATGAAGCATCTGTATACGGCAGGCTCAAAAATTAGTTCTGGTGTCATTATTTATTTATCGTCTTATTCTAATTTAACATCGTTTAATTTTCTTATTTAAAGGGACTGAGACGGTTTGGCAATGGAAAACATGAAAATTTTCTTTGTAAATAACCTCAATGTTTTTAAGTAAAAACTTTTACCCGACAACATATTTATAGAAACGAAAGTTAGTTTTTACTTTATTAAAATATAAAAAATCATCTATAATTTATAATATTATGTTGTACATATTGAATCGAAAATGTTCTTTCCATCTATAGACTTTTCATACATGCTAACATGTAGGTACACTTAAAATGTATTCTTCATAGAAGTACTTCAAATTTACAAAAATATGTAAATATACAATAAAATTTGCATAAATATGTAAATATACAATGAAAAACTCAAAGAGATGTATTTTCGTTGCAATATGCATAGTATATACGCCAGGAAAAATTTCGAATGCAGTATGATTAGAAAACCTAAAGAAAAACAGCATTTGATTAAACAAAATATATCACTCTGTAAACTAACACTTTTTACAGGTACATTGAAACAGATTCTCTCAAGGTACTTTGACAATAAGTATTATTAAACAAAATATCACATTTGTGAGATGGATAGATTTTTCTTTTTAATGTACTTAAATAAAAAATAAACTTTTTGAGATAAACGCAAAGAACCATATAGCTCCCTATTCCATGAGTATTTTTTATAAACCTTTTTAATATTTAAAGTATTTTATGCTTCAAAACTATAAGTGTTATATATTTTTGTAATTGAAAATCTCAAGGAAATGTATTTTCGTTGCAATATGCATACGCCAGGAAAAAGTTTCGAATGCAGTATGATTAGAAAACCTAAAGAAAAACAGCATTTAGTTAAACAAAATATATCACTCGGTATTTAAGTCAAAATTGAAACGCCTAATTACAATAAAACATGAAATTGAGCTCTCTATTTAAGTCAAAATTGAAACCTCGATTTTTAGAATGCACATAACGTACAATTCCCTTGAAATGACCAGTGTTTGCTTCTCAGCAGGAATACTTTTATGAAAGAGAAAGTTATTTTACAGGCATTGAACGCTTTATCCCCGTCGACATAACGCTATAACGAACGCTCAGTGATTTTAATCCATTAAAAATTCTAAAAACTTCATTAACGACAATGTAAAACAGTCCAAGTCATATTTTTGCAATACTTGCTGTCACTTCTCCTTCTAAAATTCACTGTAAAATTAAATTATGACTGTGGAATAGCAGCTTGATCCACTCATTTAATGAGAATATGCTTTGTAACTTCATCTCGTTGTAATATATTATATATAGTGGTTGTTAAAATCCTCAAAATTTTCGATACGATTCTTTGAATTTACTTCAGTGGTTAATTTATACACCCGTTTGTTTTATTAAGGCATGAAGACAAAATCACGGTGGATACGAAACAAATTTTATCAACAGCAAATGGTTCCTTAACTAGATTTATCAAATTGCTTGTTATATAATTAGTTTCACTATCGAATTAATTAATTAATTAATTTAAGGTCTTATTGTCATTAGGCATGCTCTTTCATTAAGAAAAAGTTACATTATGTCAAAATTATTTGAATACTACTTATTAATTAAAAATTATATTTTCAGAGATACATAATTTAATTGATATAAAAATATTTTATTGACTTTCAATACAAATATATTTAAGATGTAATTATTCATTAATTTCATGAAGTCCTTTAAGGGATGAATAAATAGTTCGAAATCGTACGAATGATATTTTACTGAATAATAATTATATCATTTACAGAGGCAAAGGATTTAATAAATACAAAACACTTTTTATTTTATAAATATTTACCACAAAATTATTCTTTCATTAAATTAATTTATTATAATTTTCCAATAAATTATACTTGTTTATCAGAACTAAGAATGAGTGACATCCCCTCGAAGATATATAATAATTAATAATTCAAGAAATATAATCCAACAAAAATTAAATAAATTAATCAAGAATTACTAATTAAAGTCATTAAGTTATTGAGAAACAGATTGCTCTTCCATGTATAACAATCAATTGTCAATCAGCGATTGTATGAAAAAATATTTATGCTGTAGATCTTCTGTAGAAGCAATTTTTATCTACAGATTTTCGTGTGTGCTGGGATGCTCTACAGCAAGAATTAAGGGTTCATTCCGAATTTACTGACTACTCTTGAATTTACTTTGCAAGCATTCATGTCTTAAGTGGGTGTACATATTTTGTCTTTGTATTGATTTCCTTTGAACTTTGAATAACCACTTTGAAATTTCCTATCACCAAAAAAAAAAAAAATTCTCGCAGTTAGTATGTACAAGAAAAAAAATGATATACGAGATTACTAAAACACAGTGGTAAAAATGAACAAATGTCTCCCCTCATACTAATTAACTAAACTACCACGGTTTGAACTTCCAAATATTTGATTATATCAGAGTTTATCCTTAATAATTATGAAAGAATATTTTAGAGTTTTAAAAGAAAATGCTATATTTACTTTTTTTAAATATATGAAACACAGTACTGTACTGCATTGTACTGTATGTAACTGTGTTTTGGAAACGTTACTGGTTTTATTGTTTTTTCAATATTGAACATGTAATCCATTATTTGCTATACGTTTACTTTATTTTTCTTTCTCGTATCGTGTGTGTGTGTGAGTTATTTGATGATATTCTAATTTTAAAAATCTGAAACATTCAGTAGAAGTGCTGGTACACTACACTGTTTATTTTTATTCAACACTATTTAAGTTTCAACGAAAAGATATCTATGATGCCCGGTATAAAGGGCTTAAGTCAAAAACAGTGATTTTTAGATACTTGTTAGTACTGATAAAAACAAAAGCCAAAATATTTTGACTGGTACAAAAGGCTTGATTCTATAAATTTTGTATGCAATATTACATTTCTTGTTGCATAATAAAAATTTCATTTCAGTCGAAAGATCTTTGTTTTTTTTATCAATACTAACAAGTATCTAAAAATCAATCTTTTTGACTTAAGACCTTTATACCGGACATCATAGATATACTCTAGGATTTCCCATTTTTACCGCTTTCCTCTTATGCCTTTAACCCCTGTACTGCAGGAGCTCCTAACACACAATACCTAAGCATAGGGAACCTATTCTTCTAAGCCAGTGGTCCCTAAACATTTGTTGACAAAGGTACCACTTGACCGGAAAAAATCGTCCTGGACTCTCTCTCATCCAATCCTTTAAGAAGCCAAAATGGGTTTTATTTTCCAAATAAGCAAACTATTTTTGACAAGCACCGCTAATAAAAAGTTGCAAATAAACTTAATTACAAATTGAACGTAATTATGATAAATCACGTTCTGTGAACGTAATTGTGAACGTATTTGTGATAAATATTTTTAATAAAAAATTACAAATAAACTTAATAACAATAACAAATTGAACGTAATTGTGATAAATCACGTTCTGTGAACGTAATTGTGAACGTATTTGTGATAAATATTTTTAATAAAAAGTTACAAATAAACTTAAAAACAACAACAAATTGAACGTAAAAGAACATAGAATTTTACAGAGGCTTTAACTCAGTTTGGAGGGCTGACAATATGAGCTCAATGGCATTTATAAATAATGTCATTAGAAGTACATGAGCACACAAAGGTAATTTTTATTGTTTGATTATTTACTTCTTTATCTTAGAAGATGTATTCCAAACTAAAAAGTAATTTTTAGTATTGTGAACAGTAATTAATTGTTTAGTCTATGACTGTTCCCGTTTGTCGCGGAAATCTAAACTATGCCCAATAAGAATCCAGTCGAAACCCGTTATGGTTACCGTTATGCCCATAAGGCAGTCTTCCTTTGTTTCGGTATTGAAATCAAAAACTAAAAAGTGAGCCGAATCTAAAGCTATGTAGCTGTATGGTTTTGGTTTTAAAATGATGCAGGTCCCATGTCTGTTTACCCTCAAGTAGCAAAAGATGGCCATAAGGCTCCCAGTCAACTAATCACTCCAAGCAAAATATTTGACACAGATTTCCATTCAAAGTACAGAAAGATAAAATCATAAGAACGAAAAAGAAATTAACACAAAGTGCGAATTATGGACACCTATTTGGTTGCAATGAAATCCGATTCCCTTCCTTTGATGCAAAAATAGATCCTCTCTCATGAGCACTCTTTGAAAGGTATCTGAAATTTGGAGAACATAGAACTCTCCACATTTACCTCCCTTCGCTGTAACATCTCTCTTCCTGCACGCACTTCTCCTGACAGCCGTTTCACAGCAAAAGAAGCCTTTAGACATGAATCGCCTCAGATATAAATATGAGTTGCCTTTCAGGCACGTTTGGCTCCAGGCAATATTGCCTCTCGCTATCTCAAAATGGAAGAGAGACGAAAGTGCGCCAGAAAAATAAAGTCGCCAAATAGCTCCTCTCCGAGTGTTATTTTATGGGGGCCAGAGTGGTCTCTGCCGGCAGGACTGTGAACCGTAACGGTTTTCTCCGGCGCGGAAGAAACTTTTTAGTGTCTTCCACTTCTCGCTACAAAAGAACTCCAAATTGTGTGCAGCGCTATAAATTCCTCGCGAAGAATATCGCACCCTACGCACTCCCCCCTCTCTTTCACCTTGATGTAGTTCACACTCACATCTCGCGGAGACCGTGTGCTATTTCCGAGCCCCCACTCCCCATTCTGGATTTTTTTAGCATTATTATTTAATGCCTTTGGTAGCTTATCGCTCGGAAGCATCATTGGTAACGATGTCTCCGGGGGGTAACTAGGAGGTAAGTCCCAGATAGAAGTCTTATTTGTTCCCTCGGGGTATGATTTTGCTCGCGCTTTTGTGCTTTATAGGAGTCGGTCCCGAAAAACGGCGCTGATGACCCTGCAAAAGATGGAAGAGATTTTTGCAAATGTCTTTTACACCTGTGCGCCACTTTTCTCGTGAACGGGTAGTGCCAGCTCCCTATAGCAGATATTATACAGTTCGCGAGAAACCGTTTGTCTTCCGCCAGGATAATGCAAAAGTTATCGCGTGTTTGAAAGAAGAAAAAAAAAAACCAACTCGGCATTTTTATCGAGTGAGATATTGATGAGTCAAAATCCTTTCTTTTCAGACAAAATGACGTGATTTCGATTATTTACCGGGACGGAGCAGAAAACCGGGCGGGGAGGTCTCGGTCATTATAATTATTCAGATGGGGCGTTACAATCCATAAACACTATCGCGCGCAAAGCAGGGTTGAGAGATATTATGGCTGCCTGGAGGCTTTTCTAGGTAGATAAAGACCTTAATGGTAGTCTC